>JAOVVA010000009.1:20067379-20082584 GCA_028565275.1 Leiocassis micropogon | reverse complement strand
GTCTTGTACTATATTTTTCTTTCTTTACAGCCATGCATATATTCTCCTGTAATGTTATTTGTTTATGATTTTTCTAAGTTATATATGAAAATACTGAATGATTTTGTACATAATTATGTAGACATGATATAACAAAATAATATGGTGCCAAATAACAGCTCTGCTGTTCTCTGGAAGGACATAGCCATTATTAAGCACTTTCACATGGACACTGAAATAAGAGGATTTTGAGATATTGAAATGCATTATCTGACAGCTATTTCGGCTGGGACATTACCACAATAACACTGCGTTTCCTTGTTGAAGGAATAGAAAAATATGGGAAATAAGTTTGTTTTTCTTTTCAAAATCAAAAATGTTTTGGATATCTGACATAATTCTATAAACCTGACTTAACCCGCATTAAGGCTCTGTGTCTTCTGGACTACATGACGGAGATTGTGAGGACAGAGATGGACATGAGCGAGCAGTAAGCGGTGACCCTCCAGAAATCGTTAGAGATGACATACGACCATGGGTGCCATGGAGACGCCCGTGATGAGTGTGGTTTGTCCGACTAGCTGACAGGTAGCAGTGAATCTCAAACACAGATGGCCCATTTTTAAATATCACCATTTATTGTATTAGAGAGACAAACATGAGGATTAGCAGCCTTCTTCCTCTGTCACTGTGATTTTGGTTTCCTGGATCAAAAGGACAGGAATGAGACATAAAGGCCACAAAGTCGGAAACGGATCATGGGACTAAAACAGTGATGTAACTGTTTCTAAATAATGATGAGTCTGTGCAGCAGATCTGTAAAACCCCTCTGAAATAAACCACATCACATTCCGCTTAATCTAAAAATAAATACTCTACAAAAGAAAGCCATTTCCTCTAACAAGGGTGTACAAATTCTTTGAAAATAAATCCAAAAGTTTTTTTTTGGTTTATATACAAAAAAACAAAAAAAACAAAACAGTATAAAACTGCACATGAGAGATTTTATGTAAGATTTTATAAAGTTGTTAGTAAATGAGAAGAAATGTAAAAGCTAGTCTTTAGCAAAGCTTTACAGAAGAATCTTTATTGCTCCCAGTCGAGTGAGTGCCTGAGCTCCCCAGAGTCCCTAAAGCAGGCCACATTTACATTTTAGCTTTAAACTCTTTGGTTAACAAAAATTTTTCAAACAACACGGATGTTACTCAGTTCAAGTAGGTTTTCTCTTTGTAGATAAAAACTCATAACCAATACGGGCAGGACATTTAAACATTTTGAACGAGCAACAGACGAACGAACACAGTGCAAAGCTACATACTAAAAATCGAACAGAAAATCTTCTCCTACAGCACCTCAACCTGCGTCTCAGTTGTGCAGCTTCAACAGTCCTGTACGTGACACTGTTCACCACTGTGTGTTGGACCTGTTTGTTTCCTTACAACAGGTGAGTCTCGAGAGTGAGCGAAAACAGTGGTAAAATGCTTTTACACGGCATCCGAAGTTCATGGCGGTGTGTCTGTCGATCTGAAATTCACCATAAATTTCTAAGCAAGTGTTCATCGGTCAGCTCGCTGCAGATGGGCTGGGCTGCAAGCTCGAGAACACTCTGTGCTTTTCACAAAGAAGAGCCGTTCTATCCACTGGTCAAAGGGATGACACTTGCTTGGCAAATCCTTCATCTCAGATTCCCACATACCGTTTATTATAACTCAGTCCTTATACCTTCCCCAACATAAAGTTCTTAAGGTAAACAGTGGAAGATGACAAGCAAACCAAACAGAGCAAAGAAATGGATTTAAGTGTACTACTATAAAGGAAAGCACTTTCTCTCATACAACAGCAGGAACAAAAAGAGTGAAGAGCTGGGACGGAAATGGGATCTACTTCAGACACAAATTAGTCTGAAAGAGGCACCTTATGGCTCGGCATATCTCCTACCATTACAACCAGTTTTGTGCAGCACGGCCCGGAGCCTTGACTGAGGACCAGACAGATTAGAGGCTCCCATCTGCCCTTCCACTGGTCCTCTGCCACTGGTCAGTCTCTGCTACTGTGACGAAGTTCATTCGTTCCCTTAATGGGAAAAAGTCATTTTCATGTTAAGTCTCCTCCTCACATAAAGTGCCAGTTAAGTCTTGAGTAACTGTGATGGAGGAACCTAATGGAGAAACAGCTTCATCCAGTCCTTCTCCACTCTCAGTTAACTCTCCTTCTCTCTCACAGATAACGGTCATTGGGCTGCTAGGAATTCGACTCCGGGAATTGTACCTGCTGCTGGCAGCAGAGGGCGGTGTGCGAGATCGGCCGTACTTTGGTCCCAGCATCGAGGAAGGGGACAAGGGCGAAGATAGGGAGTAACGTTGCAGTACGGCCTCGTTCCGGGGCCAGTCCTCTGGCAGCCTCTTGCTGCGACCAGGGGAAGAGCAGGGGCTGTCCAGGCCTCCTGTAGGTGAACCCGGATCCAGAGAGGAGTCTAGCGATCGAGTCCTTTGGAACCGCGGGTCAGTTGTGCGTAGCATTTCGGTAGCGGACATGCGGAAGCTGCCTTCTGTGCGGCTGCCCTTCTTCAACAGCAGTGCCTTAAAGGTGTCACTGCTGGTGGCTGATTTGCGCAGGTTGCGCTGGATAGAACCAGACTGTCGAGGCAGAGTCGAGGTGAGGGAAGGAACTGGTCCTGTCGGTGTGGCCGGAGGAGATGAGTGACCTCGCACACGCTCATCGTCTGACTCCCTTCGACCCAGGACCTTTCGCTTGGACCTGCAAAGTAAAAACACAAGGGTGGGGGTCAGAAATTTTCAAACGGAGGAGGTGCGAACTTAAACCATGGTTACACAAGATGGTATGCAAGCAAAAAGCAATTTCTTTTTCCCGCAACAAAAAACTGAACAACTGAACATAAAAAGCCGGAGAGAGGGTTGAGTTTTAACTTGCAAGGTTACCCGTGTATTAGTTATTGTAATTAAAGCCAATTTATTATAAACTGAAGTGCAAAGAAAGCAACTCCTACATCAGGGTTTTCTCCCCTCAAGATCAACAAATACAATTACGGTTTGTTATGTCATTATTATTTCTCTAATGAGAAATACACCTCCACCCTGCCATGATTCTGCTTCGAGTTTTCTTATTAGTAGTAACTAGTAGTAATATAACTAGTAGTGCCTCACGTAGTTCATATCTTTGCAGTGCAGGGTTGCATGTATTGGAAGAGCATGGATATCTTTCTGTTGGACAATAAAGTCTTTTAGTGTGATCTGTGCACTTTAAAATCTAGGAGGTGGATGTTTGTGTGTTTGTAGGGGAATTAAGCACTAGAGCACTCTGGGAAAAGTGTCCCAAATCATTGTAAATAAGAAGAGAATGGAGTCTCTTTACTGAGACGAGTGCCCAAGTACCATGCCCACTAGTCCTGATTCTATAATAAAATCTGCACCAGCGCTGTAGATTACTGGACAAAGGGATTAGCAGGGGAATCAAGCAGAAATGTATTACAGTGCTAAAGGATTATAAAGGTAATCCCACTGTGGCACCGCCACAAGAGGGGAAACACCAACGGCCAATTACTTGCCAGACCGCACCTCTGGGGCTGGGGGGCATTCATGCCCAGCCATTCACGGTCTGAGCTGAGCAGTAGAGTGGGCAGGAGAGATGAAGGGAGACAGAAACAAAGATAATAAGAGACATGCATCTTTGTATAGGATACATACAAGTTAAGCACAGTGGTGCAGGACAAGGGATTGGCTGAGACCGCGATTCTTGCTGAATTCATTCTGCCTTAGGAAACATTATCGTTTCTTTCAAAATGACTAGTTATAACTGGGGGAAAAAAAAAACACTTAAAGATTTTCCATAATGACAGATAGATACAAAATAATAATAATAATAATATAAATTTATTTGTCACATGTAAGTGAAATAGTTTTTGGCATATGCCAGTTAGGAAACTGGGGTCAGCGCAGGGTCAGCCAGGTTACAGCACCCCTGGAGGAGATAGGGTTAAGGGCCTTGCTCCAAGGCTCAACAGTGGCAACTTAGTGGTGCTGGGGCTCGAACCCCCAACCTTCCAATCAGTAACCCAGTAACTGTCACCCCTAACAGTTTGAGCCACCCTGCCCCTCAAAAATGACATAACATTTCACCTCAGTGTGACCCCTTCAACAAATTAACTTGAAACTCAAAGAAAACAGGAAATAAAAGGACACATAATGTAAAAATGTACAACGCAGGAGGTACTAAGTTGAACATTCAGTGCCAGGTGGTGAGGTCATGGCCTACACACAAATAGTGTGTGTTCAATGTGTCTTTGCTTATCCATTATTTCTTAATCCATTTTTCCTGCATTTGTACAATTGTCTTTGCGTCTGTACGGAACAGAACATACTGTTCATGCACCACACAGAAACCATGCCATTGACAAAAACAAACACATTTGACCCTAGATGTGTGCAGTGACTGGATCCACAGTATACAAGCTTGTTTTTACTCCTTAATTCAGTTAACCCTGCAGCTGAGAACCGTATAATCTGACAGAGAAACCAGACGAGCCTCTCGCTACATTCCAGCTTTGATGGATCTATTTGAGAAACAGGAAGACGCACTGCTTTAAAGTTAGGAAAGAATACTCAAAGAAGCTTATTGACGAGAAGAAAAATGATAGGTGTCACATAAGGACAAAAAAAAAAAAAAAGGTGCGTACCTGTGAATTGCTGCAAAGAGGTCCTCTGTGGTGCGAGGCCGTGTGGGAGTAACCATGTCTTGAGAGTCGTCACCGTTAATGCTGGGAGTCTGGGGCGAGTTTGACGAGTTGGACTCGAATACTTCACCTGGAAGACATATGAATGGCAAATGAATATCGACAGCACGGAGAGCTTGTAGCTCTGAGGTGCTGACACACACTGTTTCTTATGGAGAAGGAAAACAAGCACCCACAGCCACATACACTGCACACATTGCACACATTCCAGAGATGGCACGGAGCCTGTCCGACTCGAAAGCATGTTGCATCTACATGACGTGGGTAGAATGGTTGACATACCACACGTTCTGGAGGGAGATAAGTAAAACACGCTGACATGTACGGCACAAGTCAGAAATACGAAATACTTGCTCAGAACTCTCACACAACAGCTGCAAAGCATACTCAATGTCAGAAAAAAGGACAATCTAAAGAATGACACATTTATCCTACTCGAGTAAGCATCGCATTCTAACACAGACACCCTGCCGCTCTCAGTCGTACTCAAGGACAAAATGCTCGCCTTAAAGAACAGTCAGTAACTCTCTCAACTCTTACATTTTCATAGATAAATCCACCTCTCCATCAAAGTTGAGTTGCTCTGATCCTGTCCTCTCGTTCTGCTCTCTCATCTGCACTTGCCTGAGATGATGTAGCTCATGTTATCCACTCTCTTTCCTCCCCCCTCCCAGCCCCTATATACCCCTCCCCTCCACACTAAGCAGCCAGCCCTTGGGAAGACTGCCCCATCCTATCTTTACTATGACGATGTGCAGGGCAGGATGGAAAGAGAAAGAGACAGAGTACATGATGGAAGCGGGGATGTCACAGATGTAAGGATAAGGAAATTAATGAAGGAAGAATACGGAAGAGATTTAAAAAAAAAAAAAAAAAGGCATGAAACAGGATTTAAAAATAACCCCGGGAATACTGGATGGACTGGGGAGAAGAAAAAAAATGAAATGAGGGAATTAAAGAGAAAAGGAACAATCAGGACAAACAGGAAGTTGGTGGAACAGTAAATGAAGATGATAGATGTATGCCAAATGCCAGTACAGACAGGAAGAACAGAAAGAATTAATTAAAATGTCTGCTGCAGTAGTGTGCCACAAGCCCCGATTCGCCAGGGAGGAGGTGGGCATAATCCCTTGCCTCAGTTCACTAGAATTAGACAAACATTACGCTTACAACTGCACTGCCCTTGGAAGCTCCCAGAAAGGTGAAATTCAGCTCATGATAATATTCAGTTGAACCAGTTCACAAGAGTATAAAACTGATTATTCACCATATGACAGAAGTAATAAAAATCACTTGCAATGTGTTCATTAGTCTGGCTTCTCAAAGGTACTCCCATGCTCTTCATCAAAAGTATAACATATACATCTGACAATGTCTAGTGTTTCCAGCATTTAAAAAAAGAACCAAAGTACTGAAAAATGTATGATTCTGTCACCAAGTTTTACAAATGACCAGAGCAAATTTAGAAAATGTTCACTCACCATCGTCTTTGGAGCTGACTGATGTTGCAGTGCTACTTATTGCATATTCGTCATCATCTCCATTTTCTTCCTCTTCTCCTTCTGAAAAGTCCATTGCATCATCAGCAGACGCAAAGGTTTCCAGAATGACGGGAGTCTGAGAAGGTTCTTCAACCCGACTATCAGCCGGGCATGTGATGCTTTCAAATGCGAAAAGTTTGTCATTATTTTTCTCTACCTCCTCCACAACCTCTGGGTTAGGGATGCAAACAGGCATGGATTCTTGAACTTTTAAAGATTCCTTCTCCTCATTGTGCAATGTCTGCTTGTCCTCTACAATAAGTTCTGCGTCGATAGCAGAGACTTTGGAGAGTTTGGGCTTCTTGGACAACAGAGGAGGTGCTTTCTTGGGCGTGGTGTTTTGTGGTTTCCTTTCCTCCCTCTGTATACCATCCAACTCTGCTTCAGGGTGGCTTATGAAGTCACTTGAAGGGCAATTAGTCAATTCATAAGGTTTTTTCTCTCCTGGATTTGTCTTAGGTAGTATCTCTTCTTGGTTCTTGTCTTTGGCGAGTATATTCTCTGTTGATGGAGACTTTATTGTTCCATTTATTTCAGGAGTAGAGCAAGAAGGTTGCTTCGACACAACAGTCGGGTCCTCTAACTGTTTAAAATTCGTGCCATGCTTAATAGAAATCTGCTCAGTTTCCACTTGTTGAGATTTATTGCTGTCTTCCCTTTTCTCTGGTTGCTTGACTGACCGAAGCTGCACACTTTGGAGAGCAAACGGGGTTATTATTGGCATCCCAGGCTTGCCAATCTCTTCAGAATGAATGGACATTGACCTTCTGTCTGAGTTTACTGGTTTGAGTCTTTCTTTAATTCCCTTTAGGCTTGCAGAAGAAGGTATAACTGGAGTCAATGCAGGCAAGCATGGGGGTTGTGGGGGAGTATGAGCATTTACAGTAGAGGGAGGTGGTGGAGGTAGGGGTGGATGAAGAGTGGGGCTTAAGGATCCATTATGGAGCATGCTGTCGTCATTCAACAACTCTGGAGGAGGAGGGGGAAACTCTGGAGAGGAATCTATGGAGAGCGGGCTTAAGGATATTACTTCATGATGTGGGGTGTTGGGTAAGGGAGGAGCAGGTGGAGGTGGAAAGGTTTGACTTGAAGTGCAGACAGGACTGCAGGGAGGAAGAGGTGGAGGGAAAGGCTCATGTGTTAGCGGTGAAAGAGACCCTGATAAATGAGGCAGTGGTGGGGGTAGAGGGGGGATGTTGTTCCTATTAGAATCTGAAGTGTTAGAAGATAAAGATGTTGAAGAAGAGGAGATGGACACAGACGAGAGCAAAGAGGACTTCCTTTCAGGCACACGTGGCTTGGGCTTACAGCCAGAAGGTGACATAGACCTCATAAACGTGGGAACAGGAGTACCAGCTGTTGGAGTGTTGGACTGACTTGAATATCCACTTGAAGGGGAGGTCAATCGATGTACCCTATCTGGTGAGGATGTGTTTACCTGAGGCTTTGCTGACATATTGCCCTGAGCAGGAGGAAGGGCTTTCTGAATATCATTGTGGATATGTGGTCCATTTGTCACTATATCGGGTTGTCCTCCATTAGACATCAAGTTTGTATGTGCTGGTGATTGTGCCTGATCACTATGCAGACGAGGGTAATCCATGTAATAGCCCCAAGACTCTGCGTAATCAGACCGCAGGCTGCTGGTGTCACTCTGTGACGGTGTGACATGACAGATGGAATAAACATTAGCCACCCCTGCGGCTGACACACCGCTACTGCTTGCACTTAAGCTGCTCTGGCTCCTAGGGCGCAACATCCAGGGGTCCTCATAGTCACTACTAGGGCTTTGAGATGATGAGGTCAAAGACCCCTTCCCTTTCAACCCATTTTGCAGCGACTGTTGAAGTGTAGCAATCAGTGACTCATTAAGAATTGAACCATTGCTAGCATTAACACCATTTTTATTCTTAGGCTTACGCTGCAGGGAGTCTGTACGTGCTGGTGGGAGGGGTGGCTTCTTAGACTTGCGGAGGGAAATGGATCGAGATAGCGACTGATTGCTGTAAATGCTGCTACGGTCACCTGGCTGGCCTATGTACTCATACATGCTATGCCGTGCTGCCCTGCCTGCAATGCTAGGCCCTTTTGATCTCAGACCCGAGTCCAAATGCATGGAAGTGTAGTAACCATCATTGTCCATGGAGTAGAGTGAACTGGAGTCTGTTCCTTTAGAGGACCGCTCCAGGCTATTGTAGAGATGATTGATAGGAGTGGAGCAGCTGGAGGTGAGGGGTCTTCTGGGCAAGACATTCTCAGGGGTGTCATAAATCCATTGCTCATCTGATGATGCTGTTCCTGCAGCAAGGGTACTGTGGCTATTTAAGCTGCTATCTGACTGACGGGCTTCCTGCATGTCGGTCTCTCCTGTCTCAGCACTGGTTGCCACACTGGTGGAGCTTTCTCCATTGATACTTGATATCCTGAGAGGCCTTGCATGCATTTGCTGCCCTGGGCTAGAGTGAAGGGAAATCACCTCAGCTGAACATGACAATGTTGCATTGGGGATGAGCGATGTTGAGTATGCTGCATGAGGAGATACAACAGATGCAGTCCCCCAGTCCCCATGTGATCCCCATACCTCCTGGGATTTTGGGCGGGCTGAAGTGCTAGTCCTAGGGGCGTTCCTCATGTGAACTGCAGTGTCATCAACTTGGAGCTTTCCAATTTGCCGAGATGCTGGTACGGCACTATCCTCTGGCCTAACCGAGTTACCGCTGTTTAAAAGATCTGTGTTCAAAGAAACCCGGGCACCCCGTGGCAAACTGTGGAAGCGCTGAGGATCACCATTAAATCGAGGAGCCATGACATGCACAGGAGATCCAGGAGAATGGTCATTTGCACCTGTAGATATATTGGTCGCGGATGTTGACAAGCCAGCCATTTGAGCAGCAATTCCTTGGCCTCTCTGAGCTCGGATCCTCCTTACAGACGGGGGAACAATTTTTATCTCCTCGGTCTGGCACCCGGAGTCCCTCATCTCAGAGCGCCTTAGCGTAGAACTCAAACTCCCAGAACGTTCCAATGTTGAAAACGGTCCAGGAATAAACATGGACTGTGGTCGGAGCTCCCCTCCTCGTCCCTTAGCTGCAGTGGAGAAGAAACAGTAATGAGAAACATTCATGAGCATTTCTACAGATGCTCCCTTCCCCCTTCCTCACTTCATCTCTTCTTGACATCTGCTGTCAATCAGACTGAAGCATGCCTATTAAGAGCACTAATTAATTTGATTAGCTGCGCCCACATCTGACATGTTAACAATATGTGGAAATTTTGATTAGAACTGATAGCCTGGAGGAAGACTACCGTAACATTGCCTAGTCCCGAGAGTGCATGAGTGAATGTGCATTTGTCTCGGATCAGAACCAAGACCATGAGGTGGGATGGGCAGCTCAAATAGCAGCACAGATTTTCTCAGTATTACTCACACCCACACACATTACAAAAATATATATACAAAATGTTGTCATGGACAGTGTTTTCAACAGTTACTTAAACATCCTGTTTACATTATCTTAGCTTTTATCTGTATATAAATGGTACAGCATATAAATAACCACTGCAGTGGGAATTAAAGCAGTTTCGCTATGGATTAGGAACCAGGATTAGAACAATGCTATACCCACACCCCTTCTGCTCAAAGGTTAGGATGTTTAAAGCTCATACCCACAGCTATGTACATGCAAAAGAAACAATTACATAAGGAGGCTTGGCATTCTCAATGCAGAAACCGGCATGTACATGGAAAGAAATGGTATTAAAAGCAGCAACAGATCCACGTGTGTGTGTTAAGAAAATGCTAAAGAGTTGCCCAGAAACCTTTATTTTTGCCCCATGGCCCTGTTGTTGTTGAGTCTTGGTTGACCACCCTTTTCCATCTTTTATACCACCCACAAAAATGTTATACGATCTGCCAGATAAATTTGAAAAGTGGATCAACCTAAGGTTGCAGTGGGCTAAATTACAAAATGTGGTACATCATCTTCACATCCAGGATACCATGACCCAGGGTACAGAGTGTAAACAGATTAGACATGATGGCAGGTGCTGAATGCTAAACTACGTAACAGGAAAAACATGGATCTAAGAGTAAATATTGTATTGCACTGGTTAAATGAAAAATGCAGGCTGTGTAAATGGGGGGGAAAAAAAGCAATAGAGCAAAGAACTAGAAGCTGTAAAAAGAATGTAGTGTAAAAAGTACTACATAGAGCTGGACTGGGAAGAAGATGATGGATGCTCAAATCAGACTCTGATTTGATTGTTCTGAAACAGAACAAAAAGTAAAGAAGCAAAAAGCTTGCACATTGACGAAGATTATGAAGCACTAGCAAGAGTTTGACACTGGGCACTACACTACACTACAACATAAAGGCTAGATGATGGCAGGCAAAGCAGGAGCAGCAACGGTGGAAGCTGGTCGAGCCAAACCATACCTAGTTCCTGCTGAACGTTGTCAGGTAAACCTGAAATAGTCGTTCTCCGTTTGACCTTCTTGGGCCGACGGGTCAGAGTGTCAGTGTTTATTAGGGAGCGACGGACGCTGGCCTGACGGTCAAACGTCTCCCCTGGAGACCAGGCGAGGAGGGCAGGTGTGGAGAGCAGACAGGCAGTTAGTGACGAGCATGCATTTCTCATGCGGGGTATACATATATGCATAAATTAAAACACGATGCACGAGACAACTTGAAAAAAAAAAAAAAAAATTGAAGGAAACTCAACATCTTCTAGGCTAATTGTGTTCCCAAAGTGCACGTAGTGTCTGTGTGCCCTGCGATGGATTGCACCCTGTTCAGGGTGTACCACACCTTGTGCCTAAAAATCTCCACGACCCTGTACAGGATATGCAGTATAGCAGAAGGATGAATGAAAAAAATAATAATAATCATGCACAGCAGTTTGTTCAATAGATCAAGCTGTACTGCTTATAGACTCACATCATACAAAACACATCATTTTCATGCTGTTTAAACATCCAGCAACTATGTGCACGCTGAGTGTGGGTGTGTATGACTGTGCAAGTCGTGTGCCACCCCTTATTTCTTCATTTTAAATTAAATGAAATTACATAAAGTAGATTAAACTAAAGAAACAGGATTTTTTTTACTGAGACTGACTCCAATGGGCCTAAAGATAAATTTTTTTAATTAGTTGATTATGTAACAACCTCAGCAGCAACCTCATTTCTTCTCATCATTATTCAGCACCACCCGTATACTAATCACTGGCCTGATCATCTGTCACCATCTGCACCTGTTTCATGCCTTACGTTAGATAAGACGGATTTTTATTCTTGAATGATTCATCGTCAGTTTGTGGATTAAACAAAAACATTCCTGCTCAGGTGCAGAGACTGGACAGAAAATAAGAGCCAAAAATCTATCAGGAAGCCTACTCCTCAAAGATGCACTGGCTGTTTGGAAACCAAATTTAAAGAAACGAGGGGGGCTCAAAACTTTGCACAGTACTGTACATGGCTGGATTAATGCCTGATCTTTGACAGATCAGAAAGAGAATTAGGGCTCTTGTATGGAAAAGCTCAGGTTAGTAAAAAGAAAGAAGTTTACATAACGAGTTTACATACAGCACCACAGTGGTGTTAATGTTAGTGCATGCGGGTATACGAGCCACCGAAATAGCGATAACTCTGAAAAAAGTGATCCGACAGTAAAATAAATCCTAGAACGGAAAGATCACAAACTCGCAGTGGTCTGATCTTCACCACACCTTACGGAGTAAATTCTACAGCCGATGCCATGACTGTTAATATCGACACCTATATTAGGGTGCGATTCTTACCTGTGACATTGATGGGAACGATGTCGGTCATAATGGCCTGAGCTTGTTGTCTCATTTTTTCCTCGGGAGTGGGTAAGGGTTTGAAGCGTGACTCCTGCCCGTCCACCTCGTCCCCGTCGGCCTTTACTGCACCGTTTGCTCTCATTGCGCTGGAGCTTTTTTCCCCTTCTGCAGAGGAGGCATTCGACTGGAAGAAAAGTAAAAGGTAGAGTCAGGTGAAATGGTCTACAAAAAGATGACTTGAGATGACTTTTTAATTGAGATTAACAGAAACTGAGCGAATAAGTACTAGATGGCTAGCGATCAGCTTTTTCCTCACTTAATCAGTGCCGACTGCTCAGCTTCCGTCCAGAGGTGCTTTATAGCGGTCCTGACCTTTTGAAAGTTTATGAGTACACAGAGCAGTTTCACGGCCAATTGAACACGCGGACACACGGAGGTTATATATATATGAGACATATGCGGCGCACGCAGGAGATGAAGTCGGAAATTCACTGTGGTAGGAAACCTGTTCCGGCATTGTGAATTATGACTCAGAGCACAAGCAGCAGCTATGAATGGATTAGTTTGAAACAGCTGGATTCCCACACCCGCAGCGATGCCATTAAAACACGGACACCTATAGTGATAGTAGTTATGCAGCATGACGAGCAAAAAACATCCCTTCAGCGCAATCACCACGGAGGGACGGAAAAATCCGCGAAGAGGAATTAAATGGTTAGGAATTAGTAAAAATGACTGCCTTGAGTTTCATCACACATCAGCATACCAGGACCACTGTATAAGTGTATGAATACTTTTGTACTTGTTGTTGTGTAGAATAAACAACTATTAATAACTCAACTCAGGCTAAAGATCTAATTAGGTTTTGGAACAGATGTGAGTAATATACACATGATAGATCGCGCCAGCCTCCCAGTAATTCTGCATCCGCAGTCACATTATTCCATTAAGATCCCAGTAAGTAAGACGAATGCTCTGAGCTGAAAGTAACAGGTGGCTTGTGGTGGTGTGTCTCCAGAGGCAAGGCAGCAACACATGGCTGACAACACTGATAAAAGACTAAGAGAGAGCGCGAGAGAAAACAAAGGGACGTAGGAACCTGAGATGAGGCCGTTGTAGAACGACTTACAGATATTCCACTCTTTCACCGGCACCTTCATGTACGCTCATCTGCGTCACATGAGCTACATTTACATGGACAATATTTCTTTAATCTGATTGAAATCGTTCTGATTTCACACTTTAAGTTAACTGTTGTTTACATGTGACAAAAAGTGTGTTCCATGCTCACGACATTTTAGAACTTTTTTTTTTCTTTCTTTTTCTTTTAATCTGCCAGAAATATCACAAAAATGAAGATTTTCCACCTCGACTTTGAGGTTAGGTTGGGTTTTTCATCTTTTCTTGATACACCCCACCTTCTATGTTCTGATTCGGGAACAGGAATTCATTCTCGTCAATGATTGGGTAGACGGTTCTGTGTGTGTGTGTGAAATACAGGCCATTCAGTGACACTTCCTCATTCCACTGATTGGGAATGAATACAAAATTTCCTTTCTGGAAATTCATTATGTCACCTAATGTTACCCCTAAATAGGGCAAATATGCACAGAAAGAGTATATTTATTCCAATATTTATTCCAATGTAACTGTTTACATGGCCAATATTGAACGGATTATCTAAGATTTACACCATCTGATTGAAAATTAGGTAGAATTAGAGAATTTTGATCGAACCGGATTTGAATTGAGGTGTTTACATGATGCATTTTTATTCAGACTGATTAATGATTAAGATGCCTTTCTATTTATATACAGATATTTTAATTTTTTTATTATTATGTTTTGCTTGTATATTAATTTATTATGCCTGTAGATTAGTTATTTTTACTTGTTTTATACTAAGTAAATGACATCTTGGATGCTGAGTATATTTGACACAATATCAGGGTCCTGTCAAATTTTGAATAAATAAAACATCATAAAACCGGGCCATTATTCTGATTCTGACACCACCACTTAACACATAGAACGCTGTAACTATTCAGAAAGTTCAGAGTTGATGGTGTTTGCATGCGCCATGGTGTGTCACCTTATCATCAATATCATCCTCATCCTCATCCTCCATCTGGCTGATGCGGGACTGGCCTGAGCCTGAGAAGGTAGGACCCTGGGAGTAGTATTGGGAACTGCGAAAGCCATCCTTCCTCAGCTTATCACAATCTGCAAAACAAACACACACAGACACACACACACACACACCTGGTCAGAACAAAGAAATCTGGGTTAAAGATTAGTGCCTGGGAAAACATCAAAAGAAACAGTCATTTATGTAGGCAAGGTAACCTGAGAATAAGGGATGTCTGTATAAGTGTCCATTGAGCTCCCTCTAGTGGTTGAAATGAAACAGCACATCTCTCGAAGTTCATAAAAGCAGAAAATGTCAAATGCGTGGAAAAAAAACCCCAGCACAGTATGTAAGCACGTGTGAAGTGGAACATCTCACGTCTACCCCTGCGAGTCTGGCGGCGTGGGCGTGTGCGACTCAACCACAGGAGTGTGTCTCGGTTTCATGCTGCTTGCTACAGATGGCAGCCTGATGTCCCTTTGGAATCCAGGCAGATTTCCGACACTACTCTCCATTAACCATGCAGATAAGTGTGTCTACTCAAAACAACACGTTCACACATTCGGATAGCAGAAGCCTCTTCTATAATCAGCTCTGTGCTACCGTATTCGTGCGGCCTCTCATTTCCCTGATGATAATGACACAACTTCGAAAGTTAGTGAGGCAATGGAAATAAAAAAGCAGAGAGGGGGACGTCTCCCCAGGTGCGCTGACGCAGAGAGACTCCCACATTTAGTCACCTGAGCATCATGAATGAAACGCAAACCCTTGGAATAACAGCTTGTGTTTATCTTAAAAAGTCCTTATGGAATAGGAGGCATTAGAGTTTTGAATTCATGGTAACCGTTACAGTGTGGGCAAGCCGCATAGACAGTATGTTAGGACTTAGACATTATGAGTTATGGGACACATAAGTAGAGAATGAAACACTACAGGGCCTCACACCATCCTGCGTGATTGTCTTTTATTTTTAATCCATTTATAAGTAATTTTTATGTCATGCAT
>JAOVVA010000009.1:20054697-20065017 GCA_028565275.1 Leiocassis micropogon | reverse complement strand
AGAAGCAGAACATTTTAATAAAGTGCCCTAAAGGAAGTTTAGAAAGCCACACAGAAAAGTGTTTGTGTGTATATGTGTGCATGTGTGTGTGAGGAAAAAAAAAAGCGGGCCAGGATAGGGGGAGAAGTAACATGAGAAGGTAAAAGAGAATAAAGGTATGAAATCAATCCTGGTCATCTGATATATGAATTCTCAGGAGACTCCTCCCTGTTTCGTACACACAGCCCTTTTGTCTTCCCCTGAACACACACGCATCCAGCAAACTCTTCCATTTCAGCCCTCTAGGATTGATCGATGTCAGTGTGTGTGTGTGTGTGTGTGTGTGTGTGTGTGTGTGGGGCGGTAATAAAAATGTCTCGTCATACCCCTTCCTCTCACACACTCACAAATCTTCAGTTCTTCTCTCTGTATGTCACTCGTACAGTAACACCTGTTACTGTATAATTAACCAGCCAGCACACTGACCACCTGCCCACTGAAGGTCTGCTCATGTTACCCCTCCTGACTCAGGATCCGATCTAACTTACATCATTACATCTTAATCACCTGATCTGACGTCAGACCTCCTCTACACTGCAAACACCAGTGTCTCAGCATGGTGTTGACCTGCAGGTGGCCGGGGTGTTTACCTGCTGCAGTACAGCACTGACGCTCCCTGTGCTGAATAATGCATTTAGTCAAACAGCACAGCATAAAAGTGCTCTGGCAGTAGGGCATGTAGCGCTGAATGCTTGAAAATCTTTTTAGGATTTATAATAAGCACTTTATTTTCCTTCATCCTGGCCAAGGTTGTAGTGGATCCAGAACCCATCATGGGCAGTATGTGGGAATACATACAGGATGACACTTACACATATACACATGGCACCTAGGGGCAATTTAGAGTTAATAAGAATAGCGGAATGTTTTTTTTCAAGGTGGGATAAAACTGGAAAACCCAGAAGAACCTGGGAGAACTGGGAGAACAAGCAAAATTCCAGACAGCATATGAGCCCTGGAGCTGAGATGACATCACTACCTGCTCAACTACCTTTTTTCTGAAGTGAAGATTTGTGTTAGATTAGATTAGAGTTTTATATATATGTAGTTTTTTTTTTTTTTTCAAATTATTGAGACAAAAGTGAAATTCAATGGTAGAGATAGCTCAGTGGTTAAGACATTGGACCACCGATTGGAAGGTCTCAGGATCAAACCCCACCACCGCCAAACTACCCCTGTTGGGTCCTTAACCCTCAACTGTTCAGATGTATAATGAGATAATAATTTTTTTTTTTTTAAAGTTAGTCGCTCTGGATAAGGGAGTCTGCCAAATGCCGTAATGTAAAGACATTCTCTATTTTTTTTTAAATAATGACAATCAAGACAATAAGAATAATTTGTTATTTCTGCAACGGAACTGCTATACAAGTAATGTTTAGCATGAAGTGCTTTACTCTTAAGAAACTCCTGGGAACATCTGCATTACTTTGGCGTCACTTCCTAAATCCATGCCTGCTTGATCGCTTCCTGAACATCATGTATAGAAATCTGCCACAGGAAGACATTTTAGTGCAAAAGTGGACGCTCCGAGTTTAGAAAATAAAAGTTCATATCTAAATCAACTGATCCTAATGGGCGCAACTAATTAGTGACATCACATGTTTTGTACACTGGGAGAACCATAATAACACATGTTGTCTTAATACTTTTGGCCACATGGAACAGAGCTGTTCAAGTCTAACTAACTTGTGAGATAAGTACAGTCTGAGGTAATCTGAGGTTACGGAGAAGGTTTGCGAATGCTTGGGCTGTGAGCGCTATACGAATCACTCGTCCTAACCGTAAGGAGCCCTGAGAAGCTCTGGTGTTGGTATCTCACCTCTGAGGGCTGTTTTGAGGTTGACTTTAGCTTGCCGGTGCAGCTCTTCCACACAGGCTGGTCTGGATGAAGGCAGGAACACATTCTCTTGCTGGTGCCACGGTGCCGCGTAGTGAACTGTCCACTTACTCTCCTCGTCCAGGTTGGACACGGCTGCGGACGAAACAAAGTAACGGTCAGAAAATAAACATCTCGATCATATTCGATTCAAATGAACTGCATGATGTCAAAACAGCAAATGCACAAATCCTACAAAAATGTGTACACGTCTTTAGAATCTTACACAGAATAAGATCCGGACTAGTCTGCGGACACAAAAAAACTCTTTGAGTGACACACTAGGCTCAATGCCAAAACACAACAATCAAAAAAAGAAGGAAAAAAAAAAAAAGACACACCACCAAATGCTGCTCACATTCTCCATCTGTAAACTCGACATGACTTCCAGCTAAAATGATCCAACAGTTTGCTCCAAACCCTACTGTGTCTCAGTTACCTTCACGCACCAGCACGCCTTTTGGGGAGGAGATCCTGAACGACTCGTCCTGCCGTGTCTAAACACAGAGACGTGTCTTAAAGCCGCAAATGGGTCATTAGCAGCGGCAGGCGGGCCGGGGGAAGGGGAAGCCGGGGTGAATGTTTCTCACTGAGTGCATGAGCACAATGCAGAAATGCCAGCGGCTGAATGATTGAGAAAGGAAGAAGCATTTCGGTAAACAGGAGGAGGTGTGTGGGGTTTGGGTTGGGAGGGGGTCCCAGGTGTCATCCGTCCATTACGACACTGAATGGTTTGGAGAGCTGCTAGACTGCTACTGTATGTTCATTTACAATACACAGGAAAGCTTAAAACAGGTGATGTGTGAACGAACGCCAGCTCTCATTGCTGATCAGTGGCTACTAGATGGTGTGATGAACCCGAGAACCTTCAGACGACTGTAGAGCGGTGTGAGCAACAAGTATAAAGCAACAGTCAAGAAGCTGCCTACGCGTTCGCTTATTGGAACTATTAAAGAAGTCTTAATTAAACCACATATTCTATTACAGCACAGGGAATTTCCGTTCTTGTTATGAAGCTGGGGTGAGAGGTGTTAAAGCCCTCTCATCAGTAACCCAGAGCCTTAATCGTCGAGACAGCACTACCTCAAATTACTATGCAACAGGCTTCACATTTTTATCAGTTTAAAGCCATATAACCCCAACAAATGAGTTATATAAAGGAAAAAATTAATGAAGCCATAAAGCTTTTGAAATTCTGTCTGCATTTTAAAGATGAGTCCGCTGAAAATTCCACATCCAATACTGTGAGTCGCTTGAGCTACAAGGCCACCCTCTTGTGGTGTACGGGTTAATAGACACATGAGAAACATGATGCAAAACAAACATTAGCAGGTAATACATTTTCTTTTATTAGATTCCCAATTGCAATAAACTCATTAAAGATTATTGATCATTAACATCTCTACTATGCAATGTATAATACTGTCAACATTGCAGCTGCTGAAACATGTACACCGCGGTGTGAGTCATAACAATATGAGCACTGACAGATGAGCTGAACAACACTGATCACCGACTCTTCAACAGTAAACTGGAGACAGGATGAGGGAAACCCAAGGCCCTTCTGGTCTAATCCCACAGAAAATCCAAAACGGCACAAAAATAGTCAATGCTGGCCACGACAGCAAGACACCCAGTGTACAAGAACCCGACACGCATGGGGGCCAAGCAGGAAAAGAGCACAAAGCTGCTGACCTGGCCTTCGAACACCCCAGATCCCAATCCGATTGAGCACATAGTCCAACCCATCCCACAACAAACAGCACCCAAAGGATCTGCTGCCCCGGTGGCACAAGGGGAACCCAAAACCTAGGTGGGGTTTAATGTAAATGTTTAAAGTTACATTTATGGAGATATTTCTGAAACTAGGTTCGGTGACTAGAAATGATTAAACCTAGTGATGTAAAGAAAACTGTGTGTGTGTGTGTGTGTGTGTGTATGTGTGTGTTGGGTGGTCAGCTGAATGTGTGAACAGCTCAACAAGACAAATAGCAGCTGGTTCTGTCATCACTTTGCATGAACACACACACACACACACACACAGATTTTCAAGCACTTAACAAACCTAGACAGATTCTAATAAGTGCACTTATGCGGAAAACACACAGACGCACAAAACAACCTGCTCTAGGAAAGAAAGAGTTTCAAAGAGCATTGTGGTCTTTTGATATGCCCGGAAAATAAATATCAAAGCCACAGCACAGGACTGGCTCAACACCAACGTGCATAATTGTGTGTGTGTGTGTGTGTGTGTGTGTGTGTGTGTGTGTCTGTCTGTTTATACACAGGCTCTAATGATGATCAAAGCTTCCAAAATTGACATGACAGTTCTAAGGGCCATGAGCGATTTTGTCTTCTGAGATAGGTTTGTGTGTAGATCAATCCAAGTCCTAAACTAAAAGTCACCTAAAAAAAAAAAAAAAAAAAAAAAAGTCCTGGCGAAAGTAATAAAGCCCACAGCAAGACGAATGCGAGCCGAGTGCAGGCGCTGGGAGGAGAGCGAGCCGCCACAGCCGCGCACAAAACCTGCATTGTCCTAAACATCAAGTCTGAGCGGCGAGCTCCTAAAGTCCATTCAGCAGCCTGATAATCCTTCAGTGCTCCACACACACACACACACACACACACACACACATGTAAACAGAGCAATCTATTCAATCTACCAGTTATCCTAAAGGAAATTATTGACAGAAACAAATCAGGTCAATATTATCAGTTGAAATCTAATTCATTAATTTTTTTACACTTCAAAGTGGAGGGACTTTATCCTAATGTGAGCTGACAGAGACTCCCAGACTCAGGACATCCACTTCAAGACATGTGATAAGGATGGAAATTACCAACAAAAATGTTCTACTAAAGTGTGTGAAGCAACAGTAGCTGCAAAACCCGTTTCTACTCATTTCTATAAAATGAAACTTTTATTCAAATCAGCCATAAAAATCGCAAAAACTACATCGCGGCGGCGTTTAGCTCGGTCTTCCTATTGTGCCGTTTTGTTACGGTGATGTAATGCACACTGCTGTTGTGAGCTACAGATGCTGGTGACAGTCATTGAAAAAAAAAAAATCACACAGGAGAGAAGACACACACATACACACACACACACACACACACCAGCTATATCCTAATGTGGCAAAAGTAAAACACACCTATTAAAGCTAAAACTCAGAACTGCAAAAACTCTCTAAAAACATGGAGCATCATCTTACCCTTCTTTTTGAAGTATTTAATTATAGATTTGAGCGAAGTCCCGAAGAACACCATTATCCCAGCATGTGTACGTGTGTACGTGTGTGTGTACGTGTGTGTGAGTAATAATTAGCGTTGCTTCCTAGTTAACAGGAGCGCCGGCTGAGTGAAGCTTCCTCGTTCATCTCTCTCTCTTTCAGAACTCTGTGTTTAATCTTCATCACATCACAGTCCATAGGCACATCCACACACAGCCCCTCCTACCAACACACACACACACACACACACAGAAAGCCCAACCCTGGGAAAGACTCCCACCTACCTTCCACACACACACACCCCTGGCTCAGGGTTCAGTTCTTCATTTGTGCTTTGGTAACTAAGGAACAGTCTACTGGTGTGTGTGTGTGTGTGTGTATGTGTGTGTGTGGAGATAAAGCATAGCAATCGTCAGTTGAAAGAATAAATATGCAAGTGCAAGGTCCTCAAAAGGACAGGAAGAGTGTGTGTGTGTGTGTGTGTGTGTGTTTTGGCACATGTAGGAGTCACTCAGTGACAGACGGCGAGGTTCTTCTCCTGATAAAGCCAGCTTGCTGTGTTAACACATGGCCACTGAAATGATTTTATAAATCCTATCCTATACTGACTACTACCTCACTCCCCCCCCCCCACACACACACACACTTTACCGCCCCTGTGAATAATGCAGACATTCATGGTGACCCTGTTTCTTTTGATAGTGAGGCAGGGGCTGGTGGGGGTTGGGCTGCAGGAGGATGTGAATGGCAGGAGAGGCTGATCGGAGCCTCAATCTGGAGCTGAATGGAGCTGCAAATGACGGTTGAATTGGAGCCAACACAGGCGGGACACCCTAACCCCCCCAGCACCACCTCCCCGACACAGCACCCGCACCGCCCGAGTCTGCCTCTATGGGAGAAACACGGCTTTGGGTCTTCACTGCTGTGTAACAAGTGCGTGGAGGTAAAGTGGAGAAAAGTGTGTCAGTGGGTGAAAGCGTCTGCGTGTGTGCGCGTGTGTGTGCGCGCGCGCACTTCCTTTTATCTCGACACCAAACGCAAGACGCTTTTAACTCTGTAGTGAACATGTCGACGCTCGCTCCAGGCTACAGCTTCAGCTCTGATCTCGCTGCTCTTAGAGATTAGATTCGTCTAATAACACTACAGCGTGTGTTAACACGACTCAGATGGTTCAGTTAGTACTGTTATTATTTTACCATAGATTTGATTACTTTTTACTTAATATTATTTACCCAACTGTTATTTTGTGCGTGGGAATCAATTAAACAAACCCAGTCTATAAATGTACTGGATGTGATTTAACACAATCTGAAGCGCGGATTTGTTTCTTTTTTCTGAATGCGAGTCTCTCTCTCTGATCACGGCTCATGCCTGTGTGTTTCCCGTTACCTGGCACGTGGACGCTATTCGTCCAGTCTGGCGCAGGGTGCTGTAATTAACACGCTATTGTTCTTTGCTCACTCCAACAACAGGAACAGACGCATGAAAAAAAAAAATACACGCCTTGTGCATTTATGTGTAACTAATATTCTCTCTCTTTATGTACAGTACTGTGAAAAAGTCTTGATCCACCTCGCATTTCTTCATGTTTCTCTTTCTAAGAGCCAGACCTTTTTGTATTTTTAATGTCTTTTTAATGTCTTCAGTATTTTCTGGATTTTCAGTCCAGTCCCCTGTACTTGAGCAGTTTCAAAGAAATGAAAGCATGAACCAGTGAGATGATCAGATGATCAGGCCGGTGATTATTATACTGGTGATGCTGAATGCTGAGATGGTTGGAACAGACGAGAGGGGAAATGAGGTCGCTGCTGAACTTTTAAATTGTATCTTTAGGAACTTTGAAGCCTGTCGAGGTAAAACACTTATTCCCAATTCTTTCATTTAATTTAATACGAAGAAATGAGGGGTGGCTCAAGACACCACTTCTGTACAGTATACACGCATATACATACACGCACACACACACACGCACACACACACGCACGCACGCACGCACGCGCACACATGCACATAAATGCGCACACACACACACACACACACATAAATGCACACACACACACACACACACATAAATGCACACACACACACACACACACACACACACACACACATAAATGCTCGCACACACACACATAAATGCACACACACACACACACACACACTCTCAGTCTGTCAGCATTTATTAATATTCAGAAATCACACTCTCTGACCCCACAGCTGTACAATATGAGCAGCGTTATGATAACGTCTACTGGTTTGACATGACTTTTACATTTGCTTCCTCCTTCAGCAGTGACCAAGACAGAAAGTGTGTGCGCGTGTGAAAACCCAACCACATGTCCTCACCCCCAATACACACAGACAGAGAGGTTTGAAGCACAGGTGCTTGTGTTATTTTACTGTCAAACCAACAGGAAAGGGAACGTGTGCTAAAACACAAACGCCACATAAAAACAGATGGCGCTTACACATTTTGCATTGCTGTGCTGGGATCGGACTTACTGGCTTTCAAACGTCCCTGTCCCCGCTCTGATGTGGCTCCGATGAAGATTTTAGATAAGGGTTTTATTAGGTTTGTTTTTGTCTCCCCCAGCACAGGGTGCGAGTAAACGCATGCTCCCACTGAGACATTCGGAGACATCCTTCCGAGCTGCTGTCAGTGTAACGGCTTAGAGAGAGATTAGAGGGAATGGCCTCTATCCCACCTAGACAGCAGGACTCATTTTGCTGGAACGGCTGTGGCATTGATTTGGAGATCGGTATCGATATGAGCTTAAGCTGGTTTAATCTCAGTCTAAAGATACAGAAGATATGTGATGAAAATTAACTTGTTCTGGTTTATTGAGAGATCCTTTTTGAATAAATGGATAGTATAATATAATCGATTATATCCTCGATCATTAATAACCCGACACACACTTCCCCTATTTGCCCGCCACAGTATCATCACCCTGAACAGGGTTCCAATCCATCGCAGGGCACACACACACTCACACAGCCTAAGGGCAATTTGGGGACGCCAATTACCCTAATATGCATGTCTTTGAACTGTGGAAGAAAACCGGAGTACCTGGAGGAAACACACCAAGCATGAGGAGAACATGCAAACTCCATGCACACAGACCCAGAGGCGGGATTTGAACCTGGAACCTGGAGGTGCAAGGCGACATTGCTAACCACTAAGCCACCAAACGTTAAACAACATGAATTATCAGCATGTTTTTTACAGACTTTCTCCAGACTAATTTGCAATAACTAACACAAACACCAGATGTTAGATATAATGCATTTTTTTCACATTACTAACAGTTTTTTGATAGTCCTTGGGAAATAATCTCAGTATTTCAGTTATTTGATTCATTATAGCACCGTGTCGTTAACTAAGCCACATAAAGACGCCATCAAACTCCAACTCGGATCGTCCGGTTGATATTACTCTGAGCTGAAGATCCTGCTCTACAGTATGAGGACTGCTGAGCTTCAGGCCCCGAGTATGTCCATGTCTCCAAAGTGAGTCCTAATGATTTGACCATAGGGCCGCGTTCCCACGCAGCTTTGCCACAGACTCACGCTACTCTCTGAGGCGACAGCTAAAGAAACACCCAGAAACCTCCAACCCCCACTTTGCACTTGTTTTTATAGGGTACTAAAGATGAGGTCACCTTGGCACAAACCCCTTCTATGTCATTTACAATTTCATCAATTCGTTGACTAGTTCCTGAAGCTCACAATTCACAACTGACTTGTTCTTTTGTAAGAATCACAGCAATTACCAGAGCGATGACCAGAGCGCGTGTGTGAAAAAAAAAAAAATTTAAATGCATAATAAAAAAATATATACTAAAGAAGCAAGTTTGCTATTTAACTCATTCGACTGCATTTAGCTCATTTCCTCCTGGTCTTTGTTGTCGATGCTGATGCCCGCTAGCAGATGAAGTGTGTTTATTGTCCTGTAAATGTGCCTTAAAATACCTAACAGTGAGCGCATGGGAATGTAAATGCAAACTAGCTCTAAAAGCTGTGGGTGCTTTTAACTTGTATTTTAAGAATCTGGTCCTGTAAGTTTCTTCAGCATCTGCTTCATTGTGTGTGTGTGTGTGTGTGTGTGTGGAGGGGGGTGTATGACAATAGCTCTGAGCAGAATAAAAGGCCGGGGCCTCCCTGTGAAGGCATTCATCGCTATTGTGTGACGACTGGGAATCCTGAGAGCATGCAGCTCAGATGAACATGACTTGAAGACTTGAACGTCCACCATGCAGAGAAGCGTGAACTCACCCACCCACCCACCCACACACACACACGCACACACACACACACGCACGGTACTACGTATAGCTGGGAAACACACTAACCATCTTATATTTATGGCACAATAATGATGAAGGTGTGGTGTTAAGGTTAAAAAGAGAAAAGAAAAGAGAGAAGGAAAGAAACAAAGTCACTTTGAAGTGAAATCACTGAGAGCGCCACACCCAGGTGAAAAACAAAGAGAGCGAATGGCATTAGGGGAGAAAGAAAACGAGGACAAAAGAACAGAGGAAACGCACCTGTGCTGCGAAATTCTTATTAGCATTCGTTTAAAAATTGCGTATAGGACCACGCATACACTCACACACACATACACACTCCAAATAAGGTCCAAATCAGTGTAACCAGTCACTCATCCTAAAGTCATGTTGATTTCTTGTCAATGTGTGAAAGATGATTCTGATGGAATCAGAAGAATTTGTTACACATCAATTAGCTATAAAACAACAGCAGTGGCCCTTATTATCGCGAGAACTAATGGGCGTGTAATGACCAAAACGTTGCTCATTTTTTGCTCCAAAAGATCTGTTTCGTGTCCTCATCGCATGGACACTCTCTCACAATGGAGTTTGTTGGGAGTGATGGCCTGGAGTAACTAAGGAGGTTAAATCCTCCCTTTTCTCCTCAGTGATTGGCAGAATTCAGGGCTACAGAGTTCCGTTCAGAGTCCTGTGTGTGTGTGTGTGTGTGTGTGTGTGTGTGTGTGTGAGAGAAAGCAGTTTATCGCTGCTTTTCCATCAATACATTGCCAGTTTCTTTGGTTTAACAGTTGAAATGTTATGGCATTGGATTTGGGAAACGTAGCATTCGATGTGGGAATCTTGTGGGGATCGTGGCACTGGCAGTGGTATTCTTTTGGGCAATATG
>JAOVVA010000009.1:20022683-20038203 GCA_028565275.1 Leiocassis micropogon | reverse complement strand
TAAACAGTCAATATTTGGAGTGAAAACTCATTGCTTAAAATCAGGAGTTTTAGACACAGATTTGTGCAGTTTTATAAAAAAAAAAAAAAAACAGCTGTTAGGTTTTACTGAGCTTGCTGGAGAATGAGTTCTTCTGGTACCTTTGTCACACTCGCTCCCTTTATATTTTTATGCAAATCCCAGGAGTGCACATTATTATAGTTTCCATCTGAAAACTGGTCTGTCTTATACTATATATTATTATGTGACAAATAAGTGAATCTTAATCTTAATGATTCATTTTGAACATTTCTACATAGTTACAAAAACTACAAATTCTACTGAACTGAAATATGTTCCTCTTTTGCATGTTTCTTTAACTAATCCATGCTACTGTACTGTAGCACCATGAGCTGGTATCTGATTGCAAAAAACTAATTAACGAGGCTTCTGTATGATTCATTACAGCAAACACTGGAGCCAACAAAGTCCAACATTCACTGTGTGATGAACAGTGTGGCTCTTTATCCAACATGTCACAATTCATTTTTTCATCCTTTGGGCTGTTTGCCAGAATTCAACCCCCCCAAGGGATACGACAGGTTTTCCCAGACTGCCACATAGAACCTGTAAGCCAGTCACGATATGCTGAAGCTCAGACAATCAAATAGCCTGGACAGCTGGAAAAAACATCAACAACCAAGTCCAGGATGACCCTATTCCCCGAGCGACCTGCATGAAGGGAAGCGCATCAAGTGATCCAGCGTGCATAATGGCCTTTGTACAAGCCTCTGGTGGCAGTGTTATGATTTAAAAAAAAAAAAAACACATTATAGTTTCGCACGATGATGCTAGAGGGTCGAAACCTCAACGGCGCAACTGGTTGACACTCGCAAATGCCTTGGGGTACGGAATTCAGCCTCGGTCCCCTGACCTCGCACCCACTGACTTCTTCCTCTTCCATCACTTTTGGCGTGTTTGACAACAACGAGGTGATAACAGAGGTGGAACTTTTCCATCTCCAAGAACCAAAAAGGCGGCTTCTTCAAAGACCATCCATCGTTTGGAGGCGTGTCTCAGCTCACAATCAACGTTCGTTTTCTTTTTTAGCAATAACAACCATTTTATGACTGTATTGAGCATCACACTATGTTAACGATCATATATATTTTTTGTTCTTCGTGGAAATCCAAAGCTGAGGAAGTGATCAGAACCGACAGCCATGGAAATCGGCCTGCTCGCCAGAACCTGACTGACAGTCTTCGCTTTGTGGGAGTCACGACTGACACATACGGTAACTCAGAACACTGAACAGGTTATTGCGCAACCCTGCCGCACGCTTCTATTACAGGAAAACACAGGGCATCTGGCTGGCGTGACTCCTGGGTCTGAAGACGGTGCAGATAAACAGCAGGATGTATAGTAATCTCGGCGCTCAGATCGCTTGTCGGATTGTCGCGGCTTGTCTCGGGATGGAAAGTTGCGTTACGAAAGCGTTTCACCTGCACAATGTGCACTTGTCATCAGATATTACGCGTCTGCACGCGGGGGCAGAGAGAAAGAGCTTATCAGAGCTGAGCTCGGGGAAGCAGTGTTTAAAAAACAAAACAAAGGAAAAGCGTAATCTCTTTAGGTGTATTTTAGTTAAGACGAATAATTATACGCATTGTGTAAAACTTCACAGTTATGTCTGAAAGCACTGTGACATCAGATTGGCTTATAACTGGACAACTGAGATTACTTTGAAGATTTAGAGAGAGAGATTAACTTACCTGAAAATGATCCAGTGAGCCAGTCAGGAGCACCGAGAGAGAGAGAGAGAGAGAGAGAGAGAGAGAGAGAGAGATTAGTATCAGGCTTAATATCTCATACAACTATTTCACATTCACATCCTGATGTAACACTTGTACCAAACGCGCCATAAGCAGTTATAAATCATTGTTAACAGCTACGCTCAATGTGAAAGCAGGAAACACGCAAATACACACCTTACAGAGAACTTTTTACGCAAGATATTTCCCGTCTAAAGTTTTTCAAAGGTACCCATATGTCCTAAGGTGCGTCTCAGCTTTATTGTGTAATACTACATTACTTTTCTGGAATGACGGTAAAGTTTTCATAACTGCTGCGATAAGACACAGAGTTACCCAACCTATAGTCTCTATCGAAAACACAATCTCATGCCAGGCTATACAGCATTTCTGTAAGGTTCCGCGTTTATGTTGCTTTGATAACCATCTATTTTTTCCCCCCTTCCGCACAGGCGCACTAAAAACTGACTGGGTTTTATGCCAGTTGTGGTGGCTTGTTAAAATATCAAAGACTATCTGAATATTTTGCTGACAACATGCATACTCTTATGATCACAATACACTTATACTGCTTTTAACATATAGCTGCTACTCCCAGCTCTCAGCAATGCAGCACATCCGAAAGCAAAAGTGACAGTTCAAGCTCAGTTTACTTAAACGATGATCCTAGTCATTGGCATATTTGATCAAGCTTAGAGGATCAGGGCATCTGCATCGGATCCGTGCCACGCCATAGAGGATATGTGCCAGACAGGATCAGAACTGTGCCACAGAGGATCAGAGCCGTGGTACGGAAGATAAGCATAAGACAGAGGATCAGCTTCGCGCCAAAGAGGATAAGTGCCAGAGAGGATCAGCATCGTGCCGGAGAGGATCAGCGTTGCCCAACAGAGAGGATCAGCGTTGCCCAACAGAAAGGATCAGCGCCACACCATAGAGTACCAGCACTGCCACAAAGGATCAGGGTCGCCCCAGAGAGGATTATCATTGCCCACAGAGGGTCAGCACTGTCACAGAAGATCAGTGTCATGCCACAGAGGATCAGCATAAGTCACAATCAATATTGCAACGATATTGCTAGGGCTGCACAATTTAAAAGAATTAAAATAAAAAATAGTATATATATAAAAAAAAACAACAACACACACTTTAATTATTTTGAGACAAATATATTTAAAGCTGTAATATGTATTTATTATATGTACAATTTAATAATGCATTATTTGTCTCGGCCAACACCAAAGAACAGGACCAACAATCTCATTAAGGGGATGTTTATCAATATTTATTAATTTTTTCACCTAAAACGCATTTTAAAAAATAAAACTGTACAAACTGTACATAAATTCCTAACTATATGTATATTACCTGTAATAAATTATAGCCTTTGCTGATTACATAATTGCACGGGTCTATACTGCGATTTCGTTTTTTAACTCGATGAATTCTATAACACTAATTGTGACTAAGGTTCGGCACCGTCGCTGAGGATGATTTCTGCCAATATGATTCGTCACCACACAAATCTTGCCCTGCCTCACAAATTAGGGGAATGCCCACACAAAGTTTGTGCTGCCTGGAAAGATAAGCACCGTCACATGACCCTGCCAGAACACTACACAAACACATCACCATCCTGCTCACACGAGCTGTACCGCTGCCACAAAAACGCTCCCAACACGGCGGCGACTGGCACTGCCGCACAAACGAGACCCCGCCACACAGGATGGGCATCGGCACGGAGGAGCACAGCGCCATGACTGCTGTCAAAAACATCCTGTCTCACAGCAACCGGTCTTCTGAAATTATGGGTCTACTACAAGAGTCTGACAGCCCATAATTACAGGCTATATTTAAAAAGAGGGCTGGAGCCACATTTAGGGCACTTTAACCAGGCCTCGTATAAATGCATGGTTTAAATTTAGCACTACGGGCACTTATGAGTAGTAGGATTATGTTTTTTTTTTTTTTTTTCCTCCCTAAATGTAAAGGATTTTAGAGGAAATGCCCTGACTTGCTTCCTGATCAGTTCTCCCATCATGCCCCGGGAGTGACATTAGATCAGGACTATAGACCAAATAATTTGTACAGAATTGTTCTGTGATCTTAGGACAAAATGATCATGTTACAGTATGTTATACCAGGTCATTATTTGGCAGGACACTGGTTTAGCGGTTAGCACTGTCGCCTTGAACCTCCAGGTCCTGGGTTCGATTCCCGCGCCGGGCCTGTGTGCATGGAGTTTGCATGTTCTCCCTGTGCTTGGTGGGTTTCCTCCGGGTACTCCGGTTTCCTCCCACAGTCCAAAGACATGCACATTAGGCTAATTCCCAAATTGTGGTCGCCAAACAGTTAATTGGCCTCCACGGCCCCCAGATGGACTACAGAGGTTCCTAGATAGATGGATTTTTAATACGAAGAAAAAAAGGTTATAGAGACGGATATCATAGAAGCTGTTTTCATACAGTGTGTTTGTGCCGGTTGTCACCAATATCGAGTAACTGATCTGGGAACACGAGACGGGATGGTGATTGTCATGACGTCACACGGCAGGTTATCAAGACAGGGAATTTTGTCCTCTCATATACAACCCACACATGGCAACATTTTCTTAATTACATTTCAAGAAACCTAAGGAGTTTTTGAGCTTTAATGCCGTACTTTGGCTACCACCAGCAGAACAAAGAAAACCACGCACACACTTAGTCCTGTATCTCTGTCCCTAATCAAACATCTGCCCGTGTAATGAGCATGACCCGGCTCAGGAAAACATTACAGCGTCCGTCAATGAAGTCAGCCGGATCGATGGAGGGAAAAGTTCAGAAAGCTCAGATGATAAAAACGAGCGCGATTTATTACGTCCTGAAATGTACGACCGTAATACATTTACACCTCAAATCATCTAAGTTGAGCACCTTAAGCGTTATAAAGAAGTGAGCTGCGGTGAGAAATGTGCGAGGGTGAGAGGTGAGATGTCAGAAGCTGAGGCCGAAGAGCCGTCATAAATCAGGAACGCACTAATATTAACTGCACCGAACTGGTCGCGGCTCAGCCTCCACGCAGGCCTTCCCCAGCTCTTATTACAGACAGAGTAGGGTTACTACTGGACTGTAAAACAATATACACACACACAATGCAGAGAGGAGGAATAAAATAGAGGAGTGGAATATTTACCCACATACAAAGATGACAAAAAGGATTGATTTTATAAGGCTCAACAATGAGCCTGTGGCTATTCAGGGTAATATGTGTGTGTGTGTGTGTGTGTGTGTGTGTGTGTGGAGTGCTGTTCTTTCCATCTAGAACAGAAATCCAGTTTTGAGCAGACTTTAGAAATGACATGCACTCCATTTAATACTTTACAGACTCACACACACACACACACACACACACACTAGTCAAACTAATCAAAGTCTAAATTGAAATCTGCTTACCTTAGCGGAAAAAAAAACAAAACAACCACAACACGTCTCATTTATAATAAACAGATAATGTAAGTTATATTCAGGCGCAGGATGCGTTCCCAAAATCCTGGTCCTGACGAATTGTGTATGAGAGAAGCTCCGGTTGCGCAGGGTGCGAAGCTCCCCCTCATCGGCATGCGCTCATACAATCGCATCGCCGCCAGTCGGTGACATCTCCCATTTCCGCACACTCATCCCGGTGCGCCGTGACCCCCAGCACCCCTCATCACCACGTGGCGGATAAGAGACCAGCGACAACGACTTGCACACAATGGAAAAGCTGTCATAAAGTCAGGACAGTGATCCAATTCTCTCCTCGCATGTAAACATCACACTCTGTTACTTCCTGCCCTGGCAGACACAATGGAGGAGTTTACAACACACACACACTCTCTCTCTCTCTCTCTCTCTCACACACACATAAAGTTGTTGTGTGTATAAAACAAGGCAGGACATGATACATGGGAGGAAATGCACTGACTCAAACATACGGGTTTCAGTGTGGCGCAGTTCCTCCGACACGGACTTGCATGAAAATACATGAACAATCTTTTCTTTTTTTTTTGTTTGTTTTGTTTTTAGCCAACATGCTCTGGACGTTTGTCACCGTGTCGAGGTGATTTCCATTCTGATGCAAATGACCTGTGAGTTACTGGAACATCGAGCTTCAGATCTGTGAAGCAGCTTAGGAATAAAAGATATGAACAAAACATCAGAAAAAAAACTAATACTCAACAACAACAAAAAAAAACTAAACCTACAGAACATAGGTTGGCACGGTGGCTTAGAGGTCAGCACTGTCGCCTTGCACCTCCAGGGCCCAGGTTCCCGCCTCGGGTCTGTGTGCATGTAGTTTGCATGTTCTTTCCTTGCCTCGTGGGTTTCCTCCAGGCACTCGGGTTTCCCCCCACAGTCCAAAGACATGCACATTGGGTTAATTGGAGTTTCCAAAATTGCCCATAGTGTGTATGTGTGCCGGTCAACAGATTGGCAACCTGTCCAGGGTGTACCCCCCTCTCATGCCCTAAGTCTCCTGGGATAGGCTCCAGGCCCCCCACGACCCTGTATACAGAATAAAGCCATATAGAAGATGAGTGAGTGAGTGTAACCTACAGAATATGTAAGGAATTACCCACTTGAGGACGCTGTTATAAAATTATTATGATTATTATTATAATTACGATAATCCAAATCATCATCCAATCATGCTGTGACCGGCCTTTGATTTTCTTTCCCTTGAAGCTTAAAAGAAAGAAAATCACGCTTTGTCAAAACGAGCACCTCTTTTCCTTTAAGGCTTAAAAACTTAAAGTTACAGATTTCTCCCGGTTATAAAGCCCTGATTCCTCCCCAAAAAACACTAAATAAATGTCTCCTAATAGAAGACATCACCGTGGCAACAATTACTAATCAACACCTTCAGATCAAGAATGAAGTATCAATGGGGTATAACTGAGCAAAAGAACGATCTAAAAGAACTTGGAATACCTGGCACTTATATAGACCTGCATTTGACTGCAAAACGAGATAAACACCATACTCGGTCTTCCCTCGTTCTGGCTAATTATCTTCCTTAGGCACACATGCTTGTCTATAACTACACTTCTAATTTAAAAAGCGCTACACATTCATCTTTTAAAAGCTTTGAATTCACACGTTTTCTGGCAAAACGTTACAAACAACTGTATTTCGTTGCAAAACAGAAAATCACATTGCTTCATTGAGGAAAAGAGAAGGGTCCAAGAGGAGATGGAAAGAAATGGTGTGGTGATCCCAGGAGCCGCCCGAAAGAAGAAGAAAAATAAAAAGACATTGCTTTTTTGAGTCACATGATCAGTGAAACAACTGCTGTGGAACAGCTGGAGCTCCTTTGGAGAACCCCAAAGTCCATGATGCTGCGGTAACATGCAGCATCATGGACCAGCAGGCATGGACTACTATGATAAGACGCTTGTTTCCACCTCTGGAAGTGAAACTGAAACTGCGAGAGGAGGAAGATGATGACGCTGCAAAGTTTTTTTTTGCCTCATTCATAATGTTTCCCATGATCCTCAGCAATCTTCGTGATTGAAAAAGATTTTGTGTGCGCAACAAAACGCAACACTATATTGATAGTAAATTGAAAACTTAAATAACCCCGAAGGCTGATTTATCAGTTTTGACAAGATGGATTTATAGAGTTTTGCAAAATAATGCAAAAAATCTCACTGATATAACCAAAACAATTTTGACAGAATAACACACACACACACATCATAATCCCCTCACCTATGTAGTGCTGCGGTTCGTACACCCAGTCATCTTCATCATCCTTATCTTGGTCTCGGTGTGCTGTGTGCGAGAGTGTGTTCAGGTCGGTGTGGCTGCGGAACAGTTTACGGGTCTGGCGCGAGAGGGTTGATCCGCTGAGCCAGCTGAGGGCGCGAGTGACCGAGGCGGCCTTTTGCTTCTTATCCCTGTCCCTGCCCGAAGAGCCAGAGTGCTTCTCCTTCTCCTTCCGCATGCTCCACAGGAAAAAAGGCGGAAATAGACGGAGGTTGGGTTAAACAGGGTCAAGACCTGTAATGGACGGAGGGCCACCTGACCTCACAGCTGCATGGTCAGTCTTGAAAGGGCAAAGACCTTTTTTTCACGCTTTGAGATCCTGGGGTGTAAAACACACCCGAGGTCGTGACCAAGACTTCCTAAGATATGATTCACGGTAATCCAAGACGCTTCACTCGCCCATTATGGGTCAGTTATAGGTGAAGCACGTTTAACTTTCTCAGATTCTGATGCCTTCTGACTATCAACTTTATTCTTGGATGCATCTCCAAGATCCTGGCACACAGAGAAAAATCCCAGAAGGTGTAATTAACTCCAACACCCGAATGGAAAACGAGGAATAGCACACTGGTGCTGGTCTTCCCCACTGACACCGATCTCTAAACTGTCCTCAGAGTGGAAAAGAAAAAAAAAAAAAAAGTTGTCCCAGCACAGCCAAACCACACAGCTCAGCCTGGATTTGGGTGTAGTCTGTAGCAGAAAGTTCAGCTGACCAAAGTTTAAAGGAGGAGAGATCTTAAATAAAACCTCCAGGACGTCTTCGGTGATCAGCTTTGGTGTTTTTCCGAGCCGTCAGGTTTAAAGTCCTCCTTCTGGTCATGTCTTGCCATGAGTTGCGCTGGGTCTCACCTGAATGAAGACATCACTCTACAGTGAGTGAAAGAATGAAAGCTTCAGCTTACTTCCTTGCTCGTATTTCAAATCCTGAAAGCGCAGGTGATCGGTGCGTTTGACAGCTCTGAGCACTTCACAGCACTTCACTCACTTGGAAACCTTTGTACCGTCTCTCCGAATTGACTTTATCTTTCCCGCACCTGCTGCTGAGGATAAACAGAAACATGAACACTTGTTTGGAGCAAACCCTTGCTCAGAGTTTCGCCCCAGGCTAGTGACCGGTCTGCTGCGAGAACACGCTGGACGATTCTGAGGTTTAGATTACAAACAGAGGGAGTGCTATTGAAATACGACCCAAACGCCAACCCCCTAACTACGGGCTCGCTATTTACTCTCTCTCTCTCTGATCTCCACCTCTCTGATCTGTGCTCCTCCCAGTCAGTGGCATGGCAACGGCTTCCCGACACCTCCTCCTCCCGCCCGTGCTCCCTCCCTCCCTCCCTCCCTCCTCTTTGCCCAGGTGCGTGGCCACAACCAGAGCTGCCTGGGCTGAGAAGCACAATACTGGGGAGGAACCGCCCAGTTAGAGACTGCATTCAAGTCCGAGCTTTACAACACACACACAGGACAGATTTAAAAAGATGAGATCTGTCTGTTAGATAAGCCAGTTCTGAAATCGAAATTATATTCACCCACATGCCCACATAAACATGAAACATGAACATAAAAAAAAAACCACAGGTGCAAAGTTTTCTCCACACAAACTCACACACACGCTTCCTGCCGTGAGAGGTCAGAGGTCCGGTTCAGAGATTCACTACAGCGGCAGCGCGCTCTATTCCAGACTTCACATCCCTCCATGCCATGCATGCCAAGGGTTTATAAAAGGTTTAACGGCTGGACGTCACTTTTCCAAGACCATGTGTGTGAAAACCAAGAGCGTCAGAATGAGATCCACTGTGCTGAGATTTAAAATGTTGCTCTACGTCCAAGCAGATTTAGTTTTAAAATTTGGTTTCCTAACTTGTGTGTACTGAAAGACTTTTTGTCTTAATGATCTCTGTGCCACTTTGTATTAGATCATTTTAATATCCAATTATTTAATAATAAATCCACAGTTTCCGTCCAGTTTCCAATAATGTATGCATTTAATTAAGTAATATTATATACAAGTAATCAATTTCCAACAGATATTCATGGGCTTATTCTCATAAGGCGGTAAACTATATAGATTCTACAAACACCCTAATTAGTGATCATATTAAAAAGTGAACAGGAATCGAAATGATATCAGATCTAACAGTGTGTTGGAGGTGAGAATGGTAGACACCACTCTTCCTTACATGCATAACGCATAAATCTTAAAAAATAATATTAAAATCATAGCCAGGACTCTTATTATGTAAAACACTTGCAGGAATAAACACAGTTTTAACCCAGTTTCTTATTAACACAACATCATTTATTTCCATCCGGAGTTGCATTCATTTTTAAACTCGATCTTGTACTGATAAAGGAAACGTCCAACCCCTCTGTAAAGTCTTCTCCAGAACATCCCAAAGGTGTTTCAGTGGGGGTTAAGGTCAAGACTCATGCGTGAAAATGATTCCTTATGCTCCCACAACTTAAGCCTGATGAATCTTAACACTGTCTTCCCGTGCCATCAGGGAAGAAAACCCAATTCCAGTTATTTCAGCAAATCTCCCTAGTTGTTTTCTTTGCTTGATGCAGGCCAATAATTTGACGCTTCTGAAACAATGTATCTTCTCAACGATCACGACACATCCTCCGACACTGTTGTCTGAGAAATGAGAAGCCACTCACAGCATCAGTGAGTGTCACAAGCTGAAACACATTAATCACTGCAGTAATTATCCAATCAAAGACTCTTAACTTATTGCTTATTTAAATCCAAATCTTAGCAAGTCAGTGTAAAATTCATTCGTAAGTTCTCTTTACGCAAAAAATGCAATAGAGAAAAAAATAGACGAAAAAGCAAAGAGTTTCCACCTCCTATGATGTACGCGATTATAAATACACTGCGGGGCTACCGCTTAAACTGATTGTTTGTATAGCGGTATGACATCATAGATTAAATAATATCGGACTGTATCTGAATACAACAGGGGGCGTTCAAGTCAAACCGGGACTTGTCGTTTCATAATTAGAAAAAAAGCTCCCAAATGATTGAAAAGCAGTGCCTGGGGGGCCAGTGTTTTGGATGTAGAGCACGAAGTCCTGGTTTGACTTGAACGCACATTCAAACAAAACTATAACAAAGTAATTCTGAGTGTTTTTGCTTTAAATGTAAAAGTTTGTGCTTGCTTTGGATGTTTGCGTTTAGCCGTGCACCTTTACACTCCGGTCATCACGGGAATAACAGCGCTATCAGCTGACGGTCCAGTACATGTTGTGCTGTTAGTGCAGTGCAAACAGAAATCAGTGCAGGACACGGTGCTGTCAGTTTAATCATTGAACAGTTGAAATGCCTTCCCTCGTTACTGACCTCCGACTCTGCCGGAACAACTGTACAGGAACATTATCTCATCCACATCCGTAAAATATATAAATACTGTACATATCCGCACCCTTTATTACACACAAACAAACCCGATCGCCAAACCTTTGTCCTCCCGAGCAGTGCAGCCGAAGGCCGCTCACACCCTCGCACGGAGTTAATAATTTACCAGGATCAGGTGGAGACGGCTGAGATGAAGGGAAATTGTGTGACAGAGATGAAGTCATCTCATCACATTTAAGAGCTTTATTTAAACATAAGGTGTGGAACAACAAACCAAAACCGAGGCAGGGCTACACCGAGGGCTTCTGGTGGTGATGGTGGTGCTCAAACATTATTATGCTTAATCTATAAAGTGCTCTAGGTGTGGACGTACTGGAGTACACACAACACAACAGGGAGTCGGTGCTTTTTTCGCTCTCACATGAGTGCTGTACATTAATGTGTCCAACTGGCGATTTTGTTCCCTGTAGTTAGATCTCAGGTGAGTTTTAATGATTTAGGTTAAGCAAATACATCAACTTATAACACATTCAGATCAAACATGAAATTATTAACAATCTTGGTAATGCTGAGCACAAAACTGGATCGATGGAAGGATGGAACGGTGGATGGATGGATGGATGGATGGATGGATGGATGGAAGGATGGATGGATGGAAGAATGGATGGATGGATGGATGGATGGATGGATGGATGGATGGATGGATGGATGCATGCTTTTGATCATGCTATTGATCCCAAAGGAAATCCCAGACACATTCAGGCACTCATTCACACCTATGGGCAATTTACTGTTGCTGATTTGAACTACAGTATCGAAACCCACAAGAACATGTGAAACAATCATCCAAGGTCAGGATTGAATCCAGGTCTTATTGTGCCTCTGTGCCCCAAATTACAGTAAACAGAACAATAAACACACGTGAAAACAAAACTGTTCACATCAAAGACAAACCTAATCACAAAAATTCGATTCTAGATCAGGAGCAAAAACATGGTGGACAAATGCTGATTGCCCTGGCAACATGGTGCTTAAACAAACAACTAAACAAACAATCTAAACGAGACTTAACGTGGCAAAATGCACCACAGTACACAAACCTTTAATAATAATAATAATAATAATAATAATAAAAACACACATAGCAACTTGTGTTCAGGAGCCTGTTTAACAAATACGTAAATATGTGTACATGTGTAAATATATGTCGCATGTGACTTCTATATTATAGAGTGTATAGAATGAAAATATAAAGGGTGTTCAAGTCAAACAGGGACTTGTGATGAAATTTCTTGAGAATTACGGCATAGAAGCAATTGACTTTTTTTTCTTTTTTTTACATTATTGTCTTCAAGCAGACGCTTAATTACAGTTAAACATTTGAATGGTCCAAACATTTTAAAAAAGGCCATATGTCCATGCATTCATTCCTGTAAACACTTGGGCCGTATTCACAAAGCTTCTTAAGCCTAAAAGTTGCTCCTAGTGATGAAATCCTAAGAAAATTCTTAAAATTACGACATTTTCTTAGAATTTCCCCTTAAATTTAGGACTAAATCTTAGTAAAGATAAAAATGATTCACGAAACATCTTATCCCTAAAAACAGCTCCTAAGGTATAAATTGTTAAGAGCAGAGAGGAGGACTTTTAAGAGGCTTAAGAGTTTCTATAGCAGAGGACAAAATGGCGGAAGGAAGAAATATTCTCCAAACACTGAACGTAAAGCTAAAAGTAAACACTGCTCTACTGTCCAGTTTAGTTTTATAGTTGTTTTACTTCCTTCCATCTCTCTCGGATTGTTGGCTACATACCATCCAAAAGTGCAACTTAAATAGACTGTCCTGCAATCATGTAAATTGGTTAAAGGTCAGCCATTTTGCTCCCATCAATCTGAAATGGATTACAAATAATAAAATCAGTATGGTAAATGAATGTGAGAACTTAGATATAGAAGACTTGCAAAGGATCAGAGTTTATTTTTTTATCAACCAATCACAGTCCTTGATTTGCTACATCATCCCTAGCAACGAGGTAAACCACACCTCCTCACTAAGGTTTTTGTACTTTCCTTACTCAGAGTTGCTCTGAGAAACTTCCTAAGTCACTTTTAGTCTAGGACTCCCAGCTAGGACTTTTTAAGCTAAGATAGGAGCTCTCTGAGAGAATTATAAGAAGCTTTGTGAAAACAGGCCCTGATACTTGAAAGTCAACAGATAACTTGTCGCCAACTTGCGGGAGAGATGCATCTTTCTTTGAGAACTGTACACACAATCAATCAATCATTCACTGCCACAACTTGCACATTACATGAACCTCGTCTGGGAGTTATTGCCACATCCCCCGTACAGTCCTGACCTCCACATGTTTGGGTTCCTGGGAGGTCCTGGGAGGCCAGTGTTTTAGAGATGAAGCAGGCAGTCTGATCATGGCTCTGGTGTAATGAGAAAACTTTATACCTTAAAGGTATCCAAGCACTAGTGAAATGCTTACAGTATATATTATGATCAAAAGTCCCAGTTTGACCTGAACGCCCCTTGTGCTTTGATACAAATAGACATGCATTTATGCAATTATACAAATTTATTGTTAATAAAGGTAAATGTTAATCAATCTGAACGTTCACTGTTGCGGGAAGAACTCCCGAGTCCACACACTCGCACCAGCTCCGGGCTACTATTTTAATTAAAGCTTTAAAAACGTACGAAGGGAAGAAGAATGCTTGAAGGAACTGGTTTTTGACCGACCTTCTGACCCAACATTTTAACGAGTTAGATTTATTTGCTCACGTGTTTGTGCGCTCGGGGGAAACGATGTGTAAAATGTGCAGTGAAAGTGTGTGCCGCGTAGACATAATGATACGCGAGGAGACGGGGTGTGAGATTTGTGTGGAGTGTACGGATTCCCGGAGTCAAGTGTATATTGAAGGTGCTAGTTTACTTCTATGTGGTTGGTCACTAAACTCAGGGGTTTATATAATGCAGAGAAAAGTGACAGTTTCCCAAAATACTGGGAGAAAACAGGAAATGGAACAAGGGAAGTTTTGAATGAGTGCACTCGATTCAGACTATATCAGACTAACGGTGGGGCCGCGTCTACTGTTAAAGTCATTTAATGATTTGTGTTTTAGTAATATTATAAATAATTAGTGGGGGAAGTGTAGACCCTGTGCCTTTCATTAGAAAAAGTGTGTCTTCTGTGATGAACAATTCTAAACAGAAAGACAGTGTCGTCTCTGTGCATGTCATCTCAATTGAAGACGGATCAGCCTTTCTGCCTATTGCTGCATTTTACTAAAACCTCTACTTGTAAGCTCTGATGTCACCAAGTGGCATACAAATCAACATGGCTACTTGCTAAGTTTATGCAACATGGAAGTGACCAATCTTGCTTCCCTGAAAAATTCTAGTTGCTAACTTCAGCCGTTTTGCGGAGATGATTTTATATGCGTCCCAAAAATGGCAATTTTTCAGCATTATACTGTCTCGCATCAAACAATAATCATCGAAAAAAAGTGCAAATTATTCATATTTCTTTATGAGTACTGATACTAAAATTACTAAATTGTTGCTTAAATTGGTTTTTGGTAAAAGCTTAAAAAAAAAAATCTGTAGTGTCCGTAACCATGTCAAATTCATGTTGCAATATCTTAACAATTTTGCATTTTGGAATAATACTTTTCAGGTTTATGTCTTCTCATATGAAATCTAAATTAGCCAAGTTTCATATGAATGATAATTAAGATCATTGAAAGATTTGAATTCAAAAAAAGTTACGGACACTACATAAAAGGGCCTGAAATTGTATTTAGCAAATGTGTTTCTTTTATCTGATAAAAATATAAATGTGAATGCATATTTACAAAAAAAAAGAAAAAAAAATGAGGCATGGATCAAGAGATAAGAAGCATTAAGTATTATTTTTAAAAAATGGTGTTACATGATAGTATCTGAAAATTCACATTTTCACCTACTGTAGGTGAGCCACTTTTTAACACCAATATCACATTTTGGCTAAAAGTTTGTTTAGAATTTGAAGAAAATGTGAAAAAAATGAATATTAAAATTTTACAAAAAAAATTTTGATTGACTGAATAAAATCGTGATACGCAGTACAAATCGAATCGGCACACAGGTATCATTATAATATTGAATTGGGAGGTCCCTGGTGATTCCCGTCCCTTAATACTGACGCGTACTGTAAATCTGTGACACTGACAACACAGTTTTGTTTTGAGGAGACGAGACGTATATACAACATTTCTTACATTAAACAAAATACAAAGAAATACACAAAAAATTACATAATTCCAAGTCACGACTTTCCACTCCTTCAGGTAAGTCAAATGCAGTATAACACAATCAGGGAAGGAGGTGTGGCTTTTGTACTGCTTATTCCAATTGAAGAAGGCGTGGCCTATGTGCAGAGGTGGAAAGAGTAATAAATTTTTGTACTCAAGTAAAAGTACTGTTACTTCTGTGAATTTTTCCTTAAGTACAAGTAAAGTTACCCTTATAAAAATCTACTCTAGTAAAAGTAAAAAGTAGCTCATTAAAAATTTACTCAGAGTAAAAGTTACCGCGTTACAT
>JAOVVA010000009.1:20005415-20022583 GCA_028565275.1 Leiocassis micropogon | reverse complement strand
TACTTAAGTAAAAGTAAAATTACAGATTTTAAAAACTACTTTAAAAAGTAGAAGTACACAAAAAATCTACTCAATTATAGTAACGCGAGTAAATGTAATTCGTTACTTTCCACCTCTGCCTATGTGCCTCATTCCTGCTAAAGGAAACGGTGACTTGTACTGTATGCGTCGGATTATGAATAAAGAGACGGAATTACTCGCTAAAGACAAAAAAATAAAAAAAATCAGATAACTGTGTTCTGATCCTGTCAGACAAGCAGTTCCTTGTTAACTGGAAATCATCAGTGCTCACACACCAGCCCGGAGGTGCAAAACCCCCTAGTAAAACACTCAGCTTGACCTCTGACCTGCCCCTCCTTAGCAACTCAGAGGCTCGGCCTTCACCTGTAGCGGTTTGTGTAAAATCCTCTCCAGGCCACAGAAAGCTCCCTTTGGAATCTATAAGCTGTCCTCTCTATTCCTGTCTCTGTCCTAGCTTCTCTCACGCTTCTTCTGTATCAGCTTGGCATGTGAGTGGCGGGACGTGATCCGTGGGTCACGCATGTGCACGATGAGCCATATACCGCGTGCATTCCGCAGCATTCCAGCTTTAGCTTCCACTTGCCCAGGCCGAAGTCACGGGGAGGGGCAGAGAGCGGGAGTTAGAGACGGCAGGAAGACGTGAAGAAAGAAGAGAAGGCATGTGTAGGACGAATGGGGGAAAAAATCATTGAAACACATACCATGCATACCGCACGTATGTCATAAATATACGAACAAAACACGCAAGCACATGCGCACTCTACACTCGTGCATAAACAAGCTTCTTGCCATTTCAGGAGGCATTAATAGGGTTGGTCTGGCGTTAAATAAAACATATAGCAGGCAGATAGTGTTACTAATCGACTGCTACTTTGTACATGATCAATAGTACGTTATCGATTAGTAACAGACTCTACGTTAAAGAACTCCATCCACATCCAATAAGATTCAATAAGCTCACTGGATTACTTGGTTCATATATAATATGTAGCGAAAATGTGCTTCCATTATTAATGAAAAATACACTCAACCATTCCAAAGGCTTTGTGAGGAAGACAGCAACATATTGATCAAGATTATGAGATTGCCCAAGGTCACAAAGACGGTTATCTGATGGACAGAAGCCATGATGTTTAGACAGCTGGCAGATGGTAGGTCTGAACAATACAATATCGATATCACAATAAATTGTGCGAGGTCTTTTCAGAATTTTTTTAACTCTATGACTTCATGATTAAATCATTTTCTTTTTTTTATGTAAAAACTTTCATAATACATATCATATAATTTCATAATTCATATCTATTAATCACCTTGTTTGCTGGTTCCTTAACTGAATGCATTTTGTATACGCAGTACCTATTAAACATATACACTCATGGGACACTTTATTAGACCTGTTCAACTCCTCGTTAACGCAAATATCTAATCAGCCAAACACATGGCAGCAACTTAATGCATTTATGTACTGTATGTAGACATGCTCAAGATGATGGGCATTGGTCGTTCAGTGGTTTCTCACCTGCCATGCGGAGAGCCCGGGTTCAATTCCCACCTAAACCCCAGCTATTGGATACAGTGCCGATCCCAAGCGGCGAAGCGTCAGGAAGGGCATCCAACGTAAAAACCTGTGCGGATCGGACGGTCCGCTGTGGTAGCCGAAAGACCAACGACATGCTCATCATGCAAGATGATCTACTGAAGTTCCAACATCAGAATGGGAAAGAAAGGTGATTCAAGTCACTTTAAATGTGGCATGGTTGGTGGTGCCAAACAGGCTGAAACTGCTGACCTACTGGGATTTTCACACAGTTACAGAATCTCTACGGTTTACAGAGAACGGTTTGAAAACGAGAAAATATCCAATGTCTCTGGGCTAAAAATGCCTTGATCTTGGGCAAACAGCATTCCAAATCTTAAAGAAGATGGGCTACAGTGGCAGAAGATTGTTGAAAGTTTGGGAATACTGTTATCTAGGAACAGGAAACTGTGGTTAAAATTTGCATTGACTCACCAAAATTGGATGATATAAGACTGGGAAGAACGTTGACCGGTCTGATGAGCTTGGATTTCTGCTGCAACATTCAGCTGGTAAGGTCAGAATTTGGCAAAAACAACATGAAAGCATGTTCCCATCCTTCCTTGTATCAATGGTTCAGGCTGTGGTGGTGGAATAATGATGTGGAGGATATTTTCTTGGCCCCTTAGTAACAATTGAGCCACGGCCTACCTTAGTATTGTTGCTGAAAATCTCGACCACAGCCTAGTGTGACAAAGCTAAAATCATCTTAGACCGGGTTCTTGAACATGATTTCTTGAGTTCACTGTACTCAAATGGCCTCCACAGTCACCAGATCTCAATTCAATAGAGCACCTTTGGGATGTGGTGGAACGGGAAATCATGGACGCGTCAGGATGTGACAAATCTGCAGAAACTCCATGATGTTATCGTGCCAGTATGGACCAATTATGTTTCCAGCATTCCAGAATTAAAGGCAAAAGAGGGTGCAACCCAGTATGAGCAAGGTGTACCTAATAAAGTGGCCGGTACACCATATCATGCATAGAATTTCCAGTTTTCCTTTATACAAGCATTCACAGCTTTACCCAGACACCACGCCACACCACTTCACTGAGCTGGCTCTGTGCTCCTCCCACGGCTTTGAGGCCGTCTGTGTGCATGCGATGCGGTTCATTATAAAACAATAAAAATCTTCACAGTCTTCGTTTTACAAGTTGATGAGTCACTTTATTCTGTAGCATCGCACACAAATCAGTGGGTGTTTTTAAAGTTTCGCACGCACTCAGGTTTAAGGGTTCTTCTCGAGGTTTTATTGAACCTTAGATTTATGCCCCTGACCCTCTGGTCAACTAAAACAAAACCACAAGAACCACTGCTTCAAATAAAGTGGTAATATATAGAGATAAATGCATCCTTCATACACCGTGAAAGCATGAAGATCCTCAAAGTTCAATCCACCTAAACCTTTTTCAACCTCAAAGCCTCCATCAGAGATAATTACTGTTTAGCGATCAGGGCTGATGAGAGAAAAAATAAAGGATAGGGGAAAAAAAAGAAGCAGATGAAAGTAAGAGTGAGAGAGAAGGTGAAGAAAAGAAAATATCACACAAGTATGCACAGCCTTCATCAGCTCAGAACTTTACTAAGGTAGTCTGTTGTAGTAGTGTGGAGCTCAATCCCGCTGTTGCATACCGTACAACATTTAATTAAATATGCACTCACTGGCCACTTTATTAGGAACACCTAGTCACCTAGAGCTCCTTTATCGATTAATCCAAGTGCCTAAACAAGTTGCAGCTGTATAACGCATAAAATTATGGAGATACATACTGTATCTTAAGTTGTCAGTAAACATCAGAAAAGTTTTGGCAGATGCCCTTATCCAGCGAGACTTACATTCTTATATCATTATATATCTGAACAGCTGAGTGTTAAGAGCCTTCCTCAAGGGCCCAACAGAAGCAACTTGGTGGTGATGGGGTTTTTAAGCTTGGTACTTGGGACCTTCTAGCCATAGTCACTACGATTCAGAAGGTTCCAGGTTCAAACCCCAGCAGCACATGAAAAATGCGTCTTCCAAATGCCGTAAATGTAAACTACCTCTCATAACAAGCGTGGTGTGCAGAAAAGCATCTCAGAATACCCGAGATGCCAAAACATAAGGAGGATGAGCTACAACAGCAGAAGACCACACCGATACTGCACAATCGATAAGTTTTCGATAAGACACTCCCTGTATAAATGGCCCAGGCAGATGACTCCCATCTGACTCCATATTGGAAAGGAAATAGGCTTTTTATTGATCTAGAATATTGCAGTGTGGATTGTGGAAGTCCAGACTGTAATTTAGTGTATCATGAGACTTCTACCAGCAATTCTAGATAGAACTGATGGTAATGTTCTGAAACCTTGGATGAGTCTCTACAGATTTGTCTACAGGAAAGAATAGCCTGGCAGAATTAATAACATAAAAATCCAAATTGCAATACGGACATGTGCAGGTATTTGATTGCAAAAAAAACTGCAGATTGTTGTGAGATCATATACATGTTTTCGGGAATTTTGGCACTAATTTAAGTCCTTTTTTTTTTTTATACTTAAAAAAAATTTTTTTTTTACTTTTTTAATGTGATGTCACAGATTAAATACCACACACGATGTAATGCATGTTAAAAATAAATGTATTTGTAAAATATTTTTTCAAATCCTGCAGCCCTATATTAGATGTCTAATCGTTGTTTAAACGATCTGGACAAGGAAGATTTATATTCATATGAGATAAATATAAAATAGTTGTGGAGTGAGAAAAGCGTAAAAAAATATTTTTTTTTACAATAAATACATTACCTGTATTTATAATTAAAAAAATAAAATGTTAAATAAAAGTGTGCTGTGTTGATTCATTTAGACTTAAAAAAATTTTTTGCAAATGAATATCATGGTAAATTCCACACACTGGCTTGTTTTAGCAACTTCACATCCTTTATTTTGTATATATATATATATATAAAATACCAGCAGCGGTGGTTCAGTGGTTATAGTTTACTGGTTAAATTATTAGCATGTTGTGAGGTGAATCCACACACAGTCAAGCTGCCGCCGCTACGAAACACTCGCACTGAAACACTCGCACTGAAACACTCCAGAGGATCTGAAACATGGCTGACTGTGTAGTTTCACCAAAACCATGATATGACTATATAATTTCTGTGACAAAACAGGCCTTTCTACTTGCTGAATCAGGTCCCAAACCAAGCCATAAAAATGCCTCCATAATAAATTAATAACATTATAAATGAACTTATTTATTGTCTATTTATTTTCAGTTTTTAATCTGTGCTGCTAGCACTAGCAACACTGATTTCTAGCACTAAAGCTACATGTTTCAAAACAAGACTCATCCATATGGTGTTGGCAATTCACAGATAGGCCACTAGAGGGCAGCAGAGTATCAGACGTCATCTTGAGCTTGGCGCACATACAAACAAGGAAGAGATGTCATGGTGGGATAATGTCAAGAAGTGACTAATTATGAGCATTATCTTATCTAGGAGGAAGCAAGAAAAATAAACAAAGCTCACAAGAGCATGAAACTGCGACGGAGTTTACAGACTTTCACGGGTGTGGTGTGTATTTAGACTCGTGTCTTGCAAGACTATTATCGACAAATCAAATCCTACTGAAAATATACAGACTTCAGGCTTCATTCATTACAGACACATCCCTTAACGTGCTATATAACACCCAAGTCTCTACATGTCCTGCCCTCGGGATTTACCCGCGTCGAAAAAGATTTCCCTTGATGGCACCCGTGTCCTTAAAGGAATCCCGGGCCTGCCTTGTATTTTAGAAGGCAGCTGTCAATCATCCGACGTAAAAAACGAGAGAAAAGTGTTGACTCCCCGCGACCCTGAATACAGGATAAAGTATATCGGTATAGAAGATGAATGAGTGAGTGTTGATCCTTCACGTCTAAACCTTAATCGTGCATACGGTGAGAGATGAGTTTCGAGTGGGTGGAGTCTAAGCAGACATGGGCGGGGCCCACGTCACGGCGCTGGGACCGAGACGTTCAAGTGTGCAGAAACAAAAATGTAAAAACCAGTCTGACTGCTTGAGGTACATTCAGCCCTGAAGCATGTTAAACCCTTCTCAGTCATGTATACTCCCTAAAACCTGCGTGCGAGTCACACACACACACACACACACACACACACACCCATCCTCGAAAGATATTACACGCCAACAAAAGAGCTTTGAAAAGCGTTTACTATTATTAACACTGCGCGAAACATAAAACGATTATGACTCTGAGGGAGAGGATTATTTTCAAAAGCCAGCTTCGTGATTGACAGGAAGCATGCGCTTGTCCTCGTGGCCTGTAGTGTGGGTGTGGATCTGAGTCCATGTTCTGAGTCTTGAGTGTTGGGGTTAGAGAGTGTGTGTGCGTGTGTGTGTGTGTGTGTGTGTGTGTGTGTGTGTTGTCTGGGTTCCATCTGTTTCTCAGGACATCCTGTTGACACTCTTTTCCCTTCCTGTAACTGGTGTCCTTTTTTCTCGCTAAACGTTTTCAGGAAATGTGGCAGCACCGAATCCTGACGTAGATGGATAGAAAGAGCGATTCCTCAAAGTATTAGTTTCCACAGGGTTGAAGGAAGGATGGGAAGATGTGAAGAGGCAGAGCTTTCCATCTAGTCCTAACTAATGATGATAAGCTTTTATATAGAATCTCCCTTTGACTCACGGGTAATTAAAGCAGGAGATCTTAAAGCTTATGCAAAATCGACGTATGAAAGAAATACCTGATTGACACAAAAAGGAATCCAATCGTAATCCAATCATCCCTTATACTGTATACATTTAAACATAGTAACCTAGTGTAAGTATCTATCCAATGACGGAAACTTCAAAGCACTTCAAAGCCAAATGCCTCAATGTGAATGTAAACATCCGGCTAATTAGCAAATCATGAAAGAAATATCAGAAAAAAGATGTGGAAACAAGATGTGACCTGTGTTTTAAGCAATTTAAAAACTGTTGCCATCCTATCACCCGGAGATCAGGAGTTCGATTCCCGGGTGATGCTGTAACCTCTCGCAGCCGGAGGTCTAGAGAGAGCTGATTGGCCGAGCTCTCTCAAAGGGGAGGGATGAGAGGTACTTAGTGCTCCCACATTAATCACGGCTCTACAGCCAATCGAGGGCGTCTGTGAGCTCACGCAAGCGGAAGGAGTGGATAGTGGATTGGCTGGCATCAAGTGGTTCGCAGGAAACCAGTGATAGTCTTCGGCCCTCCCGACTGAGTGGTAGTAGTAACCTTAATGTGGAGGAATTGGATCCGACTAAATTAGGGAGTAAATATGGAAAAAATCTGTTTCCATTTTCATGCAGCTAACATGGTTCAAACCTAAAGACTCAAAATACCTAGATTTACAAACGGATCAGAAAGGCATGTCCGACATGCATAATGCCAAATCATAAGGAGGAAAAGTTCATCAGTAACAGACACTGAGTCTACACTGTGCATTGTTCTACTGAAAAGTATAACCTGGAATAGGAGCAAAAAGCCTACATCACTGTTTCATATGAAATTACTCCACATACAGCACAGAACTCCTTTCCTGAGAACGGGTCGCTATCTTCTGTTTCACTTTTCGTCACTTCTCTATGCCTCTCTCTGTTCTGTGTAGGCCTCTGGAATCTGCAATAAGCTCTGTGTGATCTGGGTGATCTGTTTGTGATGAAAAAAGTGACTGGAGTCAGAATGCAACCTAGAAAGACACACGTGCGCCCACACACACACACACACACACACACACACCCCTTTCCAAGGAATGTTATGTATACAGGATTGGCGATCAGTATTTTGTCATTCATTCCTCATTGGAAGCTGTCTCATGTTCCACCGAAAAACCACACGACTGGTTAAACGGGCACTTGGCCACAGTGTGTGTATATGAGTGATCGCACAAAACTTTGATCAGTTAGAAACCCTATTCATATGGCATTCCGTTGGAGACGCTTTCTATCAGCGGCAACGGTAATTACAGAGACAAACAAGTTCATTCATTAAGACAGGTTCTAAACATCTGTAAGATCTGTACTAAGAGTACAGATGATGAAGCTGATGACGGTTTAGAAGTAAAAGTATAACATCCCTATAGTGTCGAGTCACAGCATGTGATCAGTGCAGATGTATGGAAACAGCAGGTTTTAGCACAGTATTACGTACTCCTCAAGTGAGTGTCCGCTATAAAGTCTCTCTCTCTCTCTCATCTCATCTCATCTCATCTCATCTCATCTCATCTCGATTAGTCACAGTGACTTATGACCTCCAGGGCTGGTCACACAAACGGCGTTTACGAACCTCCTAAATTTCTGAAATAATGTTTATCCACCTCTGACTAAAGTTAACCCACCTGTGATAAGTATTAACTCACCTCTGACTAGCGTTACCACAGCTTTAAAAATGGCTAGAGATCAGATCCAGATCAAACTGTATTATTGTATTATTTAAATCAGGATACATGGTAACTTGACCATCTGCTCTGATCAATCACAATGTCTGTTGTGTCATCCAGTTGATCGGTTAAAGTTTGACAACATGGATATACAGCGATTTGTGAAGCATCGAAACAGAACTTCTTTTCTCATTGAAATACACGATGGATTGTTGAGTTCTTTGAACGGGGACGTTGTTTTATACTCGTAATGATGGTGCAGTGACAATAAAGTTAAATCTAATCTAATCTAATCAACTTCATAGACCTCAGCTGAGTTTATTCTTTTCATGCTGTTGTTTCACAAAGAATTTCAGCTTCAAATCACGTGAAGCTTCAGCTTCAATTTTATTCCCCAAGAAATATATTCTTATATTTTGTCAATTCTGTCATCTGTGGTTGCCAAATTAATCAGCCTCTATTTACAGTTTTATATTAAATTAATCAGCCTCTTCAAACAGTACTATGTTGGGCTTTCAGGTGTTCCCGTTGAGGGGTTCGCCACAGCAGGCCATTTGATCTGCACAACAACTTGGCACAGGTTTTACATGCCCTTTCCGGGATCGCCACTGTATCCAGTGGTTGGGATTTTGGGCATTGGGTGGAAATTAAATCCGGGCTTTCCATTGTCAAACAGTCCTACTAAAACAGTTCTTGAGCCAGGACACTTGTTACAGCTAACCTGCTCATCCCATGATGCAGAGCTATTGAAAGATCCATACAGAGAGGAATACTATGCAGAACCTATTGGGTGATGACTATTCAATATGCAGAATCATATTTTTCAACAGACTGTGGTATTACCTAACATGCAGTCATTAAACATATGCAGATGTTCAACCAGATTTCATAGGGACGCAACTGTCTTTACTGGCTCACCATAATGTTAACAGGCTTTCTTGTGGATTTACAAACTTCCCTTTGATAATATGAGTGCTAGAGATAAAATGGCACTCTCAGCACTAAATGCCAGTGGCAGACAGAATAGACTAAACATGCTAAATATGTAAAATGAGTCTATCAGGAAGATCAGGAGGGATAAATAGCAACGGTGAACCATATACACCGATCAACCAAACACTAACACCACTGCCAGGTTAACTTGGTCTCATCCCTTCGAGCAGCCATGGAATGCACGGGATAGACAAGTCTGATCCATGGAATCCACCTTGCAACTTGCAGCACTTAAAGGATCGGTTGCTAACGTCCTGGTGCCAGACACCACGGCACACGTTTAGAGGTCTTGTAGAGTCATGCCTCGAGGGATCAGAGCTGTTTTATTGGCACAGAGGGAACCTAAAACCTAGGTGTTTTTTAATGTTATGGCTGATTGATGCACATGTACAGTAAAGGGTGGTCTAAAAGTCTGGAACCATAGGCATTTTGATTTACATGAATTTTTTTCTTTTCATTTCATACCCAAGATAGAGTCGGAACTAACAATAGAAGACTGAATAGAACCAAGATCTAACACCACTTGCTTTTTTTTTCTCCTTTGGAGGCATCTAAAGGCAGTTGTCTCTCAGAATTGACCCTGATCAAACAATGACTAAAGCAAAAAATCGTCTCTGTATTTAAAATCAGCTCTGATACATAATGAAGCGTTCACTCTTCTAGTATTCAGTATATACACAAGTGCTGTAAAGCCAGAGACGATGAATTTGAGTATTTGCTCTGTTTTTAAATCCTTGTTTGCTAAAGGATCCAGACTTTTGGGCCACCCTGTAAATATATACATGTATGTGTATATGGGTATTTGTGTGTGTGCCTACAGGAAGTGCCCTAGGCTATTTCCTTCCAGCTGGAATGCCGGCTCATGAGAGTGAGCTCATTGTTCAGGAATGACAGCAGGACAGCATTTCTCACGGCTCTGTCTATCTGTTGCGTAAACACCATCAGAGGTGTTTGATACGGCCAGGAAGATCTAATGACACACACGTACCCATACTGCACAGTCACACAGGGACGTTCTACAAGATACACCATGGGATGATGTTTTATTGAACTGCTGCAGTGCATATGGAGGAGTTGACTTTAAATAAAAAAGGTGACTGGTTATTTACAGTAAAGATTTACACTGCATAATATAATGTATGTGAAGTTTTACACAGGTGATTGGAGACATTTGGCCCCTGATGAATGAATTTAAGTAGCTTATGCTCTTTAAAAAGTAATGAGAAAATGAGCGTTGAACGCAGATCAGAGGCAGCAGTGCTAAAGTAGAAATCTGCGGTGTGAATCCCGAGTAGACTGATGATTCGATTCGATTCGACTTGTGATTTTTTATTTGATTCAATAACACTAAAGTTTTTTTGTATTGTCTACATAGGGTCAAGTAGCTATATGTTTACCGAGTTTAAAGCATTAAAACTAGTTACAGTAATCTAGTAAGCAGTGAAATGCAGGAAAACATGTGTTGCTGATTGTTTAAATGTCACATTTCGCACGAAATGATGAACTTTTCTTACTGCTTCTGCTTCACACCCCAGTCCGATAAGGTCAGGTAAGGTAAGGTAAGGTAAGGTAAGGTAAAGGTAAGGTAAGGTACGGTGGGGTAAGGTAGGGTAAGGTAAAGTAAAGGTAAAGGTAGAGTAAGGTAAGTAAGGTAAAGGTAAGGTGAGGTAAGGTAAAGTAAAGGTAAGTTAAAGTTAAGGTAAGGTAAGGTAGGGTAAAGGTAAAGGTATGGTAAAAGTAAGGTAAGGTAGGGTAAAGGTAAGGTAAAGGTAAAGTAAGGTATAGTAAGGGTAAGGTAAAGGTACGATAAAGTTAAGGTAAGGTAGGGTGAAGGTAAGGTAAAGGTAAAAGTAAGGTAAAAGTAAGGTAAGGTAAGGTAGGGTAAAAGTAAGGTAAAGTAAGGTATAGTAAGGGTAAGGTAAAGGTAAGTTAAAGTTAAGGTAAGGTAAGGTAAGGTAAAGGTAAGGTAAGGTGAGGTAAGGTAAGGTAAGGTAAGGTAAAAGTAAGGTAAGGTAAGGTAAAGGTAAGGTAGGGTGAAGGTAAGGTAAGGTAAGGTAAGGTAAGGTAAAAGTAAGGTAAGGTAGGGTAAAGGTAAGGTAAAGGTAAAGTAAGGTATAGTAAGGGTATGGTAAAGGTAAGATAAAGTTAAGGTAAGGTAAGGTAAGGTAAGATTAGCAAAGAGGAGGATTAGTGGAAGAAGTGATACTCCTACAAAATGTGAGTATTTGTTGATGCCAGCAGTAATAAAAAAATAGGGTAATTTTTTTATTTACATTTTAGACCATTTACTATTCCTAAGTTTATGGAAATAATGAAAACCGTGTGCATTGATGCAGAAATGTAAACCGTCTCGTGTATTCACTTAATTGTATCGATCCAAACACAATTGATTAAATCGCTACGCTAAAAGTGCCAGAGCAGGAGCTTAGATTTTAGAGCAGAGTTGCTGGTCCATCGATGTTCCTATCCTCCCCAACACAAGCTAAGTGTAGCACCTCATAGAAACATGCCATTACGTTGATCAGCTATCCCAAGTCACCCGAGGTGAGTGTGTGCGTGTGACATGTATGTCTATCAATGTCACATCCAGGGTGTGTTCCCGTCACACGCCCTGTGTTTCCAGGATGAGCTCCGGATCCACCAGGATAAAGTGCTTACTGAAGATGAACAAATGAAAGAACACAAAACCGATTGAATGAATTAATGTTTGGATGTGCAATGCCCTTCACATATACTACAAGTCTCACAGCTTAAAACTGAGAATCCGCTTCAGTCAAAGTCCTGCTTTATAACTCTGAGATGCATAAACGAAACAGGCTGATCCATTTAAGAGCGTCTCTGATCAGGCCATTTGATAGACAAATTATACGCTCTACTTAAACATCCTGTCGGAGCACTTGCATGGTCATAGCCCGAAGTGGGAAATTTAAACCTAATTTGTTCTATAGTTTTCCCAGGTTAATTCCTAGCTAGGACCAGGAAACTGATCTCATCGAGTCGTATTTCCCCTTTACAAGTCGTAAAATTTGTAGAGAGCTCCAACAGCCTAAGAAAGCATGCCAGATTCAAGCAGACGAATTGCTTTTAGATTGGCAAATTACAGACCCGGCATCCCGGCCAAGCCTTTAAGAAGAAGACAAGGAGGTGAAAGAAACTGGCAGAGCTTCACAGCTCCTCTGGCATTCTGCCCCAAATCCCAACGGCTCTGTGGAGAGCTCACGATGGCCTACCTCACATAGACGAACCCATTTTAATCTCATTAATCTTAACACGCTACAGCTACAGAGCTTAAAGAGCCAAAGAGGGTGACAATCTATTTATCTGTAATTAATTTGATGAAACATGTTTAAATCATGAACTTTTCTCCGGTTTGGCCAGATGTTTAATACCAATCCTGTGAGGTTTTTTTTAACTACAGTGCAGCTCGAAGTGTTTCAGTAATCTTCAATAACAGTCAGTCGTGATTTTATTCCAACAATATTTCTTCCACAAAGCTGATTCAACACTCTCCTTTCAGGTTCTTACAATGTGTTGGACAGTTTTCGTTCCAGTAGCTTCTGCTATTTCCTTAGTTTTTGTCTTTGCTTAATGCAAAGTTGTAATGATTCAATATTGCAAATTTAAAGACATAACTAAATCTGAATTTATTATTGTAGTGGATTATGGCGAAATTGATTACAAATTCCACATTATAGCATCATATCACCCAGGCCCGGGTTCATCCTGAGACACATTTCTGCTGTATTTTTATGTAAATACATAAATATGCACAGCCAAAACCCAGTATTGGTGCTCTTTTTTTTTTTTTTTTTTAATCAACAATATTTTTATTAATTTCACATTTAGACATAAAGCAGTGTTTCAATAGTGTGTGTTTCAAGGCACTGTATTTATAAACCCCTTACAAAGGGGAGACGGGGTTTTAAAGACATCTCTCCAGAATTAGGGCATGTCCAATACATATGAATAAGACACACCTCTCCACTTTTACATTTATCACAGCAAGGATCGACATCTGGGTAGAAGCGAAAAAGTTTAAGTTTGGAGAAATGAGCAATTGGTGTACAACCTTAAAACTGTAATAAAGAGTGGCGGGCACATAAGGAGGTTGAGTTGACAAGCTTGAGAACTGCGTTCCAAGTATCATGTGACAGTGTCAAATTTAGGTCTTTCTCCCAAGCAGTTTTCATTTTACTCAAAGTGGTGGAAATACTCAAATCAGGGAAATTTGGTATTGAAAAGCTAATGAAGTGTCTTACTTGCAAATATCTGAAAAAGTGAGATTTGGATAAGTTAAACCTTTCAGACAGCTGTTCAAACGATGCAAACCTACAGTATGATCAACAAAAAGATCCTTGCAAAGCTTGATGCCCTTACTGTACCATTACTAAAACACTGAATCATGTAAAAAAGGTTGGAAAAGATGGTTCGAAATTACGAGGCTGGAGAGGGAAAAGCCCCAACAACTACTGTACCAACAACTGAGCCCATACTGTCAAAGTACGTCTAATAACTGAATTATTGATTGATTTAATTGAGGGGCTGGGAAGTGAAGATCCAAGAAATGCAGAGACAAAGAGGTTTTTGACCGAGTTTATCCCCATTTCCAACCCAGGCAGGACGATTAGGTCTGTTATGGAAATGTGCCTAAAAGATGACACATTGAATGTTTACTGCTCAGAAGTAAAAATAAAAATTGGGTAAAGCCACGCCACCGTCCATTTTAGGTCTTTGAAGTAAAGACTTATTCAATCGAGAATGCTTACTTTTCCAAGTGTAAGATGATATAATTGAATCTAAAGCATCAAAGTAAGATTTAGCTGATTTTATAAGTTTTAGGTTATACATATAATACAGAAAACATGTGTGCCCAAAAAGATACTTCTGAAGTTTATGCAACATGGAAATGACTTTTTGAAAAATTCCAAGTTAATTTCAAATTAAAGTGCAAATTATTCATATTTCTTTATGAATATTGAGTTTTAAGTTTCTAGAAGCATATGACCTGTAAGAATTATTGCTTAAATGAAAAGCATTCCAAGCAAAATTATGATTTTTTCCTCAAAAAAAAAATATGTAGTGTCCGTAACCATGTAAAATTCTGCAACTTTGCATTTTAGAATAATTCACTTTGTTTAGTTTTATGTCTTTTCATGTGAATGACAATTAATATCATTGAAAGATTTGAATTCAAAAAAGTTAGAGACACTACGCCTAGGTGACACTTTTTAGCACCAATACCATATAAATAAATACATACATACATACATACATATACACACACATGCATATCTATGCCCTTTTTAATAACTCAAATTTAATTATGGCAGCAGTGTATAGTATTATGTTTCCTCTAAAGATATTGGTTATCACACTCAATTGATCATCACTGATGCCATCATGTGACCATCAGATGAAAGGCATTTATATATATATAAATTCATCTTGTACTAAGTGAGTGAATAGCTTCTCATTTCTTAAAGAACCATTTCCTGTTGTCGTGGCAAAGACGTTACTCTGTCTCAGAGGGGTCACATTATTGTCCTGCATCAAGCAAAGAAAACAACTAAGATTACTGAAACTATTAAAATTGGGTTAAGAACTGTCCAACTCATTATTAAAACCTGTAAGGATGGTAGTGAACCATCATCTTCAAGGAAGATGTGTGGTCTGAAAAAAGATTTAGTGATTGTGAGGTGTATTTAACTGTTAGGTGGAATGTGTGTGTGTGTGTGTGTGAATCTAAAAAATGCTGCCTGCTGTGTCGAAGTGGAAAGAGGTTCAATATACTCTATTGCTTCTTTTAGTTTGCATATTTACATTTAGGCATTTGTCAGACGCTCTTATCCAGAGCGACTTACATTTTTTAAAATCTCATTACACATCTGAGCAGTTGAGGGTTAAGGGCCTTGCTTAAGGGCCCAACAGTGGCAACTTGGTGGTTGTGGGGTTTGAACCTGGGATCTTCCGAACCGTAGTCCAATGCCTTAACCACTGAGCTACCCCTGGCCCAGTATTACGCAGCATTACGTTTAGTCCTTGGGTACTTCACCCTCACTTGACAGCGGCGTCAACAGTCAGGACAAATTGCCTGTCTAAACCCTTTCGATAAAACGTGATCCAAATTCTTCACGTTTTTTCAGTGGCCACATTATGTCATGGTTACCCAGGGATCTGTGCGAATGCTGTGACACAGCAGCAGCTTTACAAATGCAATGGAGAAACAGAAAAACAGAGAAAGTGAGAGAGAACAAGAACTTTCAGCTGCTACAGTATGTGTCGTGGTGGTCCGAGTCAGTCCTAAGAGCACTACAGCCGGTGCACGAGGCGAGGCAGAGGCGCAGACATGCACTCCATCTCTCTGTCAGTGTCCCATACGCTTCCACTCTGCACAGGGCCATTACCGCCTGATTTAGGAGGAGGTGAAAGAACAAGCGAAAACAATAGAGAGAAAGGGCGAAAGAGCGAAAGCGAGAAAAAGAGGGGGAGGTCGGGACGTTGTGTCTGGTTGGTGTTATGCTGATCAGCCAGACGCATGGCGACTGTCTGTTACCGTGACAATAGAGCGTCTGACACGCGGCCGGCCTTTTCCCCGCTACAGCTGGGAGCTGTCTGTTACAACATGATGTACGGCCGTTACGCAACACACACACACAAGCCTACCAACAAATGCACAGCCGCATGATTCCAGATGTGTGTGTGAGATCTATTTAGATCCAGCGTCTCAGCAATGAGGAGCAGCTGATATCTGTCACACACTCAGCACTTGAGCTTGAACAGCTACATCTCATCAAACGTCATACACAGACACACAGGAGCTGAGAAAGCTGACTAATGTGTGTGAGAGCTCTAAACATCTGTCCATTTAAGGGTGTGTTTAGGAATCCAATACTCCTCTGGTCGGGTCACACACAAAATCCAGGATTCGGTAAGAGTTCTCTTTAGATTCCCTTTTTAGTCCACGTTGCCAGGTCCAACCTTTGCACGCAGGGTGCGAAATTCAGAGAAACGCCTTCAACAGGAGACGCTCTTTAATGAATAATGTTGGATTAATTACAGGACAGATGAGTGCTGGTTAAAACAACGGCGTTTCTACATGACATGCAAGAACACAAGACGATAAACAGGAGAGCAGCAGAGAAGCAGAACCAGTCTTCTACAACTTCGGGGCAGGGAATCGTAAAACGGCAGCTCTCGGCAGAACAATGATTTATGATCCATTATGATCTATGAAACATAATCGGCTTTAGAAAGCGTGGGGTTTAATAACAGCTGAGTGGAAGAGTTTCTACAGAATGCATCATAAAGTGAGCCAATGAGGAGACAGAGAGAGAGAGAGATTACAAGACTTGCATGCAAAATGTACATAAGATTTTTTTTGACGCAATAGCTGCTCTGCCTGCTCTTTTCCATCAAGTTTGAGTAGCAGCTCTAGTTTTCCATTTCCTTCCTTTCTGTTTTCATCTCTCACTCTCTTAAAAATTGTCTCTTTGTTCCCACCAAGAGGGAAGTTTAAACCCAGGCTTCTACTGTGAGCTTTAATCAGCAAAAGGCCACATTACAGCTACTATCTTTAGCCCACGACCCCCCTCCTTCCCACACACACATACATACACCCACATATACAGGCTTCATATAGAGATTTATGACATGAACCTGAACCTGAGTTTGTGCTTTTTTTCTATAACAGAACACTAACGTGTTTATATCTGCGCTGTGCTAAGACATGTTTGACCCTGTGGGACAGAGCCATTACGTGGCTGATGGAAGATTTCTTTTGTATATATACACGTGTGTGTGAGATCACTTTCTTTCTTCTGCTGCCATCAAGGGGTCGCCACAGCGGACCATCTGATCTGCATACAACTTGGCACAGGTTGTTTTTTTTTTACGCTGGATGCCCATCCTGACACAACCCTCCCATTTCTCTCCCCCGGCTTGGGGTCGACACTGCGTGCAGTGTCTGGGTAGTACGGGGTGCAACCACCGTTGGCTGGGCTCGAACTAGGATCCTCAGATGCCCAAATCAACAACCTAGAGCCTTAGCTGGCCTGAGAGTAAAAATGAAAATTCACTACAAGAATTGCATGTTCTCAGGGCCTCCGAGTGGCGCAGTGGTAAAGCGCTCGCCCTATCATCCGGGGAGCGCTGGTTCGAACCCCGGGTGATGCT
>JAOVVA010000009.1:19988717-20005315 GCA_028565275.1 Leiocassis micropogon | reverse complement strand
TTAAAATGTAGTGAAGTACAATACTTCAAACAAAACATACTTAAGTAAAAGTAAAATTACAAATTTTAAAAACTACTACTTTAAGTACACAAAAAAATCTACTCAATTACAGTAATGCGAATAAATGTAATTCATTACTTTCCACCTCTGACCACTGTGCAAGCGCAAAATGTTTTAGCCCCCCCCCCCCCCCTTTCTTAACCTGGCAAAATGCAGAAACTTTAAGGAAAGCCTAATTTCTTGTAACTGTCTTACCGAATGTTATCATAATTTCATTACAAAGTGTTATGCATCTGTTTAGACAGCAGAACAATTATCACTACCTCATTCCATGTTTCTCCTTTGCTCACTACATTGTGCTGGCTTCCATTACTTTAATCCAGGTCTTCGGACTTATTTACGCATCGCACCTTTCGCATTGCTTTTATTCTTTTATAAATAAAATTTTAAAAAAAAAAAACACTTACAATTTACTGCCGCCCTACCTCACTTACTCTTTTGTAATCCCCACTTAATGCTGCATGCTGTTTCCACCAACCACTTTTCACTTTCAACTTTGATTTTATAACCTGTGCAATGACAAAGTTAAATATAATCAGAATCTTTTTTTTCTCTGCAATAGAAAAACAGCAAACAGACTCTTAAATAAATAAATAAGAGTTTGTTATAATATGTGATTTTAAAAAGAAACTGCAACACACAGATGGCACCCAAAAGCAAGAACACACCAAAATGTATTGGTCAGAAAGGTATAGATGAACTTGGTTTAATCAATATTAAATATAATTCTCAGGGAAAGTGATCCCTGAACTCATTCATGTCAAATCAATGCCAAAAAAAACCAAAAAAAAGTTACTCTATGTGTACATGGTATGAAATTTACATTGATTTTCACTTTGCAAATGGGAGAAAAATGTACAATATGATATTCACCACCACATTTCCATTTCTTTTCATCTCAAGTCCTTAGTCCAAGATCAAGCCCTCAGTTACGTTCCACTTTTACAAAGACCAAACTTAATATTATTAATACATTAAAAATAAATCACCAGAAAAAAAAAGAAAAAAAAAAAAAGAAAAAAAACATCTGTACACATTTCACTGTTAAGTGTAATGATGGTGTTGGGCTGCTGCTGGGTGTCAGGCTCTCGTCATCAACCGATCATTACTTTTTTTTTTTTTTTTTAGGATAATAGACCTTTTAGTCTAGGGGGAGAAAGGGAAAAAACAACAAAAACAAAAAAAACAAAAACAACATTTCATGTTTCAACTGAACATGTTGTAGTAATGCCATCCAACAACCAGTGATGAATATTTGAATGTTTATGTTATAGTTAAAAGTAGCCTTCTTCAGACGGTAAGCTCAGAGCAGAGCATGTAACGGTCGTGTTCACTGTAAATGCCAGCAACCAAGAAAAAGCGCTCACAGATTCGGCTGCTGTTTTCGGTAATTAGTCTGGCAGCCCTAGTAATGTGACATCTCTCTCTCTCACACAGACACACACAAAGACAGTTCATAATAAAAATAACAAAGTGTCTGTGGAACATACTGTATACAAGATGATGAATTCACTTATATTTTGTGTTGTAATGTGACTGTCTATATCTACATACATAAAAACGTAAAAGCGACAAAAGCCAAGAAGTGTTTGAACAGCGAGTTATGCCACACGAGAAGAAAAAAAAAAGTTAAACTTATAAATCAGTAAATCCAGAACCCAAAATAAACTCAACTATGACAGTGACCGTTTAGTTGAGAGATGAAAAAGTTCACTGAAAAGCAGGGAGATGAGATATATGTAATACGACAGAGACATCAAGAACCCTAATCTACTAGTTGGGTTAATAAATATTTATTAAATGCTTAACACACTTTAGCAAATTTCTGCAAAACAAATCTCTTTCTCTGCAAGGGCTCCACCACTTCAATCCTGATCCTCATAATCCTTAACCTTCTATCAGTAGAAAAGTCATGTATTACTCATTTCATGTACCCCAGCAGCCCCCGGTTGCCTCATGTTGCTGGAACAAACCGCTGTACTCTACGCTGATTTATGAAGCACTATTATGATTATTACAGATGTAGAAGCTGGCTAGGATATTCCAGTGATCACCTAAAAGAGGCGTGCTCTTTTGGAACAGTGTTTAGAAAGGCCAGATTTTACTTTTATATCCAATAAAATGAAGATGATTATTATGATGGCAGCAAAAGAAGCATTAGAAGTTAAAGAATCCTACATGAAGACTAGCACTATTCTTAGAAATGGACTGGTGCATTATCGTCCGTGCGTGTACAAGGGGCGTTCAAATCAAACCAGGACTTGTGAAATTAAATGTCTTGTGAATGAAGGTGTAGAACTGAGTGCAGCCAACTGTACATGTAGCTAACTTGCGGAAGAGACACATCTGTCTGTGGGAACAACAGACACAATCATTCATAAACATATTACAGGAACTCACCTAGGAGTTATTCCACATGTATGGGGCGTTGAAGGAATTCCTGGGAGGCCTGATCTCAGTCCGATCATGGCTAGGGCATACTGAGAAAACTTTCTACCTTGATGGTATCCAAGCAGTGAAATGCTGGGATAAAGGCATTAGTGTAACAGGATCATATACAGAAATAAAGGGAGTTTTTACTCCAATAACTCTTTTGTTGTTCTCCACAATTAAAAGTCCCGGTTTGACTTCAACGCTGCTTGTATTACGCTTCTAACAGGTCCATTATGTAAGCGTTCACCAGGACGAATTCCTTTTGTGTAATAAAGAGTTTGTAATCAACATTTTTTTTTAATCTAATTAGCTAAATGCATTTGGTAAAGCTATATATTGTTCCGGATTAAACAGGATTACCATCACCATCATCAATTTACATTTTCAGTAATGTAGCATATGACTAGTCAGAAATTTGTTCAAATATAAAAAGATAATGAAACAGACCTTTTACTCACTGATAAGATAACAGACTTCCTTCTTCAAAATATACGCAGTGACGAATTGAATTCTGCTTTAATAAACAATTTCCAGGAAGAATCCTGCCATACCGGTGGAGGGATTAACATTGACTAAGTTATTGGAAATAAAAAGCCAGAAAAGCAGCAACAATTATTCTCCACCCAAGACTTCCCTACTTTTTAGTCATACTTCATAAACAGTTTATCTGAACATATTAAAGTAAAAATGGTCAACTTTTTCTTTTTCTGAACACATACAGCTCTCGTAAGTGGCCAAAGCACCTGTTTGAATGACATTAGGACATGGAGGCTGAGGAGAAATCACACTGTGAACAGAAGACAATACTATCAACAAGCACAGAATCCTAGAGCACGCCTTTCAGAGTGCAAAACAGAGGATACATCAGACGCCAATCCTCTTAAACTTGAACAGCATTAGACGCACCCCATACACACATGCACACTCACACGCGCGCGCACAGACACACTCTTGCTCCACAGTCTTGACCCCAGGCTTATCTGGTGTAGTAGACTCTGTAATAGACACTCTTTGACCTCCAAAGGGAGTACGAGTTGTCAAATTTGAGTAGGTAGATGCCACGGCCGGGGTACTGGTGACTCCCTGCATACACCTCCTCATGGCAGTCCCGCCGGTAAACCGGCACGATCTCATCCACCTGAGGTTTCCCTGCCTCTTTCTTGGCCTTTTCCTCCTCGCTCTGAGGCTCTATACAGAGAGAAAAACAAGTCTGTTTAGTACTCCTTATGTAATCCATAAACACAAACAAAAAGAAATCTTTAGATAATAAATGGCAGATCAGTGCATCAATCTTACGATCCATACACAGTCTTCAGAAACCAGAACAGTCTCTGAGCATTTTTAATGGCCTTGGACAATCGATTATTTTTTTCTATAAAATGTGATAAAAGCTTATTTATTATGAAATAAGATAACGGCACTTGCAGCGTGGATATTAAACCAGATTTCGCTCACCTTCCTCATCCTCCTCTTCGTCGCTGGACTCGCTGACGTGCACGCTGACCGAGGCGTTGGTGGAGTCCGTCCATTCGAAGAAGACACCGAACCCGATGTCATAGTGATCGGTGGCAAATTCCCAGAAAAGGTAGGAGCCCTCCTCGTGAGTGGGGACCCTGACCGTGACCACTTCCCCTCGGCCTACGGTGATGACGGAGTCAATGTCTTGGCGTATCTTCTCCTTAAAGTCTTTAATCTGCGGCCGCGTCCACATAGAGGGGGCTGCTATCACCGGGGGAGAGTCTGCTGGGGTAGGGTGAGACAGAAAGGGGGAAAAGAAATATTTGATGACAAAAGGCAAAACAAAAGAAAGGCAAGAAAATAAATGAAAGTAGAGGACGCACTTCATTCCAAGCTGCAGGATACATAAATGTATGTATAATGTGAACGAATCTAAAGCCAAAATAATTCCTGACTAAAGGTTCAGGTCTTCTTTACGAGCGTTCCCACCTGTCGGGCCGTTCTCTGTGACCTCCTCTGCAGGCTCCAGCTCTGCCGCCTCTCGATCTATGCTGTCGACAGATGACTCCGCCTGGCCGTTCACCGTGGGAGCGTCCTCACCGAGAGAGAAGGCCGACGTCTCACTGGCCTCCAACTTGGAGAGAATTATAGCGTCCTCTTGCTGCTTCTGCAGGGCCGCCTACAGGGGGAATAAAAAAACCACAACAGATGGCAGCCGTTAAAGGTCCGGTCTGAAATGACTCCAATTTTCTCTGTAATGGGCTGATGTACCAGCAGCTCATTATTCCAGCCAAACCCAACAAGTGAAAATAAAGTCATTATTTGGCCAAAATTACCGTGTGCCGCCCATTGGCTTTTGGTAGATAAGTTTGAAGGGACCTTTTGACACAAATAAATTAACAATTCGACCTATAAAACCTTATAAAGCAGTGACCACATAACATGACAACATACAGTGGAACCTCGGATTGTGAGTAACGCGGTTTGCGAGTGTTCCGCAAGACGAGCAAAGATTTTAAAGAAATTTTGACTTGGAAAACGGACAAGTCTTGGTTTACGAGTACCGAGTATCATGCATCACGCATGCGCTTCTTGTTTTGACATTGAGCGTCACGTGATCACTTCTGAGCCAACGGTTTTTCTCTCTTTTGTGCTGCGGAATTGTGGGTAATCGTCTCCCCTGCTGGGTCTTAGTGCTCGTCTTTCACTGGTATAATCAACATCTGTGCACGCGTGTACTGTTTACTATAACACTGACCACGTGTGTGTGTGTAAAACATATTTTGTGTCTTTATGCGTGCGAGTACAGCGCCCGTGTAAAGCAAAAGCAAGTCTCATTAGAGAGGTTAAAAATCCATTTTCTCTCTGTATCAGCCTGCTGTTTGTGTCTGTGTGCACACGCGTCTTTTTCTTTTAAAGGTAAAGTGCAGGCTAATTTGTTTTATTTTTACTATATATTTTGTGCTAATTATTTTTATGTACTGTATTTATTTTTTTGGGCTGTGGAACGAATAATTAGAGTTTCCATTATTTCTTAAAAATTCAATTTTGGTGTTTTGGAAAACGAGCCGCTTCCGGAACGAATTAAGTTTGAAATCCAAAGTTCCACTGTATTTCAGAATCTTTTCAGTCACATACAATCAGGAAATCCTTACAACTCTCCTGTCTTAGTGCTCATTCCCAGATTGTTATTTAATGGTTAAAAAAAATTATGAAAAAATTTTTTTTTTAGAGCTTGTTAAATCATTCAAGAGTCTTACACCCCACTCTATTGAATTAATATACTAACATTTCCATGGTAACAGCTCATTCATAGGAATGTGTATGGTAGACATTATTTAACAAAGCATGTGATCATTTATATACTGAAGTTTTCTTTCTTTCTTTCTTCGCTAAAAGAAGAATAAAACACTCCAGGACATCGTCATGGTTATGTACCTCCACACACTATTAAGACATTGATTCTTGTCCTATAATGCCATCGAATGGTTTTTTTCCTCCCCCTCCCCTCTTACAGCTCTATTAATTAAAGAGAAAAATCTCAGGTCTCTAACCTGCTGCTGTGCCAGCTGCACCTGGTAGAGCTGTTGCATGTACTGCTGGTAGTGCTGCTCCTGCAGCTGCCTGATGAGGATGAGCTGCTGTTCAGGACTGTCCGGGTACTGCTGCGCTGCATACTGCTGGAACTGCACGGCCGTCTGCGCATTCAACGCAGCCATGATCTGCTGCCTGTAAGCGCCAGAGAACATGAAATATAAGTTTAATACGTGTGATTTTAAAATGCTAACATGTACAATTCCTTCTTGGGTAGTGGATGTGAAGTCTTGAACTACATCCAGATGATATTTCGACCTTTGACTGTTTGTAAAATTTCTAAAAGGTATAATGTTTTTAAGTATATTAGGATGCTAATACAAATAGGATTGTGTTGCATTGTGGATTGAATGTATGATGTTGTGACCAAACACTTAGAAACATTTCTACATGCTGGACATAAATATGAAGAACAAAATGATTCTGATTCATTACAGGATGAGTGATATTCCAAACTGCGATGTCCTGAACTTTTGTAAATGCTAGAGTTGAAAAACTGCTCCGAGGTCATTTTTTAGACCAGAGTTTTGGCTAGTACTACTTCCTGTTAAAAATGAAAGATAAACAGGACATGCCTCAGTGATAATGTTTCTGAGAAAAGAAAAAATAAAACAGTAATAAATAAATGAGATAAAGTCAAAAACTAGCTGCACTCATGACTTCTGTTCTGTTGGCAGCATTTTCCGTTCAAGGTTACCCCTCGTCACTGCTGTGCAGGTGTGAATGTGTTAAATCAGTTTATTTGTAACTGCCATGTGAGCCAAAAAGGATGTGATTTGCAGAAGAGAAAAACAACGCGCAGTGATTATTTTATTTTTTGTGGTCTGAGGGTATACGTTCTGCCGAAACATAAATAGATGCATTTGGTCATCTGCAAACAAAATTTGGACCAAGAACCATTACTGCTGACTAATGTTAATCGTGTCAACGAAAATAATCACTAAAAATATTCGTTGACGACCTTTTTTTTCCTGTGACTGAGGCGAGGCGATGACGAGACGTCACGGATATCAACGAACAGTAACAGTGACGAAATCAGCATGCAATATTGTTGACGGAAAAAAGACGAGACCAAAACGTGGTTTAAAAAAATAAAAACAAATAAAGCATCTCTTTATTTTCATCAACATATAATTTGTCACAATCTGCTGCGATACGATGGTCATGCATTACGGCACGAGCAGCAGTATTTCCAAGGTCGCGACGCGTGGAATATCAGGAGTAATTTTTTGCGCACAGTGATGGGATGTTACAAGCTCAGTCATCTTTAACTCTTCGTCATGACAGCAATATTACTCGAGCGAAAGACATACTTTAATATGAGCTGCAGAAAGCACTAAATAAATCAAGAAAGCAAAAGACTTGTAAAGACAGCAACAGGAACAAAGCGGAGTGAAGTGTGGAGATATTTCAGTTGTAACGTGGGTGAAAAGGAGGAGCTCGTAAACACAGCAGCACCGATGTGCACTCACCGTTTTACACTGTGGTAAAATTTGTTTTATATGGGGACAGTCACTGCTCGTATAAGGTTCTTTCTTTCTTAACGCCATGCCAGCTTCTATGGCTATATTCATGGCATATTCATTTTGTTATTCAATATTAAAACTAGATAAGATGTTTAAAATCTATTTTTTTCCAAGAACTTTAAAACTACATTTTGATTTACTTGTTTAAAAACTTTTTTAAAAGTGTCAACAGAATAAAACAAGTTCCTTTAAGGAGTAAAAGAGTTATGGTCAAATAAAATATGTTTGATGGACAGCTGGGTTCTGCATGATGAACACTGTGGTGGATTTTCTCTAGACAGTAAAAATGTGTGTGCCTCAAAAGGACAAAATGTGTATTATCTTACTCTGGAGTAGACAGCGATTCAAGTACAACTGTAGATATTTTAATATTTCCTTAAAAAGCCTGTTGAATCTAATTTCTTAAAAACACAGGACACGAGTAAAAGTTAGGGAGTGTCTAAAAAGTGTATGAACTATATAAGAATAAAGTGACCTAAAGTCTAAAGTCAGCATATTGAATGTATTGTGTTAAAATACAGTATGGGTTCAGGATTTATTTACATTTTATAGAATTAAATATAGTTAGATGGATGGATGATGTGCTGTGGGTTGCATGGAGATCGAAAATCACCACTGTATCCAAAGACAAATTTTGGTATCGTGACATCACGCCTGAGAACCCCCAACTCTTCTCACTCACTTCTGCTGCTCCACACGGAGTCTCTCCTCCTCAGCCTGCCTCCTCTGTTCCTCTTCTCTCCTCAGTCTCTCCTCCTCTTCCCTCCGGCGCCGCTCCTCCTCCTGCATCAGACGCTCCCGTTCCTCTTCCTCTTGACGCCGCTGCTCCTCTTCCTCAATCCTACCATACACAAACACATTTTAAACTAAACACAATACATTTTACTTATTATTATTTTTTCTTTTTTTGCATTACCCTGTACATGAAAATGCAATGTATCTACAGACACTGCCTGCTGAATTATTCTAGTAGTTTAACTTTACTGCTCAATCCCATCCTGATCACACAGGTTAATACAAGAGCGAGATAGCAGGAAGCACAACAGGAAGCCTCCATTAGCAATGACACACATGAAAGGGAAGGAAAAACGCTTGCTTTAAAAAAAAAATAATAATAATAATAATAATAATAATAATAATATGAGACTGTAGAAGTAAAGAAAAAGTATATAGAAAAAGACATTTTGGTTGATCATGGTAAATATTAATTTATGGGTTTGTCCAGACGAATTTGAAAGAGAATCTCCAAGATGCCGGATGAACAATATCTATAACAGCAGGTATGATTTCAGTGTTAGTGTTTCAGCTTCCTGCAGAGCCTTCACGCTTCATTCCTTTTGTAACTCCATCACTGCTGTTATCAATTGCTAGTTATAAAAAGTGCAGCCCAGGGATGGTAAAATATAGTTTACATAAAATATTCCTGTTATCATAGTGGTGAGAAGCTAGACAAAGAAACTCTTTGGCTCAGAAGTGTCAGTGGTTGACTGTCTCCCACACACAGGTGTTGGGAGTTTGTTACAGGTCACGGGTCTCGTAACATAAAAAACAGCTAAGATACTAGACACAAATATACGCAAAGCCCTCACCTCTTCCTCTCTTGCTCCTCTTTCTCAATCTTGTGAGATGCGACAAAAGGTGCGAATAATGTACAGCATTTATTTAACAGCTTGACGAATTCCACCATGGACTCTTCCTTCCCAATGTTCCCCAACGCTGCCCATTCTCTCCTGAAAAACACACAAAATAAGGAAAAACGATGTAGCAGCAGTAGTAGTAATAATTAGAAAACAACAACAATAATGCACACCAAGGTTGCAGATCATCGAACTGATGTTATCAGACTGTTCCAGTTTGATATTGAGCAAGTTCTGGTTTTCGGCTTAAGCCCTCCCTGATCTACTTCTCATCTAAACTAATCAGCATTTACTTGATGCACAACAAAGCAGGTCTGCACCACCTATAGTTGAGGGTTTGGATTTCCAAAATTTTAGACACCTTAGTGATTCATGTAGGCTTGTGTGATAAAAATGCTATTAATAAATATACACTACCAGTCAATAGTCTGGATCTTTCCTGATTATTATTCCTTTCTACACTGTAAAACAAGGCTGAAAGGCATCAAGTGTCAAGTCTGATACTTAAGAAATGATGTTAAACACTGTCTTCAGTTAACCGAGGCACCACCTTCTCCAGTAAGTATGGATACTTAAATACTTGTAGCAGAGTGTGAAGTTTACCTGCGGTCATTTCCCAGCACGTCAAAGAAGCCTACTTCAGGAGAGGTGTCTGGATTGTAGGGCCCCTGAGACACCTGCTTATGAAGAGCCACCAAACGCAGCTTCTCCTCATATGTCGGGTGGAAGGCCTTCCCATCTTTTTCTGTGTGTAGGAAAAAAAGAAAAAAAAACGTCCTGATCAGACTGCATGTGGAAGGGTTTTTATCATATTGGTAACAAAGACAGTGTTACACGCACAGTGCCGGTCAAAAGTTTGGACACAAGTTTGGAACAATAATGGTAAGTACGTAACAGCAAAACAACAGTCTGTTGTTTTTTTTAGGACACAAAGGTCGGCTGTTCTGGAATAGTTCTCGTCAAGAACAAGAACAGTACTGTCAAGTGCATTTGCAAAACCCATCAAGCACCATGAAGAAACTGGCTCTCATGAAGACCATCTCAGGAAAGCAAGACCAAAACCTACCTCTGCTGCAGAATTACCAGCCTCAAGAATGATCAATTAACAATCAGCACCTCAGAGTAAAGATCTTTACAGAGCATAAGTTGTTGTTGGCCTTTCGGCTGTTCCCGGCGAAGGGGTGGCCACAGCGGACCATCTGGTCCGCATATACAACTTTGGCACAGGTTTTACGTCGGATGCCCTTCCTGATGCAACCCTGCCATTTTATCCGGGCTTGGGACCTGCACTGCATGCAGTGGCTGGGGTTTGGTAACTGGCTGGAAATCGAACCCGGGCCTTCCACATGGGAAACGAAACACCTACCACTGAGCCACCAATGCAACTTTACAGAGCATAAGTAGAGAATACATGGGGGCCGGTGCAACATAGAGCACCTAGATACCGATCGATAGAGGTATATATTTTTTTAAAGAATAAAAAGGGATATACGAAAAGGCACATGATAGGAATGGGATCGGAATCAACAGTCAGGTCATGATACGGAATCAACAGTCAGGTCCTGATACGAAATCATAATAGGTGCCAATTCGATTAAAATTGTGATTCTATACGTATAACGATTTTATAAATATCCCGATATGATATTAGATTTTTCTCCTGATTTTGTTACAATTTTAAACCTTTGAAAAAGTTGATTAATTAAATGTAGTCCATTTCTTAAAAACTAAGAGCGGCACTTAAACAATGCAAACTAACTTCAAATCAAAGAGTTTCACATTTAATTTAAAATTAAATTAAGACTACATTTTTAATAGGCAGCACATTTCTCTGTAAATATTTCTAAACAAACTTAGCAAATAATTCACTCCTACCACACGGGATGAAAATGTGTAAATACAAAGAAATATTTAACTGCCTCTAACGCATCCAAAGTGGGTTTGAAACTAGAGCTTCAAGAGCTTGGAGAAAAGGGCAGGTCAGGAGCTTTTAACACGCGCCATTTTTGATAATGTAACGACATAAAAATGCTTTTCTATTTCACCATTTGGTGGCTTTTGCGCTCGGTACAGAATCGTTTATATCGGAGGCCGATTGGGAGATCACCTGTCACAGTCAATCAAACTGAAAACAAGCCAATTCTGGTCGCTGGCGAACACAACCACAACCCCAATGTTGGCCGTAGGAATGAGTCTCAATCTATTAAACAGTCTGTGTGAAAGATCCTGATATCATTAAGTGCAAAAGCACTTGAGTGCACAGCTCCATCAGTTACAGACCGGCTGTCTGATCCTTCCATCTGCCCTCCATCTCGAGTGCTCTTACAGAGATAGCTGCTTGCCACTCCTGAGACCTCATGCATTAAACTCTGTACGCACACACACAACTTATTTCATAAATTAATGTCCAATGCCAAACACAACTCCTTTCATGGAGCACAATCAGTTTAAGCTTTTTTTTTTTAAGTAATCAGAACTTTTAACAAATGGAAGACTATAATTTCAGAAAACAACCAAACAGGAAATCAAATAGGAAAAAAGCAAACACTAACATTCAAATTCACGTTAATTAAGCAAGTTAAAGTAAACAAAATGTTTTTTTTTTTTTAAGAACTTTTTTTTTTTACTTTTGGGACACTGTCAGGTTCAACTCACTATGTTCTCACTCCTTCACTGTAGTTACTCATTAGTAACCCTAGTAAGAAATAAATCACAACACGGTGAGCTTTTATAGAACAAATTAAATCAACCATAAGTTGGTGTGATGGAGCCCAGCAGCGGCCAATGTTTTAACAACATCCATTAACATCCCCACAGTTAATACGTTTTCAAAGCTATTTGCAAATAAATTATTGCTATTATTAGCTTTTATTATTGAAGGACACACTGGGATTTTATCATTTCACTTACATACAGTAATATGCATACAGTAAGTCGAGTCACACCTAATTTCTTATTTTGCATTCAAAGATTCAGACCTTGCCTTTTTAATGTAGTCTTTAGGAACAGTTCTTCTGGCCTCCTGAAGGACCTGCTTCTTATTTGTTAAGCCACACTGTGATGCACTTAAACATAAACAAACCTAACCTAGCTTGGTAATTATTATACTGATGATGCTGAATGCCGAATTGTTGGAACAGATACGGGAGGATATGATGTTGCTGCTGAAGTTTCTATAGAAAAACAGATTTTAAATAGTATCTTTAGGCACTTTGCAGCCTGTCATAGAAGAACATTTGTTCCTATTGCTTTAATTTAATCTATAACAATTAATTACAAGTAATTTATTATAAAGAAATGAGAAAACCTTTGCACAGTACTGTACAGTTTTTCGTTAAAACATCTATAAACACTCCTTTGTCAGCCTTTCTTTCGCTTTTACTCTTAAAAATAATAAACCCAAAAAAGACAAACTTCTTATTCCTGTGGTGGACAACAGGACGGAGGACATTGTCCTATACAGCAATCATTTAGACACCAGATTTCCAAATGTTTGCGCACATCTCTCATGTGTACATATTGATTGAACAGTCCGTTCCAGATTTAGTCCTCATTTTGCAGGTATAAGAATATCCACTCTTCTGGGAAAACCTTGCACTAGGTTTTAGAGCTGGCTTCGTGCTCGTTCAGCAACAAGACCAGTAAGTGAATGTTGAGTGAAGGTGCAGACAGTGGCACAGTTCCTAATCTTACAGTTCTCTACAGGTCCAATCATGAACCTCTTAGTTCCAGTGAAGGGAAGACGTAATACTACAGAACATGAAAAAATCTTATGCGATCTTTTGAAAACGCTTTAGGGATGAGTGTGATGGAAGTGTTAAAAGACAGTCGCCTATACAGCAAAAAAAAAAAAAGCTATTGCATGACTGCTCATGACGATGTGTTCATATGTAGGAAAAAAATGTAATGACTGCGGTATTTCAAATCAGTGTGTTTTTAAAAAAAATTACCTTCAGGAGATTTTTCAGTAGCAAGACAGGTTTTAAATACTAAAAAGGTCTTGCTACTAAAAAGTTCCAAAGTAACTTAGGAGTAAAATGCAGTAAAGCAAAATGCAGTAAAGCATTTGAACTGAGCAAACGTTCAGCTTTCAGCGACTCAGACTCAGCGTCTGATCTTTGAAAAGCGTCTGATAACTTGTAAACTTGAAGAGGAGACACATCTGGCTGCAGGAACTATAGACACAATCATTCACGAACACCACTTGCACGTTACAGGAGCTAAGTTGGGAGTTACTGCCACACCTCCTGTATAGTCCTGACCTCGCTCCAAACTATTTATATTGTATGTATTTCTATTACATGTGTGGGCCATTAAAGGAGTTTTTTTTTTTATGTAAAACCGGCAGTCTGATTAAAGCTCTGATGTACTGAGAAATTTCTAATTTGATAGTATCCAAGCACTAGTGAAACAGTGGAATAAGTGGATAAGGGGATTATATTGAAAAATAAAGCTAGGCTGTACTCTCAAAACTGACTTGAACACTCCATATACATTTCTATGAGTGGTTAACCCACTAAGCTACTATTTAATAAGTTCCTCGAGATAGTAGTAAATATTTATTTGGAACAGAAAAATGGACATTTTTCTTTGATCCAAAGACACTAGAGGCGAACTTCCCCCACCCCCGTGCTTGTTGATGGATGAGAGAGAGAGACAGAATGAGACGATAAGCACAACACTAACAAACTAATAAGCACAAACTATCATTCTGAAAGACAAACTTGTACTCTCTCTTTTATTTGGATAATCTCCGACTCTAATCAACTACTAGGTCACGTTTTGTTACACATCAGTCATGTCACTAGTGAGTGAGCGCAGTCATTTCACTGCTTTGCCACTAGAGTCGCCAAACACAGATACTCTTTCCCCCTCTCTCTCTCTCTCACACACACACACACAAATGAACGTGTGTGAGATTGACTGGATTTCCACATCTTTTTTTTTTTTTTTATAAATCATGATACACTATATCGACAAAAAGTATTTGGCCTAACCTCCAATGACACTGTATCCAAATACATATATGGAGTTGGTCCCCCTTTTACATCTATAACAGCTTCCACTCTCGTCAGAAGGCCGTCCACAAGATCTTTTGCAGTGTTTCTGTGTAAATTCCTGCCTATTCATTCTGTAGAGATCAGGCAGTGATGACGAGAAGGCCTGGTTCACAATCTCCATTCCAGTTCATCCCAAACGTGCTCGATTGGATTGAGGTCACAGGGCTCTGTGCTGGGGCCAGTCAAGTTCTTCCACACCGAACCCATCAAATCATGTCTTTATAGTCCTTGCTTTGTGCACTGGAATAGAAAAGGGCCTTTCCCAAACTGTTGTCACAAAGTTGGAAGCATAGCATTGTCCAAGATGTCCTGGTATGCTGAAGCATTAAGATTGCCTTTCCTGCACTGGAGGTAAACACCTGTATGTAATAATTAACAGGTTTGGCCCAATACTTTTGTCCATACAGTGCATGTGTGTGTGTGTGTGTGTGTGTGTGTGTGTGTGTGAATGCAGAGTTTAGAGATGAGGCCATTGCATGTGATTCTGCCCCACGCTGGACATTTAGTGTCCCTTTTCTATTCTTCAACTAGAACTAAACTAAAGAATATAATGAATGAAAGGATTAAGACTGGAGTGCTGAGCCTGTGCATGTAGATGATGAGTGACACGTGACATGTCGCACCAGATAAACCAGCTCCTCATCCCTAGCCGAGGCTAGCTGCTCACAGGGCGGACCTCAGAGTAATGTTTCCGGTTTACACCATTATACACTAGCGCTCACAACCTAGTCTCTAGTACTGACATGACATATGAGCTTAACAACGCGCAAACACAAACATACACTAACGTACATGCTCTGCTAATAAAAAAAACGGTGACTAGCCACAACACAAGCCCGTTGAGCTAGCATGCTAACCGTCTCTGCGGGAGAAAAGCTCCAGCTGTACAGTTTCAGAATAAACTCGCGCGCGAGTATAAATTAACCTTGAGTTTAAACTTCGTACCTTTGAAGAACCTGAGCGCTAGGCCGTAGAGCTCCTCCAGCGGAAAGCCCCAGATCCTCTCCACGGAATTCTCGGCATCCTGCTCCCCGTCGTCCCGGCTGCTGGTGTCGCTCGGGTCCGCGGTGCTGTGCTCGCACGAGTGCGGCCCGAGCGCGTCCGCCTGATCCGCTTCTCCCTCCGAGTCCGGGCTGAGAGTCAAGCCGTCGATGGAAACTTCGAGACGGCTCGCGCTTCCACCGTTGAGGTCGCCGCTCTGAACCTCAGTCGCCATCGTGCAGAAACGTCAGCTGGTCCGGCCACGTACTTACTTCCGCTTTAGCCCTGCCGGATTTCTGCCTCCTCCTACTTCTTCTTCTTCTTCCTCTTCGGAGATGAGGTGAACAGCAGGGGGGACTGCGGACAGCGCCATCTACTGAAACCAACCCCCATTTACATCTATCTACATTCCACAATGTAACACTGCAAAGCATACACAGGCAGATTAAACAGAACGATAAATAGAAGCAAATAACGACAAAAACAACAAGACAAAATGGACATACATACATTGGTATTCTGGTCCGTCCATGTGCCTTCGGCGTAGATTCTGTGGATTGTCATTCACACACTACAGACAATTTGGGAAACCGGAGCACCCGGAGGAAACCCACCAAGCACGGGGAGAACATGCAAACTCCATGCACACAGACCAGAGACAGGAATCGAACCCTCGACCCTAGAGTTGCAAGGTGACGGTGCTAACTCCTACCATGCCACCTATAAAGATTATTATTATTGTAAAATATTTAATATTTGTTATCCTCCTCGTTCTTGTACAGTGCAACCTCGGGTTGTGAGTAACATGGTTTGCGAGTGTTCTGCAAGACAAGCAAAGATTTTTAATAAATTGTGACTTGAAAAACAAGCCAGTCTTGGTTTACGAGTACCGAGTATCATGTATCACGCATGCGCCAATGTTTTTTCTCTCTCTTAGAGAGTTTAAAGATCCATTTTCTCCCTCTCTGTTTCAGCCTGTCGTTATGTGTGCGCACGCATAATTTGACACCATGCCCCTTCACACACACACTCTTGCCTTTACACCCCCATCACCCCTTCTCGGCTTCTCACACACACACACACACACACTCTGCTCTACACAGAAACACTGCTCTGTCATGATTCTTTTCAAAGGTAAAGTTGCAGTTTCATTTGTTTGTTTGTTTTACTTTACAGCAGTGATTCCATTAGTATGCGCTCACGCGAGTGTCATTAGCAATGTTCCTTGCAAATTTTTTCAACAAAACAGTCTTTCCGTTAATGTGTGTGTTGGTGTTTGTGTGAAATTCAAATAAGAGAGGAGAAAGGTTTACTGTGTAAGATGAGAAGGGGGAGACGGGAGGGGCTGA
>JAOVVA010000009.1:19948416-19978914 GCA_028565275.1 Leiocassis micropogon | reverse complement strand
TGTCCAATCAACTGAATTTACCACAAGTGGACTCCAATTAAGCTGCAGAAACATCTCAAGGATGATCAGGGGAAACAAGGAGCAAAGAAACAGAGAGAGAGAAAGAAAGAGCTTCAAAGTGCTGCTTATAACCAATAGTCTTCTGGAGGGCCAACTATAGTGAAGACACAATGTCCAAGAGATAAGGGCCATGCTCGATTGTTGTCTTGGAGTGCGAACAACCAAAGCTTCTGGTCAGTGACAAAAACCCCTTAACACAGAACCACTGCTCTGTCACAGACCATTATCACACACTACTGTTAAATAAATAAGACATGGTGAGTAGTAATACTGTAAGTGCACTTGTGAACTGACAGCTGGTGGGCTTGATTCTCTTTCTAAAAGTCTCTCTCTGACACACGCATCACACACACACACACACACACACACACACACACATTCTCTGAAGTGAATAAACAACTTATCAAGATGAAAAATCTGAAGGTTTAATGTTGCTTTGAAGTAAGCCGTCATTTTCATAATGCAGAAAGAGGAAATTTGCAGGAACCAGGTCACATACACGTTCTAAAAGCCATCAAAAGCCATGATTCAGTGCCAATGACCTATTTATACAGTTTGAGAATTTGAGAGAATTACCAGAAGGCGGCAATGTACCAGAAATTACATAACTATAGGACTGTGTGGTTTCAGTGGGTTCCTCAGCAGCATTCATTTTCTCTATCAGTTTTTGTATCAATAAATTTTGTGTTAGTATAAAATCTAATATGTCACCTAAGCCTAAAAAACAAATCTAGATTAGTGGTTCCCACCACAGGGTACGTAAAACACAGTTAAAGGGTACAGGATCGTTAAAAAAATATTCCACTGCTGAAAAACACTGTCCACTCTCATCAAATATATGAATTATTGAACTTGTAAAGTGTTAATCCATTTGAGTTAATTAAATTGGTTAAAATTAAGCCGATAGCTCAAAAAAACAGCAGACACAATAAACAAGTTAACTGAAACCTAAATGCAGAACAACAAAATATGTTCTATGCATGTAAAGATTAAAAACAAAAAACAACCAGGTTGAGATAAAAAAAGAAAAAGCAAGTTATTACTGAAAATATTAAAATAATGAGCCTGAGATTAGAGTAAGGTTATATATTGGATGTTGCTGTATGCAAATTGACTATTTCGGGCTGCTGTAATCTTTGTGTTTTTCTTACCGAAAGTATAGTATTCCGCTTATAAACGGGGAAAAAAATAATATGTGGCACAAAAATCTTTGTTTTTTTTTCTTTTGGTAATTTCAGAGTTTGCAAAAAAACAATTGACTCTTTGATTTTTTGCAAATGTTAGAATTTAATGCGCAATTATTCAAAGTTTTAACTAACTACACAGTCCTAATTCCACTTTTGAAATCCATATTTTACCTATACATTATATATAATTTTATGACAATATAGACCACTGTTTTTTTTAAGAACATCACAGATTAGCTATGCATGTAGCTTTTGTATAACAATGATTTTCTTTTCACCAAGTTAAAAAGAAAAATGGTAAAAAAAAATATAAGACAAACTATAAGTGCAACCCTAGCAACTTACATGAACTTCAACAAACACAAGATAATGCCACTATTTATTTTGAGTTTACTTGGAAAATTCAGTGTATAAAAAACAGACCAATCTTTTGTAAGCAAAAATTTTAAACATAAAATAAAAAAAAATGAAAGCAAATTAAAAGGAAACAAAAGTGCTTACCAGGCTTGCCGCAAGTTTGCTTCACAGCTGCCGTGCGTAACTGTGTGCATTCAACACTGAGAGCATACATGTATTTGAACGAGGAGGAGTCTTTGAAACAATCTGAAAGTCTTTTTAATATGTTGCTTGAGGTATGAAGCATCATGTTAAGGTTTACAGACACATGCACACAGCAATCGGGGAATAATTTACACTGTTGATTGATTTAAACAACTGATAAGCTACAATGTTGGTTTTTTAAACTGCGACAAAATATATCTCAATAAACCACATGAAAAAAAGGAACTCAGGAGTGAACAACAGAGCTTTAATAGGAACTGGGGACATGTAGCTTACATAATTACGTATATAAATACACAAAATAGGATGTACTTTCACGCCACATCTTCCATGTAATCTGCAGCTTGACTCGTTTGAGACACGCTTACATCCTGAGTGATTTCTTCAAGCTGCAAAAAAGAACCAGAGAAGTCATGAATGGAGGTTTTTGTTAGGGAACATTTCTCCTCTTTTAAGCTGGTAAAGGACCACAACATGTTAAAAAAAGAAAGAGAGAGAAATTAATTTTTTTTTTATAATTTATGTTTCTGCAGGTGTCAAATTTAATTTTTTTCCCCACACATCTGAAAGTTCAAATGAATCCACCCCTTTATCACTTTATCATCTCTCTCTTCCTTTTTGTTATACAATATTCAGCTTTATAAGAGTAAACCACTGCCTCTTATCAAAGCCACAATCTGATGCCACGTGAAAGAGATGCATCAGGAGTTACCTTGTCACTGATATCTGGTCCATCGACCGAAGCCTCTTCAATCTCCTCACTGATGCTCAGCTCACTCTTCGAGTTATGACTGTGAAGCAAATGGAGAATAAGTGAAAAATCAAACAGGAGTGAAATGTTTTAGGCAGAGTAATATTTTATTACTCCATGCTCTACAACCGGCTACACACACAACCACAGACAAGTGTATTTCATATAAACAAACTCCCTATAAGAAAACACGACCAACACCATCATATAAAGAAAATTTAAAAAAGTCTAATAACATATAAGGTATAAAACACTTGGGACATGCTGTTATAGGGAAATAATAAACATTAGGATAATGTGATACCTTGAGAGGATTATTTTCCAATAACAGCGCAGCCTGAATTGTTTTATTAATCACATATTACAGCGATTTTTCGATTATTAAAAAATATTAGCGTATAAATGAATGCTATTTTAAAGTTGCGTTTCAAGGTTTGTTTTGGTTATCATTACATTATAGCTGCTTTAAACGGGCAGTCTCGAACCAATCACCCTCTTTTTTTTTGGTTGGTTGATCAGACAAATGTTTTGTGTTTCAATATTCTTTTTTTAATGTTGCCGTTTTTTTTTTAAATAAAATGTATGCTCCAAAATATATTACCATTATTATAAACTACTACTTGTTTTTTCCTTCCTTTCAGATTGGAATACAGCCATGTTTAATCATGCCCTCATTTCTGATTCTCAAAGAGGCTAGATCTTGGTCAGTTTGAGTCTTAGAAAAAAGAGAAAGGAATCCTGAAATAACCCTTTCTACCATAGACATAATTATAGTAAAATTTTAAGAAGAGGGTTTTCCCCAGCGCTAAGAGTCACGACCCGTAGCTTCATACTGTTTCAACATCTGTTAAGAGTAACCTTCTTATTCTATGTCTAGATGAGTCGCTGCTCTTAAAGCTGCTAAAGTAAAGTCAATTACGTTTTAATAACATATTAACAGCCTAATCTTACTTGCTCAAAAAGACAACAAATTATGTTGCATACATTTTATCATAAAACCACGAGTATCTGTTTACTGCTTACTGGGTAGAAAAGAAAATGTCATAGTGCAATTTAAATTAAATCTTCCATGTTCAAGAGCACTGTTACTGGTCAGAAGGTGTTGGATATTTTCTACAAGAGATATTTGAATAAATTTGCTTTGTTTCAATAATAATACAATTTTAAATTGTGCTTTTCTTTTTATTTAATAATTTGCGCCACTGTCCATGACACTTTCACAAGTTAATAGTACAGTAAGTTATTCCAGTAGTAGAAGTAGTAGTGTTGTTTCAATATTTTGGACACACAGTACGGTGAAAAAGTCTTGAGCCGCCCCTTTTCCGTATAATAAATTAAATTACCTTATGTAGATTAAATTAATGAAATGTAAACAAATGTTTTACTGCAACAGGCTATAAAGTGCCCAAAAATACATTTTAAAAATTGGGGTTCATACAACAACCTCAGTAGCAACCTTATTTCCCCTCTCATCTGTTCCAACCACTTGGCATTCAGCATCACTGGTGTACTGACATCTGTCATCATCTGCACCAGTTTCTCACTGCTTCATGCCTTAAAGTGTACAAGATGTATTTTATGCTTAAATGATTCATAGTTATGGCTTAAATAACAAAAAGTCTGTAAATCTATTCCTCAAAACTACATAAAAAAAAAACAAGAAAGTCTGTCTCTTTGGAAGCAAAATATGAAGAAATGAGTGCTGCCTCAAGCCTTTTAAACAGTACTGTATATCCCTTTAATTTACTAGCATAATTGTTATCAATTCAATTTAATACATTTGTTTTTGTTTAGCAAATTCATTCAAATGAAATTGCATCAGTTTTTTTTTTTTACATTTCACAGTTAGAAGACACTGTACACAGCAGAATGAATTTTAACCTGTTAAAGTCATCGTCGTAATCGAGTTCTTCATCTGTTAAAACAATGAAAGGATGCATCAGAAAACATAATGGATTACACATGCTAAATGTACTACAATAAAACACACACCCAAACATACATAAAAGTATCAAATATCACATCCAAAACTAGAAGTGGCTTAAGAATTTTTAGATCTCTCACCAGGCAGAGAAGATCCAGTTTTCTCCTTCTGCAGTTTTAAATCCCGAAGGCCTTTTTCTTTAGAGTCTGATACACAGGAGAAGGAGTGATGGATGAGAGACCACAAACATAAAAAAAAACCACACTCTAAGCTGTACCAACATGTGCTATTGAGGTTCCCACAGTGTAACTGAAGACTCACTCTGCGTCATTCAGCTCTGTGTTAAATGCAGACATTTTGCTGACTGATGGCTGACTGGACAATGTCTCGCTCCACTTCCCTAAACTGTCTGTTCTGTTGTGTGTACGGACGTACATGGGTTATTGATGTGTATAAAAAGAAACACTCCATTGATAAAACAAATACTCTAACCTTTAACACATTTCTGAAATTCTAAATGTAAAGAAAGAAAGGAAAAAAAAACATTTTATTGACAGGCTTATAATTCATCATCCTCAAATTCTAGTATTAAATGAACAGATTACACTCGGAAAATAAGATATTGGTCCCATTCTACAAATTATTTATTACAGCAGTGACTACAGGGTTGACAAAAACACCAATATTTCCAAAATTACTACTTATACTCTGTCCTAATATTCAACATGGACGAATTAAGTTAAAACTTATAGTGCAAAAACGCACATTAAAGCACATTTAAAAAACACTAAAACCTTCAGTGAATAATTTAACCAAGCCTGAATCATGCATTCATTCAACCATAACATTCCTTCACTTCACCTCATTCCTTCAATGAGTTCAATTAACCCGAACCCCACTGTCCTGAATTCTAATTTTGTAATCCTGGACATCTTGAATATAATTATATTATTGATATGTTTATTAAATTTATATTACCGTTTTGCTTGTTTTGCTACAGTAGTGTCTTCTATGTGTATATAATTTTTTTTATAACACCACTAAATACTTACTAATAACTGTATAACTGGTGGGGCAGAAAAAAAAAAGCTAAATCATATGACATCTTTGCAAATCAAGCTTTTTGTGGTCAACTTCCTGTTTGATGCTAATCACACCTGTATTTGGTTAGAATCAAGTACAAACAGCTGCACCAAAGGCTGCGATTTCCTCACACTTGCTCGCTCACTTAAATATACTGTAGGTCTTCGAATTGCTGCAAAGGAAGAAGACAACTTGCACAGCTGACTCATATGGGCCGAACAGGATTACTATATAAAACGTTTCAAGTATGGTAGCCTGTTAAATATCACTTTAGCGGCAGTATGAGTGATCAGTTTACAGAAGTGTAGAGGTTTTCCTACCGTCTTTACTGGTGACAGGGTCTTTTGGGTTGTTTTCTGTACTCTTTAAAGGTGGTGTATCTGACAGTGGTGAAGTAGTTGCCTTTGCAGGTCCTACTCTCCTACACAACACAAAGACACAGCAAACAGTTAGCGATAGTGGTACGTCTACTAACAGGTGGGATAGATTTCTGTAACATGTCAGCATAAGCATAAAAAAAAAAAAAAAGGTAGCAGGAAGACCAGAGCCCGGCTCACCTCGACTCAGAGTTAGTGCTGGGCTTGCTCTCAACATCTGAGAACATGTCCTCCCCCTCACCCTCAGTGTCACTGCCTATAGCAGACAGACTGAGGCCAGACAGAGCATGTGCGAACACGCACACATACCCAAGAGAACAGTCAAAGGAAACACATTTAAGATTAAAAAGAGGAGCAAATGTGCAGAAGGGAAGGAAATGGTAAAGGTAGGAACAAAAACAGATCAAGGTGGATGTGAGCTTGTGGAATTTACATTATTTATTTGAACAACACGCTATTTTCAAATCACAGAGATTTAAAATGAAGTAATGATGAGTCCATGGCACCAAAGGGCCAGAGAGCCTGGTTTTGCACCCATGGGTAAGATGGTTGCGGTGGGCTAGAATGGCAGAGTGATCACTCCATGCACACTCACTCATTCAGGCTAGTACCCCTCCTCATTTTGGAGAAGCATGGCCCTGCCAGGCTCTCCTCCCTCTGCGGGTGCTGGCTCCTTACAGGACCAAGACCAGGGGAGGAAGCAGAAACAGACGACAGGCAGTGACAGAAAAGGAGAAACATGTAAAAGAAAAAAGGGAGAAACAAAGAGGAAGGAAGGACGAGGTTGAGTAGACAACAGAGCTGCAATACAAAAGCGCTAAGAGCTGACAGGAGGCCTGATGGGGGAAAATCTGACATATAGTTTAGAGTCGGCTACCGAAAGCAACTAACTCACCCTGAGAATGAAGGAAATACTTACTCTTTCTGACTAAAGCTCTTTTCAGAAAGTCTCTGCCCTGTGTATGGCTTATCTGTGGATTGAAAACTACAGTCCCCAATGCAGTGATGCCACAATGGAAGAGAAGATGCATGTAAGGAAGGCATGTTAAATACAGCAACAGTTATTTATAACTAAGATTTAAAAAATGAATAACATAAAATCAATACTCCTTACAAAGGCATTATTTTAGAGGTAAGTTTATAAATCTTTTTTTTTAGATGCAAAGTACTGCCGAAAATGGGTGCCAATACAATCAGAATCATTGCATTTTTCTAACATGTCAAACTAAGACGCAAAGTCTTCAATAAGATAAAACCTGCAATGTGCTGCCGATATGAGGATTACTGTACGGTGAAGAGAAATCTGTTCCAAACAGCTGTTCCTACCAGCCATAGGTCTTCTGAGGTTTCGGAAGAGGATCGTCAAAGAATGAGTCCCCTTCCTCGTCATCATCCTCCAGACCGAGAGCGCTCCTCAGGGCTGCAGGCTCATTCCTGCTGGTGATAAACTCTTCACTGGCTACAAATGCTCTGCTCTTCTGAGGGATCAGTGACTCACTGTGACTTCGTAGTTCTCCGGCCTGTAGTGGTGACACCACAGAAACGCCACAGTTATGATATATTTTTGCCTTTTTGAAATGAAGAACTTTAAAAGGTATAGTTAGTACTTTAGGCCACTTTGAAATGTAGAAATCAAACGAATATAGCAGCAACTTTCCAAAACAAAAATCATGCATATGTCCTGCCTAAGCTAGAACACCTGAATGCTGGAGTACGCTCGAGGTGCTTTCTGAATTAATAATAAATATTACAGAGACAAGTAAATTAGATATGGTTCCTTGCTCTAAATCAATAGTTCCCAGCATTTTGTTTTACACAGATACTTGAGTCTATTAGTTATAAGCTTAACCCTTGTGTGATTTTCACAGTATTTTGATTACACATATCCTGTTTGCACAGTATTTTTTTTTTAAATAAAAATTAACTCAACTTCCTCTCATTTGCTTTCCATTCACTCTTATTTATTGCATGTCTGTATTGTGCAGAAGTCTTGAGCCACACCTCATTTCTTCATATTTTGCTTCCTAAGTGTCAGACTTTCTTGTATTCTTTAACGTAGTCTTGAGGAATAGTTTTCTAGGCTTCCTGAAGGACTTTATCGCTTATTTTCAATTCAGTTTCAGAGAAAGGTTTTTTTTGTTTGTTAACCTACACAGCAACTGATTTTAAGTATAAAATTAAGCAAAGAAAAAATTATTGCTTGATGTGTCCGCCATGCCTAGGTATGCTTATGTTATTGGCTGGGAGAAATACTGTACCACACAGCATGCATGATGACAGTGTCTGATTTCTGTTTATCGTCAAAAAGAGGGCATATTTAAGCCTTTGACACACACTTCCCTTAAATCAGAAGAACAAAAGCCTTTAACACAATCCAGTGAGAACAATGAGAGGAAGTACAGCCCCCAAAGGTGGAAGGTTTACTAAATTTACTTTGTTACTGTACTAAAGTACATATTTAACATAGATACTTTACTTGGAGTAGTTTTATTAAAGTAAATGTGTTTTACCTTCATTTACTACATCCTACAACAACTACAAGTACTTTTACTTCATATTATTTCTTCATGGCATTGCTTTACATAACCCCAGTGGTGTGTAGTATTTAAAGCGAGAATTTCACCACCTGCTGACAATTATGCATAACTGTTTTTCTCTTTTGACATGCTTAATAATTTTACATGTGTGTGAAATCGGAAATGGAGCTGATTGGAGACAGTGACGAAAACGACATCGGAAGCTTTTTTCGGGAAGCTTTTTTACTATGAAAAAGCTACGGTGAGCTAACATAAGGTGCAGATGATGACTGATGATCAGGCCGTTTTTTAGTATACCGGTGATGATGAATGCTGAGTGGTTGGAACAGACAAGAGGGGAAATAAGGTTGCTGCTGAGGTTGCTACATAATCAACCAGTTTTAAAATTGTATTCTTAGGCACTTTTCAGCCTGTCGCAATAATACATTTGTTGCCATTCATCATTTAATTAAATGTAAAGAAATGAGAGGCTTCTCAAGACTTGTGCACAGTACTGTATCATCCCTAACTGTCTATATTTATTCTTATATTAATATATTTATACAGGTCTTGTCTGCTTTTAATGTTTAGTTGTTCTCAACTAAAAACTTAACTGTTTTAGCTACCTACATAATAAAAATATGTAAGGCGACAGACAGTATGTGCTAATCAAAATGTTTGTTTATTTATTTTTATCATGTTCTTGAAAGAAGATGAGCCAAGGCCAATTTTTAAATCCATTTGGGCTAAAAAAACAAAAAAACCCATCAAATATTGACACTTTTCTGTTTCAGTTAAATGAAAATGGGTCTCACAGACCTGAACAACACTGGGTGTAAGGCAGGGACAAACCCTCGACATAAGGCCCACTGAACCACTGTGCCACCCTTTAAAATCTTCTCCTGGTGCATTAGTGAAAATAGGACACCACCTAAACATCACTGCTGAGTCACTGTGCTGTTATGAAGAGGTGAGCTCTGAGCGTCATGTTAAATGAATCACTGATTAGTCAAAGCTTTAAATGATCTTAAATGCTTATGTAAGTGAAGCAGCTGCGTATAGTGCCGAGTTAAGTGCTTAGTCATTTCCTGTATTAATGGAAATGCTGGAGTAATTTAGCCATGGTTTGCATCTGTGTGATTTAAGCAGAGTAGAATGACAGAAAAGGCTGAAATGATTTAGAAGACAGAGTTTCTGCATCAACATGGACACTGCCGAGCTAATTTTCTGTCACTTTAATAAGCTGCATGATGAGGTGCTGTGAAAAGCAGAAGGTCTTTTTTTTAGCACTTCCTGTGCTTTACCTGAGGACCAGATGGCTCATCCTGTGCTGCACTGGCCTTTATCAAGCCCTTAAACCTGGGTATCTGAATGTGAGAACACAATGATCAACCCACATAAGCACTCTGTAACCACGCCTGTTGGTTATCAATCAACCAATGAACCAATGTGCACACAGAGAAATAAAAAACGATGCACATACACACACTGGCACATATTGTTTCCCACGGGTCTGAAATGTACTTGTGGTGGAATGGGCACAGAAGTGGTATACAACAACAATCAACAAATACATACAATTCCTTGCAAAAGTATTCATAACCCTTGAACACGATACGACCACAAATGTAAATGTATTTTTTAATTAGGATTTTATGTAATAGACCAACACAAAGTGGAAAGCAAATGATAAATAGTTAAAAAAAAAAAAAAATTTTAATAAATATCTGAAAACTGTGGTGTGCATTTGTATTCAGCCCCCTTTACTCCATTACCCCTAACTACAATCTACTCGAACCAATTGCCTTCAGAAATCACCAAATTAGTACAGAGTCCACCTGTGTGTAATTTAATCTCAGTATAAACAAAGCTGTTCTGTGAAGCTCTCAGCGATTTGTTAGAGAACAATAGTGAACAAACAGTATCATGAAACCCAAGAAACACACCAGACAGGACAGGGATGAAATTGTGAAGTTTAACGATTAGGTTAAAGAACATTATTTCTCAAGCTTTGATCATCTCTCGGAGCACCGTTCAATCCATCATCTGAAAATGGAAAGAGTATGGTACAACTGCAAACCTACCAAAACATGGTTGCCCACCTAAACTGATAGGCCAGACAAGGAAAGCATTAGTCAGAGAACAAGCCAAAAAGTCCATGGTAACTCTGGAGGAGCTGCAGAGGTCCACAGCTCAGGTGGGAGAATCTGTCAACCAGACAACTATTAGTTGTACACACTTTATGAGAGTAGCAGGCAGAAAGTCATGTTTGAAAGAAAGCCGCAAGAAGTCCCATTTGCAGTTGGCAACAAGCCATGTGTGGAAGAAGGTGCTCTGGCCAGATGAGACCAAAATGTAACTTTTTGACCTAAATCCGGCATCTCCCTGAACACACCGTAAAACATGGTGGTGGCAGCATCAAGTTGTGGGGATGCTTTTCTTCAGCAGGGACTGGGAAGCTGGTCAGACTTGATGGGAAGATGGATGGAAAGAGTCTGCAAAAGACTTGAGACTGGGGCAGAAGTTCAACTTCCAGCAGGACAACAACCGTAAACATACAGCCAGAGCTACAATGGAATGGTTTAGATCAAAGCAGATTCATGTGTTAGAATGGCCAAGTCAAAGTCTAGGCCATAAATTTAATTATTTAATTGAACTGTGAGACTTGGCTTTCCATCCAATCTGACTTAGTTTGAGGTATTTTGCAAAGAAGAATCAGCAAAAGTTTTACTGTCTAGATGAGCAAAGCTGGTAGGGACATACCCCAAAGACTTGCAGCTGTAATTGCAGTGAAAGGTGGATCAAAATATTGTCTCAGTGGGGCTGAATACAGATGCAGACCATCTGTATTCAAATACATTTTATATATTTATAAAAAAAAAAGAAAAACAAGAAAAAAACTTTGAAAACCAGAGACAGAGGGAACTGTCTGCGTCACCAAGTAATCAATGGTGAATAGCATCCTCAGGAAAGTTTTTAAAAGGTTGAGCAAATTAGGCGGCCTGCCCAAGTATACTCTATTTGTGGGGAACGCTGCAGAGACATAAAGAGACACAGACAGGCACACACAAAGAGAGACAGATGTAACCACAGACACACACACAGAAAAAAGATGCAGATACAGACAGAGACAGACAAAAACAGAAAGGCAGGGACACAGACAGACAGAGAAAAATAAATAGACAGGCACATACAGAGAGACAGTCAAAGACACAGACAAACAAAAGCACAGACACGCACAAACGCACACAACGACCACCGTGCAGAGAAACATAAATAAAAAAAAAAAAACTATAAAACACGACAAAAAATAAGGAAAAACCCACAGGATGTTTCCAGTGTAGCTTAATTTCCTCCAATTCTAAAACAGACATATCTACAAAGCAACAAAAATGTAGCAATTATTTTAGAAATTGTGTGCTACTGAATTACAACGCACAGAGGTTTTCCTCTCATACGCATGAGCAGCTATTCATTCACATGCATGTGACTCACAAACTTCTAGATCCTTAGATAGTGTAGAAAAAGAAAAACCACTGATTCAAGTCATTGAAATTTTCCAGTGCTTATAAATTAAATGTGAAGCTGGAAGAGAAGAAATGAGATTTCAGTTTTGTCAGGGGAAGCCCCTTTATGCTTTATGAGGCAGACAAAGAAAAGATTTTGCTTTTGATATGCTAATCGCAACCAAGGCTTCATCTTTCTAGACATTATATGTACATGGTAGATTTAAAACATAAAGAACTGCAGGTTTTAACTACAAGTGGTAGTTTAGGCCTGAATGTGAGAGGTTGAAGGGAAAAATGACCACAATGAATGGGGAAAAAAAAAACATGAGTCCATTATAGAAATTCAGCTGTAATTGACAAGTGGAAATGTTCTAACCTTGCTGGTAGGTGATGAACTGATCTTCTCCTCAGTAACCTTATACACAGCTTGAACTCCATCACTTCCATCACTGGCAACCTACAAAATAGTAAATGTTTCCAAGAACATGTGGTTTTATGTGAAAAGCACTTTAAGCTTTAAACTTAGAATAAAATGCTAAACAATGCATTAGTAGTAATATTACAAGGGGTGTTCCATCCAAACCCGGACTTTTGATACAGAAGGCATGAAGCACAGTACGGTGATGACACTCCTAGCCGCATTAAAACATCTGTCTGTGGGAACGGTACACAAAATCATTCACCAACACTGTTTGCACATTACAGGAACTCGTCTGGGAGTTACTGTCCTGTACATTTGGGAACCATCACCGTATCACGGTGGAGAGGTCTGCGTGCCTTCATGAACCTTGGAGCGTTGTTGTCTGGAGCCATGTGCTCCTGGGAGGACCTCCCAAGGCAACGTGGTCTCAGATGAGGGGCCAGACTAAGTATGGTTTAAAAAACCCCATGAAAAAAAGAGAAGGGAGTAAAGTGACCTTGCCCGGAGGAAGTGCGGGGCCCATGTCTGGAGCCAGGCCTGGACAGAGGGCCCATCAGCGAGCGCCTGGTGGACGGGTTTGCAACAAGGCCCGGCAAGGCACAGCCCGAAAGAGCAACGTGGACCCCTGTCCTCCCCCATCTCGTGGACCCACCACCTGCGAGAGAAACCGATGGGGTTGGATGCGCTGTTTTGGGTAGCAGTGAAGGCCGAGGGCCTCGACGGACCAGACCCAGGCGGCAGAAGCTGGCTCTGGGGACGTGGAATGTCACTTCTCTTTGTGGTCTGTGCTTATTCTCCAAACAGCAGTTCAGTTCAATACAAACAGAGTATTCTTGCTTGGAGACTGTGAATGGAGTACTGCATCGGGCTCCAGTAGGGGATTCCATAGTCTTGCTGGGGGACTTCAACACACATGTGGGCAATGACGGAGATACCTGGAGGGGCGTGATTAGGAGGAACGACCTCCCTGGTCTAAACCCGAGCGGTGTTTTGTTATTAGATTTATGTGCTAGTCATGGATTGTTTATAACAAATACCATGTTCGAACATAGGAATGCTCATAAGTGTACTTGGTACCAGAGCACCTTAGGCCGAAGGTCATTGATCGATTTCGTGATCGTATCATCTGACCTGAGGCCATATGTCTTGTCAACTGATCACCATCTGGTGCTGTGTTGGGTCAGGTGGCAGGGGAGGCCACTGGACAGACCTGGTAAGCCCAAACGGGTAGTGCGGATGAATTGGGAACTTCTGGGGGTGGCCCCTGTCCAAGAGGCCTTCAACTCTCCTCCAGCAGAGTTTTTCCAGCATCCCTGTAGGAGTGGTCAATGTTCAAAGCTTCTATTGCTGCAGCTGTGGTCTTAAGGTTCTGGGTGCCTCAAGGGGCAGTAATCCTCGAACAGCGTGGTGGACACCTGTGGTTAGGGAAGCTGTCCGACTAAAAAAGCAGTCCTTCACGGATATGTTATCCTGGGGAACTCTAGAAGCAGTTGCAAGGTACCAGCGGGCTCGAAGGACAGCAGCCGCAGCAGTAGCAGAGGCAAAGCAGTGGGTGTGAGAGGAACTCGGAGAATCCATGGAGAAGGACTTTCGGGCTGCACCAAGGTGCTTCTGTAAAACCATCCGGCACCTCAGGGGAACCACCGGGGAACCACTCAAGCTGTGTACAGCAAGGATGGGACACTGCTGACCTCGACTGAGGAGGTAATCGGGCGGTGGAAAGAGCACTTTGAGGAACTCCTGAACCCGACTAATTCACCCTCTGTTGCAGAGACAGAGCTGGAGGATGACGGGGGGGGTCGGCATTGATCTCCCTGGGCGAGGTCACTGAGGTAGTCAAACAACTCCACAGTGGCAAAGTCCCGGGAATTGACGAGATCCGTCCGGAAATGCTGAAGGCTCTGGGTGTTGTGGGACTGTCTTGGTTGACACGCCACTTTAACATTGCGTGGAAGTCCGGGACAGTGCCCAAGAAGTGGCAGACTGGGGTGGTGGTTCCCCTTTTTAAAAAGGGGGACCAGAGGGTGTGTGCCAACTATCAGGGCATTATACTACTCAGCCTCTCTGGGAAAGTGTACTCTAAGGTGCGTGAAAAGGAGGCCGATTATCAAACCACAGATTGAAGAGGAACAATGTGGATCCTGTCCTGGTTGTGGAACAGCGGACCAGCTTTTTACTCTTGCAGGAATCCTGGAGGGGGCTTGGGAATATGACCATCCAGTCTACATGTGTTTAGTAGATTTGGAGAAGGCATATGATCGAGTCCCTCTGGATTTTCTGTGCGAGGTACTGCGGGAGTATGGAGTGAGGGGGTCACTTCTCAGGGCCATCCAATCCCTTTTCGCCCAAAGTGAGAGCTGTGCTGTATTGTTTACCAGTGATGGAACATCGGATCGTGAGGTTGGCCAAAGAATAGGAGCAGTGGGGGCGATATTGCAGTCGCTTTACCAGACTGTTGTGACGAAAAGAGAGTTGAGCCGAAAGGCAAAGCTCTCAATCTACTGGTCGATCTTCGTTCCAACTCTCACCTATGGTCATGAGCGTTGGAAAGGAGTCAGTTGAGGTGGTTCGGGCATCTAGTAAGGATGTCACGAGGACGCCTACCTAGGGAGGTGTTCTTGGCACGTCCAGCTGGAAGGAGACCAGGGGGCAGATCAAGGACTAGATGGAGAGATTATATCTCCACACTGGCCTAGGAACGCCTTGGGATTCCCCAGTTAGAGTTAGCTGAGGTGGCTGGGGAAAGGAAAGTTTGGGGTTCCCTGCTGGAACTGCTACCCCAGCGACCTGACTTTGGATAAACGGTTGAAGATGGATGGACATTTGGGACATTAAAGGAGTTCCAAGGAGGCCAGCATTTTAACCGTAAGGCAGTCCGATTATGGCTCCGGCATACTGACTTTCTACATTTGGTATCCAAGCACTACTAAAACACTGAGATGAGTGCATTAGTGCAGCAGGGGATTATATAGAGGAATTGAGGGAGTTTTTACCTTCATAACAGTGTTGTGTTATTCTTCACAAACAAAAGTCCTGGTTTGATTTGAACACCCACATGATTAACATTTTGAGCTGACAAGCTTACTTACCACACTTCTGCACTGACAGTAAAGCTTTTTGAACAACCCCATAAATTCCTGGAAGTCTACAGCTAGGGAAAAAAGAAGAGAAAACCTCAGTAACCATACTGCAGCCCACTGTGTCTAACACTCACACATACAAGACACATGCAAGGACAAAACAAAACAAAAACAAGAGCAGAAACAAGAGTACTTACAATTATTTACATCTTTGGTTCCAAGTTCATCTGCCACAAATTGTTCTAGCATACCTCTTCATTTAGCAGCAGTACAGACATGCACATACACAGACACACAAACAGAGTCTTTAGAAGTTGTTCTTACATTAGGAGAATTCTGTCTATGGGAAATTAATGAAAAGTTATTATTTGTTCATAATTCCTAAAGAATATTTGAAATGATGTTGGAGAGTAAATTACATTTGTCGCAAAAAGTGAGTTTGTGGAAAATTGATAATTGCTTTCTTACCGTTTAGCTTTAGGTTGTGACAAAGTCATAAAAGAGGCCATGACCACAGTTGTGGTGGAAACCTCACACACTTGATTTCATAATCATTCACAATGTGTTATAAGTAGCCAGATTTTATATGGGTCAGCCATAAGCTCAGATCATACGCAGTTTTACTAAGATCAGATAGGGTTAGGTTTGACTCGTCTTGTGGCTTCTTGGTGTGCACGTCTATCTAAGGCATCTTACCTGCTAAAACTGGGGAAAAGCTCCTGAAAAACGCCAAGGACTTCATCTCTGCCCAAACCACCATTTCTATCCTAGGAAAAAAAAAAGCACAGATGTTATAAACCTTTAATAAAAATTATTTAGGCTATGAGAAATGACAGAACAAATAAACAAATAAAACCTGACCCGGCCAATATGCATTTCTAAATACGTTGTTAAAAATTACAACATTAAGAAAAGTACAGAAAAGTGCAGAATTACCTTGCGTCTGCAATCGAATTTCTTTTGTGCTTCGGCGATCTGACGAGGAGACGGTTCCTAAAATATCCAGCCATTTTTGAGTTATTATTTATTAAAGTTAAACATTTTAGACATTCTTGCATGAGGAATAAAATGTAATATTATTTTCCTATGTAAGGCTGCACTGAAGTGATTTACTCCTTATATCACAGCAACTGGACAATTATTTATTTTTAATCAACTGAAGAAAAGGCAGGTCAACATTTTTCATCCGTTTGACATTGCATAACTTTCATGAAAATGAAATTATATTAGCTATAAATCTCTTTTTTTTAAATTATAAATTTTTTACATAAAAACTCAGCGTATTGCGAGTTGTTACAGAAGCAGTAATAAATCAAAATTAACGCATTGATAAGAACCCAAGATTCGCAATGCAACTGGAACTACTGTCAGAGCAGCTGTGATAGGATATTAAACAGCGCCTCCTGACCATATTTAAAAACACAGCAGTACTACTCAAGGCTACATCTACGAGAGGTCTAAAGACACAGAATAAGACTTCATGATTTACCACAGAGTCTGGTAAAGCCATACTGATATAAACTACTGAGCAAAGTTACCAGATGCACAGAAGTAGGACAAAGTTGTTTTGCAAAATGTAGCTGAACAGGAAAGAATTCTTTTACACAATTCTAAACACCTTAATTTACATCCTCCTTCCTTTGTGTGACCTAAATTATCTAGCTGGGGCGCAAATGTGCGCGCGCGAGGGGGTAAAGATGAATCTTTATCGTGAGATGAATCAACCTGAGATCAACCACATCTTAAAGGGTTGAAGAGCGGGTTTTAATAGAAGACTGGATTTCATTCTAATACTGTAGCTCATCTTTCATTACTGTATACCGTAGGTGTATAAAATAGGTTAAACATATACAGATGAATTACCTTGGGAATGTGCGTCACTCGATCTGCCTGTGAGAGAGAGAGAGAGAGAGAGAGAGAGAGAGAAAGAAATTGGGGAGATGAGAGAATAGTTTTTCTTAAATTACTACATTCAGCAAAAAAATTAATAAAAATAGTCAGAAATGACATTTACCTCTGAGAAAATGGAAAACTTCTCCTTGTTTCTGCCTCTCTTAATTAATTCAAGGAGCAGAGGCGTGCTCTTATTCCCGTCACACTCAGAGAAACCAAGCTCCTTGGACAAACTTTCCCGGCTGTCCAGTCCATTTACCTAAGCCAAACAGGGAGGATTCAAAATATTACTACTCATACAAAATTTCAATTCTATGATATTACTTGAACTAAATTTCACATCAAAAAAAGTTTTTTATATTTTCTATATTTGTATAATCTTTATTATAATTTCATATTTTATATTCTTTATTTGAATATTTTCCTTTTTATACTCTATTTTTCTTTTTTTTTTAATTGTAGGTCACGGGCGGCCGTACAAGCATTCCACTGCATATCATACTGTGTATGACTGTGTATGTGACAAATAAAATTTTAATTTAAAGTGTTTCAAATAAGTGTGGTTGGTTTAAAAAAATGCAAAGTTTTAAAAAGACCTAAAAGTTTAGGGGTCTTGGTAAAGTTTAAACACAGTGCCTGATAAAATGCTCTCTTTACATTTAAGGGTGTTTTAAGATGCCATTATCTATAGCAGTGGTTCACTTTGTCCTGGAGGACCCCCTGCCTTGCACATTGTAGTGTTTTCCCTCCCCCCCATCACACCCACTGTAATTCAGAGAAGGTGATTAATTAGCTGATTAGTTAAATTAGATGTTTTGAGAGCTGAGAAAACACTAAGGCTGTGCTCAGATCAGCTAGTAGTTCCCTACAAAGTGGACTGCACAGGGGATGCAGCCATGTTGAATAAGATTTCAAACCACAGGGAGAAAAACTTCACAGTTCAAAGGGAACTGCTAAAAGTGAAGGGAACACAGAACAATGGCTTATCACCTCGCCGGAAGTGGACAAGTAAAATCGGCAATTGTCCCAAAAATACAATGAGCTCGATGTGCATTCATTTCATGCACCATTCATCATTATTAAGGATGAAATAAAATGTATATTACAAAACAATTATCATTTGTAATTAACCAACATATCTGTAATACATTTTTTTATTACATATGGTTATTAATCTGAACAAAAGTAATTCTCTTTACAAATGACAACATCCATCATATAAATAATCAAATCACATTTACTGACAAGTCATACACTTGAACAGCAAACGTTTTGTTATATATACACATGTTTTTGTTTGAATATTTATACTATATTTTATTTCAGTAATGTGAAATGTTAACAACAACAGGTATCCATGGTGCTTACGTTAGGGTTGGGTATGTCAGGATAACACACAGAGGAAGTGATGTCTGCATTGGTGTGATTTACACGGTGTTCCAAATGGAGGAGTTTTATCAAGGGATGTTACCTTAAGAGACATTTACTGCACAGGGAGCAGGGAGTTTTGGTTTAAGTACACTGTGGAGGGGAATGTAGGGCAGGGGGAACCACTGAGTAACGTACACAAGTGCTTTGAAGTCTGATGAAGTCAGTTTTCATTTTGTTACACCACAATGGATTTTAAACAGAGCACTCAAGATGTGATTGAAGCGTACATTTTCTACACTTGTGTAGCTTCGTGTACTGTAGATTTAATTCAAGTAGTTTAACAGAAAACACTGCATTAACTGTAGAGATTGGGGGGGGGGATTGATTCAGTTACATATTGTGATTTGTTTGCATGACAATTAGAAATAATACATTGCAGTTTCTCAATAATCCTATGGGTGGCTAAACTCTAAACTATTGTTTTTAAACTACTTTATGTGGTTTAAAATAAATAATCACAATACAAATCAAAGTGGCACATTGTAATCAATGTAATATTGTATCACGTGATCCCTGGTGATTTCTTTACCTAATTAGCCCTGTAGGAATTACAGCAATTTTGGTTTACAGTCTCAAAACTGGACAGCTGATTGATTATTAATTAAATTAGTGGCATATTTCTTAATTATTTCTTGACAAATTAAGAAGATAAAAGGCCTAGAGTTGATTCTAAGTGTTGAATTAGCATTTGCTGGAGAATTCTACATCCTCATACTGTTTTACTGATCAGAAAATAAAACCATGTTGTCGAGGTGAGTCTAGTATTAAAACACACATGCAACTAAATGACAAAACTGACACAGTGATGGTGGTTTAAAAAATAGATTAATGAGTAAATTTATCAATGTTGTTGGAAATAAACAAACAGTCATTTCATGGCACCATGCGACCCGATTAAACAGGCAAGACCGACAGCAGTGACACCTGCTTGTTCTGACATGTTTGTTGATGTGAACCACATCATTTTTTTTTCTGCAGGCATGATTTTCTCCTCTGTTTAGATATTCTTTATGCAGCTGTCAAAATGTAATGAGAAATAGTTTGCCAAATATTGCACAAAGTAGTATGACTTATGACCTTAAACGCAAATATATTTTAAGAAAAAAATGTGGCACCAGGTGCCTTTCATTTCCTCACCACAGATAAGCCATTTCCACTTTTTAGTGAGAAGTATTAAACATCACAATACCGTGTTAATTTCTGGCTGAAAAACTGCCAGGGTGAAGTCTAGATTGAAGACTTGCAGGAAGTCTGTGATTAAACTGGCCACGAGCCGTCCTGCAAAGAATTAGATAATAAGATAGCTGTGGTTAAAAAGTGATTAATTAAAAAAAATAAAAAAATCGTGAAAATGTAACTTACCATCTTTAGTGCTGAGACACTTTTTCAGATTCTCATTTACAAGTGGAGTTTTATTCTAGTGGGACCAAACGAGATGTAGCCGTTATTCAGAATCTTAAACATTCACAGTCATAAATATGTACATGGTAAAAGATTGTCTGTGTTTAGTTACCTCCACTTTGTCTTGCTCCTCTAAGGCCAGAAATACAGCAGCTCGAAGCTCGGCCTGTACACAGACAAGCATTATTATTAAGGATGAAATCAATTCTTAAGCTGTGTTTAATCATCAATCATTTACTATAAGTCATAAATCTGGCAGGAAACACATACAGTATTATATCAAAATATAAAGAAAAAAAAAAATCACCCTAAATTAATTAATCTTAGGCATTAAAATTGGTTCATAAAAAAAAGCCCTGAAATATTTATTTATTATTCCAACAAAAAAAAAAAAGAGAAAACGTATTTTTGTTGTTAAATCTTCTATCGCTGATACTGACTCATTCGTCTACTTTCACAACTAACCAGAATTAAATTTCTTTGCCAAGTTTGTTTGACATACGAGGAGCTTGTGATGGTTTGTGCGCACACAGGATGTGTAAAAAAAAAAACAACAAAAAAAAACATCTAACTAAAATAAATGTGAAATAAAAATAGGATAACAGAGTCAAAAATGTCATATAATGGAAACAATTGTGGAAGCTACCAAAAAAAAAAAAATCCAGGTTTAATGGTTTTAATTTAGTTAATTCGATATTTACAGTACAAATCTTGTAAGTAAACTATGATGGCATATACAGTATATATTTGATGTTGCAGTTCCTTTATTATCCTGCAGGTGCTGCTCTAAACTATTCACACAGCACAGAATAGCATCCTGTGTGGTAGAAGCAAATTATTTGCCAAGTTTATTGTAAATTTTAATGTTTAGACTTGTAACAAAACCTGAAGGTCCCTGGTGATTTCCATCCTTCATTAACCTGCACTTTACCATTTAAAGGAATTGTGACTGGTGTAAGAAGGGAGAGGACTATTGTGTAAGACAATTTTCACACACACACACACACACACACACACACACACACACACACACACACACACACACACACACAAACAGAATCACTGCTCTCTGACAGAGTCTCTGTCGGCAACTGGAATCTTTAACAAGAAACCTCTCTAATGACACTTGCTTTGAACCATTGGCTCAGTTGTGATCACGTGATTCTCGACAGACAAAGCGCATGCGTACTACTTGTATTTCAAGACCTCGCTTGTTTATCAAGTTAAAATTTCTTTTGCGCGTCTTGCAAAACACTAGCAGACCAAATTACTTTCAATCCAAGGTTTCACTGTATTCATAATCGAGGGTAAAATGGTGAATTAATCATGATATTGATTTGTGGTCATATTTTTTTGAGATTGTAATGATATGAAATAAAATTGATGCAGACACGTAAAAGTAAACTTTTTGATCCGACATGTGCATGATTTGAGGCACTGCATGAAAATGGAAGTATTTTTAAAGATTAATTTGTGCACAGTGACACAAAGTAAGGAAAAAACAAACAAAAACAAAAAACAAATTCCCATGATGGCTCTCTTTCAAACTGCAGTCTGATGTGAACTCTTTCATCAAAAAGTGCCACTTGGTGCCACTTTACATGGTCTCTTCTTTGCAGAAACTCATAAGTTTGCTTTCGTTTCAACTTTGCATCAGCCCTGTTAGAATAATCCTGAATCAGGTTACTGAACAGCAATCTATGAAATATTAGTGAAACATACACATTGAGTTGGAGATTTGTCTTGTCATGCAAGATCTTAGAACTAAATAAAGATTTCTAAATAAAAATCATCATTTAAATGCTCAGCCATTAAATAAATTACACGTGTCTCTGTCTGAAAAAAAACTAACTAATTTATACATTGATTTAAACATAAAATCCTTCTACATATGATTTTATACAGACAAATGAATTAAATCACAATTGAAGGTAAAAATCTAAGCTGAACACTATCTGTCTAAAGAAGTGATGCAGCAGCACTTTAGCCTTTATCCTGTCCAGCGCTCTCATCTGTTCATCTCATGTGGAGTGGTGATGAGAAAAGATGCTCTTACGTTTTCATTTTTAAGATCCTAGGTCAATATTTAAGATAACTAAAACATCTGGGATCTGTCTGTTAAACCCCAGAGCAGCAAATGTTTCACTTCTTTGGGAATAGCAAAAAAATACAGCACCATGCAACAAACTTACACCAGATTCGCAAAACATATGAGGAGTACTTTAAAATGAAATAAAAAAAAAATTGTGTTAAAGGCAAGTTGTCACCTGCATTCGCCCAAACCTAGCCGTTAAAGGATTTTGTTGATAAGCCGAGACCCTGACTACAGTTTGTTGTCATTTACTCTGTCTAGCACACACACAGTTAGCTATAGTTATACTCTAGCATTCACCTTCCCGCCATACCAAAGGCAACACCGGGAGTTAAATATACTCATAAGAAACACAGATATAATTACCTTAATCTTGTTAAGAACGCCATTGTTTTCCAAATTTTGAATCAAAAGGTCTCTAAGCTCCGTATCTTCTTCTGTAGCAGACATCTTTAATTCCGGTCACGTGACAACCTCCTGCCCTCTACCGGTGTTCCGGAGAATGAAGTGCCCTGTTTCCCCTTCAGTGCGCATGTGCGAAACCTTGCCAGTTTTGCCTGATTTTGAAGTTGAAAAAAAAAAAAAGATTTACTAAAAATATCTCTGTTTATTTAAATAATAATAACAATAATAATACATGTCAATGTTATTTTGAGTACAATAAAATGCCTTATATTTGTGAATATTAATGTCTGTATCTCTCCCTCATATCAGTAATGTTTATATGTTCTGTTTATCATTGCATGTTTCTAGGATAATAATAATAATAATAATAATAATAATAAAACTTACTGTCTTTTGCATTGTGTCTGAACTCCTAGTTCATTCATTCATTCACTCATTTATTAATACATACACTTTCTATACTGCCCTATCCTGTATACAGGGTCACGTGCACCTGGGGCTTATCCCAGGAGGCTTGGAGCAATTGCATTGCAGAGCACACACACACACACACACACACACTACAGCGAATCTGGAAATGGCAATTATTGTTATTGACAGGAAAAACATGTAAACTCCATACACACAGACCTGAGACAGAAATTGAGCCCTTGACCTTGGAGCTGCGAGGCACAAAGCAGCTTTAAAGAATAAAAAAATATGGAAATTAAATTGAAAATATGAAATATGATTAAATCATAATTATTACATTCATTAATATTAGTGTTGTTCTGTTCTGATCCCTACAAAGTCATGTTTTGTACTACTGTGTTTCAGACTAAGCCCATTTTCACTTGCTCACTGACTCCTGATGCACGGCTTTCTGTAGGTTTTGGTTTTGTCATATTCTTTTATTTTTTTTATGATTTACTGATGCTCCACAGGATGTTCAAAGTTTAGGACTCCTATGTAATCTAACCCTGACGGTTCCCTTCCAGAACTTTGTCTCAGATTAGTTTGGATCGCAGCTTGATGTATATCATGTTCTCTTACACAATCTACACAGCTGGGAGTGGAACCTGTGATCCCCTTACATTGAACATGTGAACTATTCTCTTGCACCACTCAGAAGCTCCATTTTTATCCTATTCATAAAAAAAAATCTAAAAGGCTGATTTTGATGAACTGATGAACTCATGGGTTACCTAAAGACTCCAGTGCTTAGTCAGTCATTTAATTCAGTTCAATTCAGTTCAATTACAAAATCAAAAGAAAATTAGGGAGATGAGTATAAAAAAGTATGAGGAAATATGTATGAATCACAATGATTAGATTGTCCCTGATGAGCAAGCCAAGAAAAAAACAAGACAAGGAAAATATCCCTAAGATAGCAATAGGAAGAAACCTTGAGAGGAACCAGACACAACAGGGAACACATCCTCATTAGTGTCATAACGGATAGCAGGAATTGATTTGTAGTCATACTGTGTGTTAGGAGGCGGGACGTTCAGTATAAGCAAAGAGATGTTTAAGTTTATATGGAGGCCACTTTTGTTATTGGAGGCTCAGGTACAAAACTGTTTGCATTGAATGACTGTCACAAGTCACAAGCCATCAGAGAACTGTCTGTGAGAAGTCTGCCTCAGCCGAGTCCAAGACCATCTTGTTGGTTAAGTGAAACCATCCACAATCACCACATGCATCCCAAACAGACCACACGGGGATCTCCAACCAGAAGTGGAGCACCGATTGTGGGCTTGCCCACAGTAAACCCACGAGAACCCCCTGTAGGTTAGTCCATGCAAGTCCCACAGCAGTTTTGCCCTTTTGGGGCCAAATGAGGGTTTTCTGTGGGCAACCCCTTGTGGTAGCCCAAAGTGAAGTCCTCACTACTGCATGTTATTGATGTGGAGGTTTCTGTGGTGGTCTTATTCTTAGTTCTTTTTGCTACAATATTAAATAAGAATCTGGGATAATTTTTGTTATGTTCTATATGAGTGAAGAGATACATTGATTTAGCAACGCTAAGAGCAGCACTTTTTTTTAATATAGGTCAAGACGCTCTCCAGTCTGTTTTAAGTGCATGTGTGATCTTTATACCAGGGAGCAAGTTTTTGTTTTTATCTCTAATTATTATTATTATTATATATCTAAGGTATAATGGAGTGTTGACTCAAAGCATTTAGTCGCCTGATCGAGTTCTGGTGATCCAATCAAAGCTTATTATATTTAATAGAAGGTTAGCATTAGAGCTAGAGCGTGACCAGTCTTATAAATGGGTGCTGCTCTGCACTGATTTATTCCTACTGAATACAGAATAGACATAAATGCTGTATTTGGAGGGTTTTCTAAAGTCTTAAAATGATCATTAAAGTTTCCAGCAATAAATGCTGACCAGGTTTGAGAGAAAATTTGCAAATTCAGAAAATGCCACTGTGGTCCAAAACAGACTTTTTGAGTCATTTTTGTTTAGCTCTGGGAACTGGCACAGTCTCAATTTGGGGGAATCTGAGTGAAGACTCAGCTAGCAGACGATCACGTTAGCCTGTTTGTCTGCTCCCTGGCCTGGGCTTTGGGTAGTCACCGATTAACTAGCCCTGTTCTGAGACTAGGAGCTTAACTGCATGAAATGACACCAGCACCTTCCTGAGTGGGATTCACACCTTATTTTCAGAGCACCACCTGGACATTCAGCGGTTCAAGAACCATAACCTGCTGTAAGCTATGTCGCCACGTCACATTGGGATGAGGCCAAAGAATACCACTTCTTTATCGGACATAGTCTTTGCTAATTAAAAAAAAACTTTACAAAGTTGCTCTTAATAACCTCTGACTGAAAACCTATGCTGGCCTAATCCTGAGGTTACCTGCTATTCCAATACATTCTGCTCTGTCATGGCAAAGTGCACTGTCTCCTACTTTTTCAAATTTCTGTAAAATAAGTCAATAAAAAAATAAAGTACACCCAAGTTTACAGAATGTTAATTTTAAACATTGATTATAATGAAGAAAAGAGAGAAATCTTTGTTGGATTGGTACGTGTGTGTGTGTATGTGTGTAAGAAAAAAAGTGAGAGAGAGATGGACATCTACCTTTCTCATGATGTCCTCCAGGATAAAAAACACTGGTCCAGAATGTCTCGTATGTGCATTATTATGAACATCACACCTCGTTTTCTCAAGAGCATCTCTAGACAGTAGCAAATAAAAACCTGACAATGTGGGGTCACCAGATTTCCAAGAGGGGTCAAGAGAGAAACTCCTCTTCTGTTTCATTCATTTAGTATACAAACCATTAGCGACTCAGCATGGTGGCTCAGCGGTTAGCACTTAGTTGCCTTCTACCTCCAGGGTTGGGGCTTCAAATTGTGGAATTATTATTATAACCATATTGAGCAAGGTCACAGCAAGGTCAGCTGTCTAAAATATTTTCTCTATAATGACTTCCTACTTGTTTGTTAAACATACAGTAGATGTTACTTACTCGCTCATATTTACTGTAGCAAATCATGACCCATTGCTTTCGGCTCACTGCGTTTTTTTTGACGTTGGTCTGCTTGCCAGCAGTTTGTCTTTTTAAGATTATTGTTAGTATAATATCAGAGGAATGAGTGATTAAATGTTTTGTAGTATTTATATGGAGTTACCACTGCAATCAGTGAATGAATTAACATGTAGAATTGGAATAGCTTCAAACAAGATCAAGGTCACAGCAAGGTCAAATGTGTGACGTAGTTTTTACTTTAAAAACTTCCTTTATGTTTGAAGTAGATTTGAATCATTTCTGGCATACAAATCAGTGTCAAGAAGGACTAGACTTCTTGGTAGCAGCGGCATCCCTGTCAGCTCTTTGGGGTTGAGTTCGACGCGTGTATTTCCCTTATATTTTAACACTAAATCAAGGAGCTATGCCTTTGTGGCAACACAAGTTTTATTGATTAAGAGATGTCAACACCAGCATAATAAAAATTGTACAAAGTTCACAATTTCAGAATGAAATATCACTGCAACTTGTGATCTTTAACATTTACAGTATCATATCAACCAAAAGTATCATATCAACCGAAATCATGCCATGTATTTAAAAAAAAAAAGGGAAAAAAAAGAGCTAAAGTTAGAGCGCAAGATAAGAAAAAGCCATGTTTCTTTTTCGAATATAAAATCCTGTTTTAAAATGATTCATTGAAGTCGTCTTCAAATGGTAACCTGATGAATTCACAATTAATAATAAGAAAAGTATTCTGCATTCAGGCATGTGATACTGTACTTAGTGTTTTTCTATTTAAATAGTTACAGATAACATTTTTTTTTAATTAGATACTACAATATGTTCGAACAAAAGGTGAGCAGCAAAATTGTGCTTATTGTCCTTTTTCCTGCTGAATTAGTAATGAGAGGTTATGGAAGGAACATTTCGCTATCAGTCTATTAGAAGCGTTACTACATCGGCAGCTGCATACACAAAGCTTTGGAGAAAAGAGAAAGAAGCTGATCTGTTATTCCGTTTGAACGCATGATACATGAGGATGATTAGCACCTTGGCGTGAACTCTTTAAAAAATGTTGTGCTAGCCTATAATGAGTAAAGAAAAGAGCTAAGTATAGTGGTGACAGCATGGTAACCTGATGTATTTTATGAAGATCATGCTTAGTATACACAACCGACTCTTAAACCACTAAACTGAAGCATTAATACGATACTGCTTAATGCCAGCATGTGTTATCAATATTTAAAAAAAAAAAAAAAAAAAAAAAAAGGGGGGGGACATGCTCGGGGAGTTTAATATGTTGAGGTCAAGTGCATTTCTGTCTACAACTCTTGAGTGCACGTATATTTCCATATGCATTGTGAAGACGTTTCGACTGGCCGTGCCAGTAAAGAGTTCTGCTCGCTCTGGAACCGATTGCTCTTATAGTCATCCATCAACGGTTAATTGAGGATTTTAGGCCTGTACAACATGCCATTGTCCAAGTTATTAAAACGCTTCTGTAAAACCTTAATCAGGTTTCCGTGATTCTCAGACTTTAAAGTGCTTCGGATTCACCGTAGACAAAACCCAAGAAAATCAAGACTGTGATAATAAAATACAGATTTCCACAAATGTAATAAATACTGCCCTTGGTACATGGTACTCTGAAAATGACATAACCGTAAGGCTTATGTCTGCACATAACACTGACAGAGAAAGATGTCACGTGCTTTGCATCTGATTTTGATATACAGTTTTTTTTTTTGTTCGTTTTGTTTGTTTATTTTTTTGTTTTTTTTTAACGTGATAATGCATAAGATCGATATAGCGATGAATTGGACAGTGACGTTAACCCTGTAAGTCCAGCACATACTTATTCCAACATTCACAAACAAAGGAACTCTCTGCAAAACATTTTCCACACAATTCAAGCTCCTGGGCACCTCCTTAACTTGTGTGTGCGCGTGTGTAGAACATCAAAACATGGAAACAAAGGTGTCCCTGTGCAAACAGAACATGAGGAATGTAAAATCATAATTACTATGCATACGCATCCATCCGTTTGGATTCGATCACTCATGTGTAAACTGTAAAACATGGTTGTAGTAAAAGATTTATATAAAACTCAATACTTTACATTTAGTAAAAAGATTAATCAGTTTCCTGTGATGTTTATAATAAGAAATTGCATATACCCGAACATTTGCATCCCATATCTAAATAAATGATTGATTCATTGTCATATATTGCTGATATGCTATTTTACTACCTACTTATATATTTCTTTTATGATCATACTGTAAAGTCCTAATTTATGCTGGATTGTCTCCTTAATATTTTCCATAGTGACTGGAATTAACCAAATGGGAATAACATTTGAAGAATATACAAGATGAATGGTTGAAGATATGAAATACTTCTCTCACAATCTTGGGATTTTACACCAGTGGGTTTCCGTGTCATGATGTTTCACAAAATTGTACAAATTTTTTCTTCATATATCTGTTTTTCTCCATTTTTTTTTTACGTTTTTGAAAATAAAGGACCAACATGTATACTTCATTAGAGTGCCCATGTAGACCGCCGCGAAACGTTTTCTGAACACAACGACAAACCTCTGTGAAATTCTTTCACATTATATAAAAAAAAAAACTTTTAACATACATTAAACACCCTACACTGTACGCATCGAATTCCTCTTTTTTTTAAAAGGAAAAGCTTATGTTAGCTGATTGCCCTTGACAGTTCCCGCATACCACATTTTCAACACTTTGTTTTTCCATCTTGTCGTTAAGCTTTTTAAACCAATGAATGTTTTTTTGTTTTGTTTACAAGTAATAAATACATATACACTAAAATGTGCATACATTAGCAGCTATAAACAGTACATCACATTATGTCAGGTCATATGAAAAAATGTACAAAACATGAATGTTCCTCAAAACATTTGCCATTGGTAATTATCGTTAAAGCAAGGCAACAAATAATTAGTGTATTTTTTCCCCTCAAAAGCATAACAGAATCATAAATAATGAAAGATAATACAATAAATTACAGCAGCAAAAATCATAATCATTATCCATACTTTTTACATTGTTTTTTTTTTTCCTTTTGTCCCCCCTTGTTTTCTTTTCTTTCTTTTTGCTTATCAGCGCTTGCTTAACGCAAGCCCTTAAAAAAAACGAGGCAGTGGCTCAGGGAGCTACACTTGGATGCCCTGCACAGCTTGTTTGATGTTTTCCAGCAGGGCTTTGTTCTCAGGGCTCTGGTACTGGTCCTGATGCGTGTACATATCTGTCAAAGTGCTCACGTAACTGTCAAAATTTTGCTCGTTCATCGGCTCCTGTGGAACAGATTGGAATCAATGAAAGCCAACGAAGGGAGAAGTTTTTTTTTTTTTGAAGTATTTGTTGTAGAACAAACAAGAGACAGGGAAGTAGTATGTCTTAGGAAATGATTGTTCTGTGCATCATCAACTGCACGGGGCAAATCTAACAAAGAAACTATGAGATTTCTAAACTGTCCTGGATACTCCGTATATCATGAGATGGACAAATTAATAAACAAACAAACAAAGAAAAAAAAAACATGTATTATGAGTGCATGCCTTATGGTGAATCTCATGCATATGAATGTATCAGCACTGATACTAATGAAAGAAAAAAACACAAATTGCAGGGCCATGAAAGGCAAGAGTATCAACAAGCACCAGCTATTTAAATATCTGGTTTATAACTTATTAGAAAACAAGTCAATATGGCTCAAGGTGTAACTCCTACTGTATATCAGCAATAATCTACTGTATACACATTACTATTATTCTCTGACTGCTCTTTCAACTCTCATGAAGAAACACATATTGCGATATACTATATATACACACCACAGTGGGCGTAACGGAGAAAAGGAGGGCTATAGGGGAAAAAAAATAGGAGTAATAAAAGGATAAAGTTAGACTGTGGAAAATGAATGGCTTACTCTGTGGGGCATCTGTAAACAGCAGTAATTTTTAACAGGGGCCTCTTTCAGTGGCACCGGTTTCTACAGGGGAGAGGTGTAGAGAGAATACTATTAGCTGGACACATAGTTCTTTTTGTTCCCCCCAAATGCTGAAGATTTCAACGAATGGTGTTTGTATACTTTACAAGAATGGAAAAAAAGGTGAACGTGCAATTGAGAAACAATTGAGAAAAGTGGCCCTTATTCGTCAAAGTTGCATTAAAAAAAAATAAAAAAATAAAAATCTAGCGCAGATTTGTGCAGAAGGACGTAAACAAATTTACCACCAGGGTATACAATATAATTATGACAAAAAGTGGAAATATGAACAAATATATAAGATCAATTACAGTCCAAACTT
>JAOVVA010000009.1:19910419-19937800 GCA_028565275.1 Leiocassis micropogon | reverse complement strand
GGGTACACAGAGGATATTGTACAATTGTGTCTTATTCTCCTTAATGCAGCTTAATAATGCATAAAACTGTCAAATCGTCTATAACCAGTATATCATTACCTTAAAGAACGCCATTAATTATTAAAAAAAACAGTGCATGCTTTACAGTTTGTGAACTATATCGTAGCTTTGTGCCACAATGCGTTACCATTTTTGCTCTTACTAAATCATTTACAGTGATAACAATTTGTGAAGCTTAATAACTGAATTAGAAACAACGGCCTAGCCTTGAAGCTTTTAAATCGAGGCATGCAATGTCACCTTTCTCAGCAAGTCTTAGACGGCGTGACACCGACGCACAAATCTATCCATTCATTCACACCTCCGCACAAACAGCAGTCTTTCCTAATGTCCAGACCAACGGTTTCAAACAGCCTGAGCCTATAATAGCACTTCCAGATCCTTGAGCCCTTCAGGTGCACTGACTCACCTGCGGTGCGAGTTCCTGTTGCTATTAACGTGGCCGCGTCCCGAGCAGCCAGGCGTCGGGCACTTTAGAACATTCTCATGCATTGCAAGAACTTTGGAAAGACAGGAGAAGACAGGAGAAGGCCAGAGACAGTGAAGTTAGGAGCATTTAAGGTGGAACGAAGAGCTTGCCCTTCAAATTAGACTGAATGAGTTTCAGTTAGCTGTTGAGATACAATAATGTTTATAATATAAAGACATATAAGTCAGGCCATGCAGAAAAAAGAGGAGAGCATGCGGCTAGCTGCAGAGCGGTGTTAGTAGCATGCAATTTTACGCTAAAGGCTAACTCAGCACATGCTAATAAAGAATTTTAGGTGAATAATTTTAGAGACATGATGAGAACAAATCGATTTTACCTCAAAGAAGTGGAAGTTCACCAATTTTTCAAAAGAAATATTTACTCATGTGAATCAGGTTTATGACTCGAATTAGCTCAAAATGTTTAGCCTTATTTACAGTGTCTGCTACATGAGGAAAGATGGATATTTGGTATTTGTTATAGACAAAGGTTGTTGCTTGTACCTTGTAAAGGTACTAAAGCATAGAAAAATTATTCTGGATTGCAAGCGCTAATGTCTATTTTGCTAACAAAGCAGTACAGTAACATTAGCAGTAGCATTAGCTAATTAGCTAATACTGTACATAGCTGTGTTCACTAAGAGGTTTGATTAGTTGTAATTTATTATAAATTAAATATACACCAAATACTAAATTAAGGTAATAATTTCTTAATTATACTGTATTTTACCATTAACTGAATTTCCAGGATTCTTTGGAGAAATCAAGAGTGGTGAGGTACAAGGAGTTTGCTGCATAAAAAATTCTCACTATTTGAAGGGTATTTTAGATGGAGCATTAATACACACACACTTTTGAGAGGCATGAGACCTATGTTAACCTGTTTGAGAAATAGTAAAATATGACACCTTTAAACAAATACCCATCATCATCCTCATGCCTTATGAAATTAGATCCATGTGTATTTTTAAAGAATTGGTTGAACTTTACCATTAACTCATGCAATTACACATTTGATCCGATTCACCAAAATAAAATAGCCAGTAAATGGTAAGCCATTATCAAGCACTCACAACATGATTTTTCTTAAAAATACATAATCAGGTTTAATCTAATCATTAGATGGCTTGTGATGTGTCCTGCGATTCCCTCAATTGCCTCCCGAACGAACGCATCAGCAACACCCAGACATGCACATACTGTACCAATCCAATTCAAAGGAAAACAGACACACTCAAAAGGTGCTTTCTTAGCAGTCACTCTTTTCATTTGTGAACAGACATGGACAGGAACTGAACGGCAGCACGTACATGAACAATTTCAGGCAACAAGCACATCAAATAAAAAAGTACCCCCATACCACGGAGGTGTAACTGCACCCAGGATTATTAAAGTAATGGACCTTTTTCACACAGAGTCTGTTGTTATATTTGTTAGTGAATATTTGTGCTATGGTTTCTATTTTAAACATTATTTAAATACTAAAATGAATAAATGACAGTAAACTAACTAACTAAATTGTTCAGCTGTTCCCGTAAAGGGGTCGCCGCAGCCCTTCTTGAAGCAACCCTCCTATTTGATCCGAGCTTGGGACCGGCACTGCAACCAGTGGCTGGGGTTGGGGCACTGGCAAACCCGGGCCTTTCGAATGGCAGGTGAGAAACATACCACTGAGCCACCAATGACCAAAAAAACAAGAGTAGCAATAATTTGAGCATGTGCAGGGATGTCAGATGTCACATGATCAAATATACTATGGGAAGATCCCACATACATTGCTAGTTTTTTGAGTTTGTTCCACACAAAGTTTGTGGTGGGTTTGTCAAAAGAATTTTGTTCTACAACAAATTATCTGTCCGTTCAGGATATAACTTTAACAACCAGTGGTTTGTCAATGAATCAGATTCTTTCAAACGCTATCTACAGTCTTATGTGTACAGACTTATGCTTCTTAAAATGCTCACTCTCGTCTCAGCAAATTTCATAAATCCATTTCTTTCTCACAAACACATCAGTGCGAAATGAGTGAAAGCTCAAGTGCCCATATTTACATGAATTATTTGTGCATCAAGGGACACCGCAGTGACTGCGATTATATTTATCTCGCTGGAAGTTTTGAAACGCTACTAATTACGCCGCTGTATTCCTAAACACAGAACTGTGAAAAAGGTCCATGAATGAGCCACAGCATGTCCTGGCTGTTCTTACTTTCTGGTGGTACGCGGTCTTTGTGAGGGCAGCCAGACAGACTTCTGTGGTGTGGGTACAGGCCTGTGACGTGGCCCGTGCCATCACACCCTGGGGTGGGGCACTTGCTCTCTTTTTTCTCACCTCTTGATGGATCTGTAGAATAAAAAGAGCATTTCCACAGTCTCAGCAATGTTGGAACCATTTTTTGAGAGGGAGTGCTGAATATTTTCCAGGGGGCTACTAGCCAAAAACAGTCTTTGTTTGGATGCAAAAAAATATTATAATTTTTAAATACAACAGCTAGGCCTGCATAAACAATTAATTCATTTCTGATTGAACAAAGCAGAGGCATTCCGTGAATGGGGATCTCCCAGCACAACCCCACTTGGAGTCACCCCATGTTAACTGGATAAACTTTAACTGTTAAATTAAAGGGCATCAACATTCCATTCATTCAGTGTGAGTGAGCTGGACTACAGGTAGCAGTTTTGAATTGAATCGACAATTGTCGGGTCAGCAAATACATTAGTGGGAATGTACTGTATGACTTAACGTGGAATGTTGCCTTCACTTGAGTTTACAAATTAATGTGCAAATCGCTTCTCAATCAAATTCACTAGAAAGTAAAGAAAGTGTTCATTGCTTTGCAACTTTCACTCTAACCCCTATATGAACTAATTATTTGGAGCGGAGACTGAAGAAACAAAATTGGAATACACAATTATAAAAACGCAGTCTGTAGTAGGACATTCCCACTTTAAAACCCTAATAATTTTAGGACATATTATTTATTTTGTATGGACAGGCCTATATGAATACAAATAAAAGTTTAAATCTATTATGGAAAAAGATATTTTGCGGTATAGGAAAGGGGCTGTTGAGGTTTGAGGGGCTTGGGCACACCTAGCCCCCAACTTACCTTCACCTCGAATGTCTATACACACACTGTTATATTTCGCCCAACTGTTGAAAGTTATAAGAGATAAAAGAGCCTCCTTTCGGAACAGTTTTCCAACTGTTTTATGAAATTGCCTTTTTATATGCTGCTTGTTAACCCTCCAAACAGGAGGACATAAAGGGACTGGCTAAATAGGCGGCGTACGCAGTGAATATATATAAAACATAACGTAAGATATACTGCTTCTATTACATTCCTAGGTATAAAAACGTTACATTTGTAAGTTCCTCCTGCCCAAGGGCTTTCATATTTCATTAAAAATTTAGGGACATAGCGCGTAATGATTAGACCAGCGACAGTGCAGATGAAAGTGTTTTCTTGTTAAGAATGTACACACTTCTACACTAAAAAAAGACTCCAAATAACTCTTAAAATTGGGTGCATGAGTCCTTGACTTGGATTTTGAAATAGGGTTCTATGAAGTCCTGCATTATCATCATCACATCATCATCATCATCATCATCATCATCATCAAAACAGAGAAGAGTGCTCACACAGCCTGTAGAGACAACAGGATCCAAATAAATAAATAAATAACTAAATAAATAAATAATCTAATTGTTAAATGTTTTAATGACCGTTTAGAATATACAGTAAGTCAGCACTGGAAATAGAGATGAAGATAAGGCTCTTGTTTAAATGCCAAATCTGGGTTTTTCGTTTCTTATGGTACACTAGTACACATTTTACATTCAGACAGTGAAGATTTTTTTTATCATGAGACCATTAGGTTAGAATGTCTTTTGACTGTACGGAGAAAACCAGAGTACCCAGAGGAAACCAACCAAGCACGTGGTGAACATTCAAGAACACAGATCTGAAGGTGTGACTCGAACCCTAGACCTTGGAGTTAGGAGGCTTAGAGAATTCACCAATTTACAGGTCAATAATTCCAATTTCAAACCTGCAGTTTTCATTATTTATTACAGTATAATAGAAAATAAACAACTGAGTTTTGCTATAGAGGTGGACAAATCCAAGACCTTTAAGCTGGTAACATGTTAAGATTGATATGGCTTAATGAAATAAATATCCCCCCATTTATTAATATTTATCAAGAACACTCGTGATATAGACAAATGCTTGTAATAATTTTTATAATTAAAAAAAAGTTTTAAATCCGATGATAGTCAAATGCTTTCCTATAGGCCAATGTTCATGGTGATTATGACTTATGTCATAAAAATAAGTCCAAGCTCTAAGCATGTCTTGATTGTCGTATTATAGATTATAGTGTTTATTATTTGCGGGGAAAAAAAAGGGATTTAATGACAGTTTAAATTATAAAAATAAATTTACAATCTGTTATTTTGTGCTTAGCGTCATAAACAGTCTGATCCTTTTTTGGTTAAAAAGTTTTGTTAATTGCTTTGTCATGATTAATTATGATTGTTCTTATGAGTGCTTGCTCACTTTGATACTAACAACTGTTTTGACGCTCAAGCGATCTGCTGATTGCTGTTTCAATTAATCATCTAAAAAGTTTTTCTTTACTAAGATTATTATTATTATTATTATTATTATTATTAACAGTAGTAGTAGTATTTTGTGCAAAACTCTTCTACAGTAGATAAGCTAGCCAAGTTGTACATTTTGTTTTAGCTAACGCCGGATCAGAGATTTTGCTTTGCTGCACTCAGTGCTATTGTCATGTATACAGATGGACAAAACTCAACATGCGTTCTTCAACATGTGTACAGAAGGACAAATTCGACATATGTTAAATTGAAAAATTTTAAATGGACAAAATTAAAAATCTTCAGCATCATGATATTTTGGGCATTTATCTCAAAAGTATTGTCAAATTGTCACTCATTCTCTAAACCAATTATCCTGTTCACACAGGAGGCCTGAAGCTTATCCAGGGGACTCGTGGCACAAGGCGAGATATACCCTGGACAGGGAGCCAACCCATTACAGCACACACACTCACACAGGCAATTTGGAAACACCAGTTAGTCTACCCTGCATTTCTTTGGACTGTGGAAGGAAACCGGAGTGCACAAAGGAAACACACCAAGCACATGCCCTCTCCATGCACACAGACCAGAGGCAGGACTAGAACCCCAACCGTTGAGTTATGAGGCTATTTGAGTGTTAACCATTTGCCGTTGTGCAAAAAAAATGTGTCAGACAATTAAGGTTTACTGTACAGGCACAACACCATCTAAAAATATTTAGTTTTACATTGCTATTATCAGGCTATTATTATGACAAGACTGTATTAAAGTGATATACAGAATATGCAATATAAAAAACCTTTAGGGTGAAAGACATTTGTCCAACACATTTATATTAGTACACAGAATGAGTTTTACTTTTTGCATAAACAACACTTTTCTGAATCATTAACTTCTAATGCTCCTATATAAACTTTAATGATAATTATCCAGTAACTACACGGAAACCAGTGCAAAATAATGAAGCTTAGATAAGATTTATAAGTGTGAAACCAGCCATGCTTCACTGGAAGTTAGTAGCGTTTGTTTTGTTTCATTCCAACATGGCCTGAAAAAGCTTTCTAACCATCCAGAAGACTACTCATCAATATCTTTAATTACAACGTCACTGGCAACCCTGGACGCACTGGATGCGTCTCACCAGAAACTCGGCCTGTGTTAAAGTGTCCAGAGTGTCCTAATCTAATTAAGTACTCTAATCAAGGTACTGAAAGTCTTTTCATGTGTTTGTTCAATTCCATTGTACACTGCTTTCCCTCTCCCCGCACCACAAAAAAAACATAACAAAATAATAATAAAAAAAAGTATCATATTCAATGTACATGAAGGAATTCTTTCTTAATTAGTCTACGAAGTATAAAAAACACTGGTATCACTTTCATCTAACATTTGAAAATAAATCTATAAGCATATAATACATAGCTTATTAATGATTAATTAATGGTTTATTAATGTCGGTATTGCATGAAGTTAAAAAAAAAAACTAAACATTTTAAATAACTTTTATATAGTTACTTATCTTTTTAAGATGATATAATAAATGTTTCCTTTGTCTAAAATTTAAGAATCTTTGCAAAGTAAGTTTATTATTTATTTAGATTTTTATTTTATGTCTTAGATCAGATGTGTTGTAAGTGGAGAAATTGCTTTATTATTATATTTACTAATGCTTACAAATCTATTAATGAAAGTTTACAATCAGTCTTTAATTAGTAAACTGTCTTACTTGCTTATTAATAGTTTATTACCGAACATTTAATTAAATCTTTATAGCAGTGAAAATATTATTAAAATGATCCTGATGTCATGCTTCATCTCCAAAAACTTGCTGCTGTAGAGGTTTGTGTCGTGTGAACACCAGTCAGAAGTTGCTCTTTAAGATTATCAGCCTGGAGATGAGAAATGACTGTATGTTCCTAGGTTTATTACGCTTCATTAGCTGCTCTGGTCATGCATGCGCAATAACTAAACCTAGCTGATTATTTTTCCATGAACAGCTGCAATGTGACTGAAATATATAGTGTTTAGATATTGCTGCAAGCTTCACAGCCTGAATGATGGCGTGAAAGTCATGACGTATATTACAATGGGCAGTATCCAGAGGTGAGCAGAGGATGAGAACACCATAACGACCCTTTGAAAAACGGTATGCTGATAAAATCTGGCAGATTCTTACGGATAATAATAAGAGCACATAGCATAGCTGTGTCTTTCCCAGAGGAGGTGGGTGTGAATCAAAGTAGTTTTGGAGAAATAGGCCATGGACAGAATTGCTGTCCTAACGGGCCGTGCAGATTGCCATTACTCATGCCTGACAAGGCAAGCCTCTGATGTTACTGTGCAGGCCTATTTTAACAACATAAGCTGCTGCCGCTACTGCTGTCACCGCCACTGCAATCTGAGCGTTGGAGATCGAGCAGAATAATGTGTCTGTCTCATTAAAGGAGTCCTGCAGCTAGTACATACGCCACTGGGGTAATGTAGCTAAGTCTTAATGCAAAGACTGTTACTTGAATCATCTCTGAGGTATAAAAATATGCTGCTCCATGGCCCCTTCAGGCCTTGATTGAGGGATATTTATTCGCTAAAACGTCCTAACTTAAAGTCCACTGATTGCTTGTAATTGGTTCTTAGAGACTAACCAGTAGCCGATCAAACCAAGTAGGGCTTTGTCTTCATGTCAGGAAAAGTGCCATTATGGCTACTATGTCAAAATGTCTCTCTTGAAAGTGGAAATAGCCGGTCAAATTTATACTCGAGTGAAACTATTAAAGTGTCCACTCTTGAGCTTACGAAAATATTTCTGAGACTAATCATTTTCACTGAATTTCAGCATGGACTTACACTTCTATGGACGACGGCTTTTTTATTTATTTCATTTTTATTTTTTACCACAAATCTTGGATAATTCATACGTACATTTCTATAAAGCAGTGCAATGTTTTTAAGAAACGCCTTAAACCATTTCTTAATGTCTTAATGAAAATAACATTTTTATTATCCATGATCCCAGTCTGCCTGATGGTGTTAATTTGTCTATTGTACAGTAGTTTATTTGATTATATTTAAGATTGAACCTTAAAAAAGGGTGTCTAAATTTGTACTTGTATTTCATGATAATGGACAAAAAGACATATAATCGATTGGTGTGATTCATTTTGGCCTTAGCATTATTATTACCTTTAGGGTAATAGGCTCTTCTTGCACCATCATGGTGAAGTCGGGCTTTTCGCTCCTCAGCTCCACTACTCTGCCTGGGGCTGTGCTCCCCATGTAGTCGCTGATGGTCCCTCCGAACCACTGCCTGCTCTGATGCCATCCTATCACGCATGACCTTGGCCCGCTCAGACTCCAAAGCGATGGCCTTCTCCAGCAGTGACAAGTTGCCTTTGGTGATGTCAAAGGCCTCGTCTGAATGCTCTGATGCCACAGATGTTGTGTCTTCGTCTCCTTCATGGGCACAGCTGGAGGGGCAACCCCTGGACGCTGGGCTGAGCTGCTCTTCAAGCTTCATCAGGTTCACCATGTCTGAGTAGCTTCTCTCCATTGGTCTCTGACTCTCCATTGGGGCCTGCTGGCAATTCTCATAGCAAGATGGGTGGTGGTGCATTTGGAGCTGGAGGTGCTGCTGCTCAACCTGGTGCTGCAACATCGCATGCTCGAGTGGCTGTGTTTCACTTAGCTTCCGTGCCAAATCAAAGCACTGGTTCCTCAGACATTCCAGACTGCTAAGGCATACGCCCTCCTCGCTCTCTTCCGGCTGGCCGTTATGGTGCGCCTGGCCAGGAGCAGGCTCAGGGTAGCTATCTTCTGACAGCACAGCTCCGTGACCCTGTGCCAGCAGCTTCAGTGAGTCGACCGTCTCCCGCACCACGTCGCTGTCCAAGTCCACACTTAACTCTCCCTTCCGCCCTCCGTGCTCAGGACCATCCTCATCATCGTCATCTTCGTCCTCACCAGCACTGTTGGAGGAGCTGCTGTTCATCTCGGACTCCGTCATAGCCTGGTATGCGGCATCCTCTGCTATTTTTCCCAGGTTTAGCAGGGATTTGGCTACAAGCTCATCATAGTTCTCATATTCTTCACCGGCTGTGTTGTTATTGTTGTTGTTGCTGTCTTTCTCAAACATCTGGCTTGGCTTTGATTGTCCACAACTAGAATAAGTATTCTCTAAAGTAGGAGCATAAACAATTAAACAGCATATCAAAGCATGCTTTATGTATGTTTCCCATAAGTTCATATTGATTCTGAAGGAAATTCTTCTAAAATGGAACAGAATCTTTTTTTATTTTTTTTATTTCTACTTCTGTACAGAAGGGAGGTGATTGGTTTTAAACATCTGCAAAATCCAAAGATTCCTAAATGGCAATTAACATTATTATAATTGTGCTGCACTTAACACCAAGTACAACAGAAATGTGATGTCAGAATCAATAGTAAATGTGAGATGTAAATCGAGATGACAAAAGCAGTCTGAAATACATCTATTGCTAAAGAAACTGTGAGGAAAGCAGTGCCGGAAATCTTCTTCAGGGATTTTAGTATTGCTTGTATTTGGGACACAGGAGAATGAGACTGCAGGGATAAGTGGAGGATGTGATGCTCTGCTTCCACAGCCAGAAATAACCTTAGGAGGAGCCCGTTACCACGGGTGAGGGGGAGCTGAATGTATCTGACACTTGTAAAATGGCACTGTGCATGTGAAAGCGGACAACGTTAATAAGTTAGAGAGCTTCCCTCCCTCCGCTTCTTGGGAAGACACTGTCAAAAACAATTGAGGAAGTCTGAGTATGAGGCCGAGATGCATACTAAGCAATCAGTGGCTTCTCAAGTTCAAGAGGGGAGCAAAGGGATGTTCCCAGCTCTCAGCCGTGCCGTAGTCAGAATACTAAGTGCTGCTCAACCAGTGGAGACTGTGGAACGATTCAATTGTACTCCAGTCAATTATGTGGCTTGAAATGAAAACGTTCTCATTCGGGAAAAATTAATTACACAATATTGAGCGAATTTAGCTGGTGGATTTGGATTTCTTGAATAAAAGATGTCAATTAATAGCATGTTGAAACTATCAGGGTGACAGTGTGACTGAGCGTTTCTGTTTTTAGTGGCATTAACACGTTTTTGATCAACATATTGAGAGACAGTAGCAACACATTCCAGATGTAAATATTCTATTTGAAATCAACTCCGGACCTTTATTTTTTTTTAATTCTGTCTGAGTTAATTATGCAAAGAAGCACAACACGCCAAGAACCAAAGAAGCAGCCAAGTTCTTGACTCTGCATATGTTATTGCAAGGCATAAATACACTGAAATTAAAACTGAGTTTAACCTCATAGCCACTGTTTAATTTGAAATCAATCAGACTGGAATGTGGAAATTGTGAAAAATACAGTATATCCGCCGGTTACTTATGAAAACTACAAATTTAAATGTTAAAGTACAAAAAAAATAAAAAATACAACAATACCCATTTTTGCCAACTAGGAGAAATGCCTCACCTTGGTGATGAGACTGCACTTTATATTCCTCCTCCTCCTCGTGCTCATCTTCATCTTCATCTTCCTCTTCCTGTTCTCCCTCCTCCTCTTGTTCGTCATCTCCTTCATGTTCCACCGCCTCTTCATCGTCCTCCATCTCTTCCTCCATCTGCTCTACCTCATCTTCCTCCTCCCTTTCGACCTCTCCTTCATCTTCGTCCTCCTCCTCTTCCTCTTCACCAGCCTCATCGTTGTCTTCAGAGCACTCTTCCTCTTCATCTCCCTCTTCGCCTTCACCCTCCTCTTCTTCCACGTCTTCGTCTAACTCTTCCTGTTCTCCTCTCTCCTCATTCTCTTCTATAGCTTCATAGTTGTTGTATATCACCGGCTCTCCATCAGCCATGGTTAAAAATGGCTGCCGTTTAGTAGCTGGCTCCTGTGGAGGTTTCTCCTGGCCTTTCCTCTTCTTAGCCAAAGGGCACCCATAAACACTGCAGAGGGCATGCAAAAATGAGGGAGGACAAGGTGTTTTTCTATTGAGTCATCATAAAAACAGAACAGAATTCATTTTAATACAACACATTTTGCACTATCTGGCCTGAAGTCAACCTCAGGCATTCATTCATAAAAAAAACAAAACACAAATGCTGTTGCCCCAAGATGTTACTTTTCTCAATCTGTCCAGCTGCATTTGCAAAACCAAAATGAAGAAAGCTAAAGTCATCCAAACAGCCCTTAATTATACAAATCCCTTAATTATCCTTAACTGTTGAGAAATTCCACTTTAATTGCCCCAAAACAGCATGCACAATTATGTGTGGCTTAAAAGTGGAATTCATAAAATTAATTATCCTATTTCTGTCTGAGAGGACTTGCTTTTGGCATGCCAAGAGGGTTGAAGGTTCTGCTCCCTCGATGGTGTATGAGCAATTGACTAAGACTGGGGATGGGGAGGATTTAAAGGCTAGGTTAATCTTTCCCAATTTAGAGCCAGAGCGCACATTAGTTCGCAACATAGAGTCCATCAAACAGGGGGCTCTTTAGTTCATTTATTTATTTATTACAATTTTCTAAAGAAGAACTTTGTCCCTTCTATCCTAGGGGATTAACCCATCAGATCATTTGATCCACAAGAACCTGGCACAGGTTTTACATCGGATGTCCTTGATGTCGCAACCCTCCCATTTCATCTGGCTGGGGTGTATAGGGTGTAAGTTTTAACACCCTCCATTCAGCAACCCAGAGCCTTGACCCCCTCAGCCACCACTGCCCCCCCTTTTTTCCCCACAATCCATCATTATCAAATATATTACACTTAATTATTAAATGAACCAATTTAACTTAACACATGAATTTAAAGCTATGAAACTGGAATATTTCTGAACTTTAATAATCAGCCAAATATTTGAATAGTGATCCAACGACATGCCTAAGAAACCGAACACTACATAGCAATTACGCTTGTACAGTATGTTACTTTACATTAATTTATTACATTATTTATACTGTACATAATAGTGGCTGGTCCACTTGAGTGTGGTTGGATGTTGCTATGGCAATTACAAAGTACCTGAATTGTGTGGCAGAAGAATACCGAAATAACTGCAGTAATGTAATGTACTTAATGACCATTGTCAACCAAACTGCACTTCACTGTCACATAGGCACAAGGCATTTATGGTACTATAGTTTTCAATTGATTTTGTAAAATTACTTTTTAAAACTGTTTTGCATGCATAGGTGTAACCTTATAGAAAATAGCAAAGTAATAATAATAATATTATTAATAATAATAATCACAGAATTTTACATTGTACTTGACAGTTTTATTGGTTTTGTTATCATCTCTGTGCCTTCAGAGGAAAGGGTTTCAAACAGAGGAACAACCCCCTATTTTAAAAACTATGAAAGGGAATCCAATGAACCCATAAAGAACCCTTTTGCCTGCAAAAAAACTTTAATCTTTTACTTGTTTTAAATCACTTGCAAATAAACCTTTTTCCTTAATCTATCCCGGAATTAAAGAAATTCTGAATTCTTGTCTATGGTAAAAATCATCGACCATTAAGAGTCTACAATAAACGCAGCCTATATACCAACAGAGTGACCTGCACGTGTACTGTACATAGGGTAAACCGTATATAAAAACCTCATCTTCATGAACATTTTACTGGAATGATTTTTTTTCCCTGGCCGTGACACATTTGAGTCACCGCCTCAGGGCTTCTGTCCCACATCAGCACCATATCCGCGATCCAGAGACTTCAGGTCCTGTGGGAATGAGTTGACTGAAACGCAGCTGGCAGCTTATTCCTGACATCACTCCCTCTGACCTGAGCTGCACCAAACCGGGAGTTTAACAGCAAGGTCTCTGAGGATTGGAGCAAATCTGAAAGCTCCTAAGACACTCCCAAAAATGAACAAAGTAGTGGTAATAACAGGCTGCATACTAATAGTTTGACAGGTCAAGGTTTCGGTCAAGCTGTGTCATGGAATCTATTTTAAAACACTAAAGCAATCCTAAAAAAAAAAAAAAAGTTGAGAACCCTCAGTCCATAGGGTACTACAGAATAATTACGCATATATGTCTGTGCACATTTAGAAAATTTGCCTGTACAGTAAATATTGTATGTAAGAATGGAGTGAGTACAAGGATTTTAGTTAGTTTGTTTGCTTTTGTGCTCCTGGAGACCCACAGGACCCAATTGCTTTCATAGCAGCTGCCAAAATCTTTTTTACAGTAGCTTCTTCTGAGTAACATGCTTGTGGGTAATAGACCAGAAGTTTAATTGGTTAAAGAAGTTATGCCTAACACCTAAATATGGAAAAATATGAGTTCTTACCAGAGCCAGAATATAGCATGGCTTTCTACCAATTCTGTCTGATTTGCTGGGGCGTGGATGGCTCTATGGTTAAGATGTTTGACTACCAACCAGGAGGTCCCTGGTTCGAGCCCTGATGTTGCCTGGTTGCTTCTGTTGGACCCTTGAGCAAGATCCATCAACCTAGAGTGCTCAAATATAATCAGGCATCAAACTGGCAGCTCAGCCATGGAAATGATGCATATTTATCCATCGCCCGATGTACCAGGCGGCACATATCGTAGAAGGACCTACTACTATCAGATTTGCCCAGTGGCTTAACTAAACTTTTCAAATTAGTCTAATCTAATGAGCTATTTTAACAGTAATTTTGTTTAATCTAGCTTAAACTTAGCTTTTATAATCCATGCACTAAATACTCCATGATACTTCCTTGTTATCCTTGTTACTTTTAAAGAACTAAGACAAAACCATTACACTGATCATTTCTTCTATGTTAATTGTGTTGAAGAAAATATACGGCACTTTTTGTGTATGTGTGTGTGTATGTGTGTGTGTTTCTTTTTTTCTAACACTTACTGACACTTATGAATAATACATAAAAAAGGCGAGCTCTCATTTGGTTGACGTAAATGAATGATTTATCAATTAATATGAGGACTATGACGGCTTGCGAACCGCTGCTGGCATTTCCCATTCGAATGCCTCCTAAATGGATAGAAATGGCAACAGTGTGTAATAGCAAGCTCCTAAAATGTCTACCTTTATGCAGTTGTGTGCATGCTGAACATTTTTATAGAACATACTGTAGAGCATTCCATAGTGGAGGTGCCAGCAGCGCTCGCGCGCGTGTGTGTGTGTGTGTGTGTGGTGGGGGGGGTGGGGGTGGGGGGAAGCATTTATGAGGCACACAGAGTGACCTCGCACACCTTCGCGTTTCCCACTGGCAGGCCACGCCAATTAAAATTCCACAGGTAATTAAACCACATTTGAATGAGGGAGCAGCGCAGGCAGGGTTTGAGTGCGGCTGCTGTAATTATGCACAGAGAGAAAGAGAGAGAGAGAGAGAGAGAAAGAGAGAGAGAGAGAGGCTATGAGCCTTTCAGTGCTGCTGAGAGAAATAATGACTTCAGCCCCAGACAACTCCTGGTGGACAAATGCTCCGATGAACTCTACTAATGTCAAAAAATGACTATTTGCCAGAGCTGGTTCTTTTCCATAATTTCTACAGCTACTGACACAGTATTTCTACGTTGCATATATATTGTTGAAATACACTTATTGGAATTATTAACAGATGATTCATGGCCTTTTTATATGCCTCCTGATTGGTACAGACAAATAGTCTGAAAGAGCTTATACAAGGCTATGAAAATAGCCACCTCTTTTTGTTCCATCCGAAGCGGTGAGATTAAAAGTGTTGCGATACCATGGCATGGTAAGTAAAAATTCTTGTTTTTCCATCAGATTTAATTGGTTTGAGTGTCAAGAGCGTTGTCAAGTCTGATTTCTCGCTTATCATGCTGGCAATATGTATTTCCTCAAATCAGGCAGCCGGGAGTTCGGTGCAGGGGGTCTGCCGCTGCCTCTCCCAGCATGAGTTGCTATAGGAGCGCATAGTCTCAATGTCTCCACACTGCAGCATCCACAGGCATGCGTGCCAAGGCACCGTCGCCATGGTGATCTGCCCCCTCCGGAGTGGGATTTGCCATTCGAGCAGACAGACAGAGACAGAGTGAGAGAAAGAGAGTGTGCTATAGGGAGAGAGAGAGTGAGAGAGAAACAGAGAGAGAGAGAGAGAGAGAGTGGTGATCGCAAGTCTGACAGGCATCCCTCCCATCCTCTGCAGCCGTTCCAGCAAGAGAACAAAAGAGGCGCCGGCGCTGAGCATTTCAGTCTGTCTCGCAGGCTCGGCCTTCTTCTCTCAGCCTCAATCAACCGAGTACGAACATGCAGGAGGAGATTGTCACATTGTGCATAAGCATTTCATCGACAATGAAGTCTCCTGAAACTTCTCGGTACAATCCATAGCCTGCCCATCTGTTCGCAAATCTCCTCAGGTACAGTAGATTCGAGCAGGAGAAAAAAAAAGAGATGAGAGCAAAACGGAAGGTGGTGGTGCAGAGGGTTAATGGGTGTCAAGTAAACAAGGAGCGGTTGCAATTCGTACAGAAAGTGATCCGTTCATATGTGTATTGTACTGTATGTACGGAATATGGACATCGTCCAAATAAAAGTGACATCTGGCTGAGCCTTTTAGCTGAAAAACAGTTTGGAGAAATTACATACCAGTCAGAGATAACAAACAAGCCCTCACAAGCCCTCTGCATGTATAGCAATGGCAATTTAGAGTGACTTGACAAGCGGCAAAGCCAACAGACCGCACAGTCTCCATCTTCAAGGCTGAGAGAAAGAGGGAGAGAGAGAGAGAGAAAGGAGGGAAGGATGGCATATGCCTCCCACACAGTCCAGAGACCATCTGCTGGCGTGCTGTTGGTTAGGAATGAACTACCGCACAAGCACGTTCCTCTTCCTGCGACACGGAAAGATGCAAATTAGAGCTTGATGCTGTAAATTAGGTGCCTATATCTATGTCTATTTCTGTCCATCACTCAGAACTTTATTCACGACCCACCCTGGTTCTGTGATTCTGGTACTCACAGTTGCAAAAAAACAAAAATTTGTAAAAAACTAAACAAAACAAAACATAAAAAAAAAAAAAAAATGTAAATTCTGTACAAGCTTTAATGGACTTTATTGATCTATATCATCTCCTAAAATTTCCAATGCTATAATGGAACAAACTTGGGAGAAAAAAACAAACAAACAAAAAAAAAAACACCCTTAAACCTGCCATTGGTAGTCTTCACATAGAAGAAGAGCATTTGTGTGGAGCATGCTGTCAAAAACATCAGCAAAGAGAGATGCAGGTAGAAAGGAAGGAACGTAACTCCATCACTCGCCAGACCTTGCCACTAGCTTTTGGCTCAGTGACAATCCTTTTAGTGAGTGCTACCTGTCAGGCTCTGAATTATCCAGCTCCAGTCCATGTGAGTCATCATCCATCAGAGAGAGAGAAAGGGAAAGAAAGAAAAAAAAAGAAAGAAAAGAGAAAGAAAGAAAGAACGAAAGAGGAAACAAAGGACAATAGAATGAAAGAGGTTTAGAAGGATGAAACAGTGAGGGGTTACAGACATAATGAGCTACAATTAATTGAAGAAAGAGAGAAAGATGAATCGAAAGAGCTGCTGTGATAGTAAATGTAAAATAATAATAATAATAATAATAATAATAATAATAATAATAAAACCTTCTCGCTGCCCACCTTATTAGGACCATTAAATACTCATGGACTTCATAAGGTGTTGGAAACATTCCTTTGAGATTCGGTTCTGTGTTTTCATGATCGCTTCACATAAAGTAATTTTTTTTCATCTATTCATTCCTGTTCATGATGCAAATCTCTCACTGTACTACATCCCAAAAGTATTGGAGTAGACTTACAGTAGTTGTAAAGACTTGGAATACCACTGAAGTACACTGAACTTGCAGTCTTGTTTGCTATGTCTTGGTACATTATCATTATCATGCTGCAAATTATTAATAATAAGTTGTGGAAAGTGTCGATAAAGAGAAACACATACTCAGCAACAATACTAAGAGGGACTATTACATTTAAACAATGCTTAATTAGTATTAAAGGGCCCAGTGTCTACCGAGTACACATTCCCCACACTATTACACCACCCTCACCAGCCTGAACGTTACTGTTACAATTATACAGTAGTTGCATTTGCATCATACTCATATTCACATTCATATTCTTAGCTATTTACTTCACAGCTTGCTAATTTTTACTGTATACATTCAATTCTATTTGTGATCTCACAACTCATATACAGTATTCTGCTGCACTGAGAAATTCTGTCTTTTTCATGTAAAACACATACTGTTACATACTGTAAGTTCACCCCCACCCCCGCCCAAATAAAAAAAATTAAATCTCTGCACTTACACTACAATAAAGATACCTCTGCAAGTGTAAAGCTCTTGAACATAGACAAACGACTTTATATTACAGATAATAAGATTATAGTAAAACAAATAATAAGCCTACTAATCAAACTTCTTCTCTTGACATATAGCTTTGCTTATTGCAAGCATTTATTTTTTTTTAGGGCAAAGGAAAATTATTGTCGAATTGAGGTGGTAAAAAAAAAAAATCATGTTTTTGAGGGCAGGTGTGATTTTGGACTATTTTGTGTTCAGCTATTTTTATACAGTAGCAGCCTTCCTCATGTAGGCTATGTAGGAAATGAATACGAGCTCGAAATCACTGTATGAAAGCAACTTGCAATTTTCCTCACTACCTCTTTCCACTATCATGCCTGTTCAATCCCCTTCGGATTACTAATGTGCAATAATGCAGTAATATTTCAGTGGATACGCAGACAATGCGTATAGTCGACGCGTATAATGGGTCAGTGTCTATGATGTTTTTAGTCTCTGTGTACGGTATCAGTCTGTTTGTCTGGAAATCACATAACTACAAATGTAGTTAAAAATCTTAGCCGAGTGTAGAGAAGCAGAAGAGCTCAGATATGTGCATACGGCATTTAGCGCGGCTAGGAAATGTCTGGTCCTGAAAGGCTATTAGATGGATTAATGCAGCCCTATAGATTATATGTTCATAATACATTATACATTAGCCTTCCACCAGAAGGGAGAGAACCTTTGCCATGATCTAACCTCATGTACAGAAAGCGAGGGCCAGAAAAAGCAATTGCTTTGTCATCATGGTTCCGTAATGGCTGGCTAGGGCAAAGCAGATGCAGCGCACTCTTCACAGGTGATACAGTGTCCTCATTACAGCAGCGCCACGGCATCCCTGTGATGCCCCTGACGTATAGTCCTGGCCTCTAGAAACACCACCGGAGCATCACTTCCTTCCCTCCTACTGATGATAATTCATCACACACATGCAGGTATCAACACGTACACACAGACACAGACACACACACACACACACACACACACACACACACACACACTGGTTCCCTCTTGAGTGAGAGGTCTAGTGGAGCTGTCATTTGTCTGTTGCAGAAATGCAATTACGACTTGCAGTTCACAGGGTCCCGCTGCTAGGCTGACACCGCAATCGTAGCCATCAGTCTCGTTTTTTTTTTTTTCCACCCTTTCTTCCGTATCCTATCGCTGGAGTAAACAGCATCATGTTAAACATGGTCCCTGACTGAAAAAGATCCAACCTTTGTCAAGCAATTGGACCGTCATCATTCGGCACAGACCGTCAACGGACATTTGTGGGCTCATCATGGTTAAGAGGACTCTTCATCTTTATGTCAGGACAGGGCGAAATAAATGAACTCCTTAGAATAGGCGAAATCTTTGAAATCTTTTCCTACAAAGAAGAGTGTCTTTCGTTGATATTGTAAAAGTTGTCAGGTCACGGTCTAGCAGTACATCCCTGTTTGTTTAAGCACACTTGCAAAGGCAAGTAACAAAAGAAAAAATACAAGCAGAAAACACCCGCACACTTTCTGCAAGAGCCCTCTTCAAGCTGATTAGCATATTAATGGTGCCAGACTCACACATGTTCCTGAAACATGCTAATAAGTGGTGCGCGCGAGCATCCGAGCATAGCGGTTAGCCAGACAATACCAAGCTTTTATGCTTTAACATCACTTTTATTTATCTACAGCTCATATTTTCACAGACGGTGTTGCCTCATAAGGAGCGTGCATTTTTAGGGAATGTGGCAGGCTAACAGGCTAATTGGATGGCGGCTTTTCACCGCTGGCTCAAGAGCTGAGTCAATAAGGCAAATTATTGCTGGTGTGCACTGATCGCTGTAATCCCATCTCCCATTTATACCTCAGTTCAAAATAATTACAGGAATTCTTTTGAAATCCCACAGGGACTTCTTTTGAAAAATGCAAAACTACACTGGAATTTTGACATCATACTACTTTTTTTTTTTTTTTTTTAATCTTCAAATTCACTGCGAACATAAAACAAAAACACTAAAGTGTTAGATTACAACATCTGCAAAAATTAGCAAAAAAAAAACAGATTAAAGAGAAATTGCAGTTGTTCTGGTATGTCAAGCGCTGTTTTAATTAGAGTAGGATTTGTTGGGAAAAAATGTGGCATGAAAGGAAAACGAATGTTATTCAACCCTTTCTAAGTTCAAACCAAAAGCAACATGGCAATTGAATACTTTTTAAAACAGAATGATAGATTAATAAAGTAGGATCGCTTGAACTGACGAAAACTGAAGAATTACTACGTCATTCTGCTTTTTTTTTCCACTTACCCTGCTGTCGAGTTGTAACATCACAGTTTCTTCTGATAACTAAATCATGACTAGCACACCTAACCTGCATGTCTTTGGACTGTGGGAGGAAACCAGAGTGCCCGGAGGAAACCCACCAAGCACCGGGAGAACCGCACATAGACCTGAGGCGAAAATCGAACCGTCGACCCTGGAGGTGCAAGGCCACATTGCTACCACCGTGCCGCAGTCACACTTTTTAAACATTTAAATTCATATTTAACATAATTTCCTGTTTCCACATATGTCACAGCAGCCATGAACAGACCCTTTTTTCATTTTCTTCAGTTTTGAAGTTAATAAGACAGAAATATTGTAACAGGACTAGGGGCTTCGTAGGGTTTTTCTTCTTATTAGCAAAGAGAACAAAGTGAGGCAGTTGAGCAACATTATTAATACTAAACTCCCTTAAGAATTTTGAGTATGCTTTTTTAATTTCTACAGATAAAATTTTTTTTGTCATTAAGATAATCAAAAAGATAAATAAAAAAAAAACTCAATGCATGTAAAAAGCTTTAATAGTTACCTAAAAAAAGGATTTAGGAGCATTTCTACACTGTCATTAAAATGTTAATATTACTGTAGCTCTATATGATTCATGCTGAAAAGTCTATTTTGTATATCTACAGTTTTCCTGAATCAGCACGTTATGGAAAGTCTTAGATTTTTTTTTTCCAAATAGAAAATTTTAATTTTGTCACTTGTTAATGAAGATACGTTTAAAGTCTTGGTCTAATAAAGCAATGTTCCTTTTCTAGCACCTTGAACCTGTGGACCTTCCACTCTTTCCTGACGACTCTTACCTCCTGTGCCTGGCGTATTTGCCCCTCACGTGTCCACTCCCATCACACCCCGGTGTGGGACAGCTGTAGACAAGAGGAGGAAGGAATTAATTTTAAAAAGCTGGCACACACTCGCACTCTCTCACTTAGATACACACAAGCATTCCCACTCACACACTCAGCACTTGAGCCAAGGCACATCAGCCTTCATTGCAAATTTACGGAGCTGTCAGTGACCTCCCGGTTGGTGACTCACTAGGCTGCATATTTCATATTTCATACTTCACCCTCTGGCTGCTCTATTTAGACCACCAGCCAACTAAAAGCACAATGAAATGCTGCCAGATTTGGATTCTTTGCCCTTCTCGAATGTGCGGTCAGAAACGTTATAGGGTCAGATACTCCACTAATCCTGCTTATTCCACCACCATGGCCTGCACAGAGCACACCACCACCATGCAGCACCTTCAGATCTTTCAGCAAATGCTCTACTTTCTATTTTTAGTCGAACTAATATAACTCTACCTCTGATTGGCAAAGTACCAATTCAATATGAAGTTCTTAGTCTTAAATATAAAAATATCAAATGACTCAAGAGCACTTGTATTATTCACAAGGCAGCTGGTCATCAATAATAGCATGTTTCATCTAGTTTTTTATCTCTTGCGCACAAAATGATCCTTGCCCGGTATCGGTGTCGAATCCAGACTGGTGCCCCTTGCCTTATAAGCAGCAGAAAAGGTGGATTATTGGTCCTCCGAGTGGTGCAGTGGTAAAGTGCTCGCCCTATCACCCGGAGATCGTGAGTTCGATTCCCGGGTGATGCAGGAAAAATGTGATAGTCTTCGACCCTTCTGTCTGAGTGGTAGTAGTAGCCTTAATGTGGAGCCCCCTAGTGATGGGGAGGAATTGGATATGGCCAAATTAGGGAGAAAATCAAGGAAAGCCCGCCACACACCTCAAAGAAAATGTGGATTATTTACTTGCATACCGAAGAAATAAAAGAGATGTGACAAAGAGAAGAAGGCTGTTCAATGTCCTCTTCCACCATATACCACTCTACTGTGTATTCCATGCTGTCCTTGCTGTTGTCATTTTAATTGAACACATCTTAGAGTAACAAGACAATATAAAAATAAACCTTCTTTACAGCTCCGTTTACAGGTCCATGGGTGTTAAACACTTCTTAATGATGGAGATGCTGCCATTACAGATGCTTGTAAAGTGTGCCAAGAGTGGCACTATAGCTTCTGGAGTGAGGAGAGCAGAGGCCTGATAAAAATCTCTTTTCTGCCCTTGAGGAAAACCAGTCCATTCATTCTCGTTATTATGTCTGATTTCATTAAGGGTGCGGGGATATTTACCAATACTAATTAGGATAATCGTAGGTTCTCGCAAAAGGATATTTATAAAGATTTATTCATAAGATGCACCTATAGAATAAACTGCATTCTTTCCATATTGGGCAAATAAATCACATCGAATCATATCAATAGAATATAGTCTGTATTTATTTCCACCGAGGCTGGAGAATATAAGATCCGCTACCTATACTATCGTGACCACTTCATCGTCAAATATGTAGGTGCCACGAAGGTTGCCGAGCGTTTAAAGCATCTTTCATTGCTTCCAAACTAACCTGAATAGCTCCTGCGCTGCAGTCTCCACGGCAACTACAAGAGAAAAGAAAAGACAATTAGAAGGAACAAACATCAATATCAGCTCCGTCATAGTAATATTATGTTGTCCAATCAAATCAGCGTCAGTGGTGTACTGTAGCTACTGTACTGTGCTGCGGAATGCAGCGGGATCTTGATAAAAAGCCAAATATACAGTACAGTACACGTAAATCACTTATCGGTAAGAAGTTATTTTTGAAGTTCATTCGAGTCCAGCTGCAGCGTTATACTATACCTCTCACTCCTTTGGAACGTGTTCGATGGCGCTTCTCAGCTGCATCCACCTCCATCTGCAGAGCAGAGCGGCCATCAGCATGCAGCAATCTAGCAGTCGAGACTGGATCATCTAGACAGTACGCTCATGCTTCTTGTCACTAATTCTCATTAGAGCTGTCATTGGGAGTATGTGTGTGTGTGTGTGCATATCTCTGGATGAAGAAAAACTTCTCAACTCTAACTCTGGTATTTCAACTTGTGTAAGCACTAAATCATGGAGCGTGTGCATTTCATGCCATCCTACCTGAGATTAGCTGAGTGAGGGTGGGGTAGCGGTGTCTGAAGCTCTCCTCCTGCCTTCCTGGGGTTTCTGGCTGAAATGTCCCTTATGCTGTGTTCAGTGATGGTGATCTTCTTCAAACATCATTTTCTGGTAAGAAAAAAAAAAAAAACACACGAAAACATATACGCTTATGATTTACTGCGGATATTACTTTTTCAGCAGAAATGTCAGTTGGGTTTGTCACATATGAAATCTGTTTAGAGGAGAACGCATATACAGACATCAGCACACACCATCTCACATCCTCCACCGTGTGAGTGAACATATTGTGTGTTTAACAGCAAATCTAGTTACCGCTGTTTGTGTGTGTGCGTGTGCTGCAAGGCCAGAGGACATGTCCTGAAAGAAACAACAACAACAACAACAACAGAAAAAACTTTTCATTTCTATTGAAAGGACAGTCCTTTGTGAATGCAACATCACCTTCTAACACGTACATGCTCAGCCTCGTTCCACTGACACATCACTCACACTCAGACGATGCATGATGGAGAAAGCGCGCATCCTTTCTTCACCTGGTTGGATCGATGCATTCAAGCACAGTTTGTGCCCCAGCCACTGCTAGCGAACTCAGTCTGGCCATAAATGGGGAAAACACTGCTTAGTATTCTTGCCAAGCTCCCATCTGTCTCATATAATATGATACAGTGCTCCCCTGCATAAAGTGGGCCATGCAGCTTCACAGTCCCAAAGCAGCCTGTGCAGGCTTTCTGCTCTTCCCCCTTGCTCATTCGCTGTCTCTGTCTCTCTCTCTCTCTCTCTCTCTCTCTCTCTCTCTCTTTCTGTCTCATTATTTGGTGGATGGTCGAGACACGGACTGCAGTTTTAAACCTTTATTCCTGCTGTCTCAAAAGACAGTCTCGCCATGAGTGGCATGTGCACCAACAGCCCTGTTGCACAACATGTCTTGTTCCACCAGACATCAGATTCCTGTTGTGAGTCAGTTGGACGCTAAGACAAATGCTGGTCATCAACATTTTTTTTTCTTTCTCATAAATGGTGATACACAAACACAGATATGCCCTCTTTGTCTCATGTAAAATTCATAAGAATTCAAACAATTGATGGTGATGCGATTAGAGTTCGGTTGATTTCATACCAATAGAAGCGTAAAAAGCACACTAACCGTGTGCCTGATGCTAAGCTTCCCTCTTAAAACTTTTCACAGCAATTGATTATTCATAGAGTAGAAGTTACTGTTATAGTCATCGTCATTGTTACCGTCATCATCATTGTTTTTATTCCTGTATGTCTATGACAAAGTTGTCTTTCAGGGCTTCTGTGCAGCTGATACAAATCCTTCCTTTACGTACTTGTGTAAAAGTATGTGCGTATGAGACCTGATTCCATTTTAGGAGTCTGTTGTTATGGCCACGTTTGACTTTTTTTCTTTTTTTTTTTTTTTAAATCATAATGCATCTTAGAAACTGTAGACATGTGGTGGTAATGTGGATGGCAATCACTATGATTTTCACCCCTGGACATCTTGTAGATTTGCTGCTGGTTGTATGTAATGAAAAATGTCTCCAAAAGTCAAAAGAATTTAAACAAGCCAACTTATGTTAAATGTTAGAAATGATTACTGATAGATTTACAGTCTTTTTTTTTTGAGAGAGAGTTGAAGTTTATTTATTTCTTTCTTCATGAACAAATTGAAGAAGTTGATCATTATTTAAAAAAGATTATTATTATAAGTAGTACAGGGGGCAGGGGGCCTGGAGCCTATCCCAGGAGACTTGAGGCACAAGCTGGAGTACAACCTGGACGGGGCACACACACATACACATACACACACTCACATGCTCATTCACACAATTTGGAAATGCCAGGTAGCCTAATCAGCCTGTCTTTGAACTGTGAGAGGAAACCGGAGTACCCTGAAGAAACCCACCAAGCACAGACGCTTTCGAGAACTCCATGCGTGCAGACCCGAGGCAGGAACTGACCCCAGATCCTGGAGGTGCAAGGCGACAATGCTAAGCAGTAAGCCACTGTGCACAATAACGCCGTCATTATTGTTATTATCATTATTAGATCGTTACTCATTACAGTTCATGAGGCCAAGGTTATCAATGGTAGTTTGTTTCTTTTCATGATTTTTTCATAAACTCCTTTTTTGCCTCATTCATCATTCTATGGAGCCCATGACACTTGTTGACTGGCTTATTTAGAGGAAGTGAAAAAGCCATAAATTGGAAACTAGGGATAGAGTTAAAAGTGAGGCTATTGACCATAGAGGATTTGCTACATCCAATAGAACAGTATTAAACTTTAACTCATGTGACTGTTCTTCAACTTAAACACTTATTTGACGTGACTCGTTTGATTTGCTTCGATGGTTGTTCCCCGTCTAGAGCCCTGAAACATAAGTCATATGTCATAAAAAAAAAAAATTATTCATTTTCATTTTCTTGTGTCAGAAAAACATAAGCTTTCTTATAAAGTCAGAGTTCAGCTTCCTCAACACATCAGAATGAACAAACAAATAAAGAAAGCCGTGTCTGATTGGTGGCGACTGATGTCTGGAACACGGCTCAATTAGAAGCTTGACAAGGACTTCAGGCTTTATCACTGCCTGCGTCAAATGGCCTGACTCACTCTGGGTGAGTGCAGAATGGATGTGTTTGTGTGTTTGTGTGCCTGCAGTAATTCAGAGACGCTTGCAGAATCATCAGGAAGAATTCCAATCAGCCTTGAGAGCTGAGAGTTGAGGCTAATGGTGTTTTCTCACTTTCATCTGCTCTCTGAGCACAAACACCAGAGCGCTTCATGATTAGCCGCACGACTGGACATGTAACCGCAACGAAAAACACAGGCTCCAGTGACTTTACTCGGAGACTCCTGGAGAGACAGAGAGCATGGGAAAAAAAACAGCTAAAATTAGGCTGTAGGTAAAATTAACATCCTGACAATAATGGCATCTGAATGATTTAAAGTTGTAACGATAAAAAAAAAAAAAAATTGTGTTGTTCCTTATAATATACTCCTGTTTTGACGTAGCTCACAGAGACTCAGGCACTAATACCATTAGCGAAGAAGCACAGCCTTAAAACACGATCTACATAAAAATGTTTAGAACATCGCTGTATGGCTTTCTGAGCTAACGAGATATTACACGTATCATGAACATTATCCATGATGATATTTTCATCCACAGCATGAATCAGTCACCCTCCATTAAACAGACTACCACTTCACCCCCCCCAAAAAAAAGACTCCGAACACAAAGTCCCATTCTTACCACCACCTCCTTATCCTTGCCTTCCATCCCTCTCTCCCTCAGACTCCCCCCATATCAGGGTATCATTCTCCTCCATCAGGCTGAGAGGATCTTTAATTGCCGTTTCCCTGTACAAGGCCTACTCATGGAGACAGTGAAGCTCATGCCAGCAAGTCTTAATGATGCCTGGCAACGGCAGGAGATCTGACCAACACGTTGTCAATGGCAACCGAGGTGCTAGAAGTCTTCTCTGACAAAGACAGAAGAGGCAAAACCTCCCTGAGATGCTGTGTCCTCCCAGGGAGGCAGAGGGACGTCATTTCATGGACAAAGGAAAGCTTTCGGCCCACCGAGCCCTGCTGTTGGGTAACACCAGGTCATGACCAAGCCTTTCAACTCAAAATTAAACAGACTAAACATAAATGATTGTTTTTTTGGGGGGGGAAAAGGCTTTTACTTGTTTTCTTTGTCAGTAGTCACACTAGCCAAGGACGTGTAAGAAACAGAATCAATGTAATGGTCTTTAAACAAAGCTTCTTCATCCCCAAACTGGTGTTCATCTATATCTATAGAAACATGATTTTTTAAATAATAAAACACACTCGAAATTAACTTGAGGGATAAAAAGACCTTGTAATGTCATGTGACAAAGGTGAAAATATCACGATGAACCTTGTTGCTGATAGCGTATTCGCAGTGCAGGCCACCTTGCAGCTCTTCCTGTCTGCCTTCTTTCACACCACACCTGCCAATTACAGCACATTCGCTGCACCATAGCAGCCTGAGGGGTTCACCAAGCCTGCTCTCCACAGGCTTTGTGTGTGTTCGTGTGTGTGTGTGTGTGTGTGTGTGTAAATGATTGACTTGCTGTATACACCCTGATCAAGCTGCTATTTTCTCTATTTCGAGTACAAATGTAAAAGTACTAAAGTACACATGCAGCTATTTTCTTCCTTTTACCCCTCAACACAAAAATATTTTTGAATGCCAAGTTATGTAAAAAAAAAAAAGAAGAAGAAGAAGAAGAAAAAAAAACTTGGATGGCTAATTCCGCTCACACTGATTAGTGTACCACAGTGCTAAATTTACATTTTTCCATTTTGAGCTGACTTGATGAGCTCATCTGGGTGATTCCACGATTGAGATGTCGCTTGTGTTCTGTTGATCATCCAGTTAAAAATATGTAAGTCAACTCAATAGGCATTTTAAGCACCGTGCATGTTTCAGGTAAATCCCAACCTAAAGCAGCAATCAAACCTACATCACTTGAAAAAAAACAGCATTTTGGCTTGTCCACTCAAACTTTACAAACCTCAATTGTATTCTTTTCAACCTTACTTCAAAATAATAT
>JAOVVA010000009.1:19804702-19880564 GCA_028565275.1 Leiocassis micropogon | reverse complement strand
ATGCAGAGGATAGGGTTAGATGGAGGCAGATGATTCGCTGTGGCGACCCCTGAAAGGGAACAGCCGAAAGACAAAGATTTAAAATATTGCATATCCCAGTATGCACTGTGTTTTCTGGTCTGTAATAGTAAACCAACTCACTGTTATAAATGTCTAATCAGTTACAGTACAATCCTGTAAAATAAGAAAGGCTAAAATAGAGTTAAAAATGCTGCAAAAGTATAACTCTTTATTTTATATTGAAAGCTCCAACAAACAAATATTTTATATTTATCAAATAGTAATAAATGTCATTCTCATCTGTTTTAGAGCCAAATTTAGTAGACTGATGTTGGAGGTTGATTTACTGTACAATACGAACTGCAGCCCCAAAATGTATTTTTGCTTACACTTCACCCTGTCTGGAAGTTTGTATTTCACGCCTAGAGATGCTGTCTCTCATGCGTCTCTGTGTGTGCACTGTGCACGACAGATTCCAGGCGGCCTTATTATTTCACAGTGCGGAGTGAGGTAAATACGAAGGGAGGCAGAGTGGCACGCCACGGCTCTGCACCAGGGGCTGCTGGGAGAACAGGGCCGCCATCTTGCCTGCATTATCTCTCTTCCATATGTTCACCCTAGGCTGCCTCATGCCGCCGTAATTGACTTTCTCCCATAGAGCCCAGCCATAGCTGCAGGCAGGAGTGCACGTATGTGCCTGTGCTCACCCTGATAAAACTATTACCCACTCCCCAGTGATTCTGTGTGTGCACTCAATGTGCGCACGTTTGTCGCTGTGCATGCTCGAGTCCAAAACTGTAACCTAACCGTTGCATCATAGCTGGAATACGGAGACGAGCTGGAAGTTCTGGTACAGAAAAAGATCAGGGACTTGGACTGAACTCGTACCCACACAAGCTGTCACGCTTTGCGCGATGTTGAAATAGAAACCCCGTTCTGCTACAGAGGATTTATGCTGTGGATGCTTTACATATGAGAAAATAACCAAAAGCTCCCATACTGCAGAATCCTGCTGATTTCTCCTGCTCGTGTAGCTCGTGTGTTTGATCTGCTCCTGATAAAGCATCACCTGTGGCACCACTGTAATTTTTTTTTTTTTACTGATTCGCCTCAGGCTCTGTTATCAGCGGCTCAGACCGGGAGCTTTTAAGTGTCGCAGAGCTGATTGTCACCCGGGCTCGTTAAATTCGTTAATTTTATTGAAGGCTGTCACGTTTGCATAGGGGAAGAAGAACAGTAAATTATTCATCATCCCTTGAAATGCAAACGACAGCTGAGGCAAGGGAGTCGTGCTATGTAGGTCACTTCCTTTTCTAACACCCCCCTACCCCACCACCACCACCACCACCACCACCATAACCATCCGGCAGAGAGAGAGAGAGAGAGAGTTAACTGCAGCAGAACCAATTGCGGTTAAGCCTGCTGAAAATCCAAAAATTGCAACAAACTCTCATCCACCGCAATCTACTGCAAATGGAGATAATCCTCAGGTCCCCTAATTGTAGCTCCAGGAACAACTTCTCATTACCACTAACTACAGTCTTAGATTATGTCAACTGAAAGCTGCACCGTTTTATGTCACAAAGCTATTTTATGCTCAGCTCTGATTGGTCGGAAGCTGTTGATTAATTTCCTTTAACTGCAGTTTTGACACTAGTGCCTGCTGCAAGATTTATATTAATGCACTCGCTCTAATACATTATCATTTCTTTGGTAACAACTTAGCCAGAGACTTCCACATAATTTATGTTGCACATTAATACATTTTAAAGACATGTGCAATCACTTAGATGGTTATTAATGAAGACTTGCTTATTTAGTATCAAAGGTTTGTACCCATTACAGTGACAGTCCTCACTTCTTTTACTCCATCTGAAATACATCTCCTTTTAAGTTTCAGGGTGTACCACGAATCAAGCCCTAGGTCTCCCAGGATAGACTCCAGGCCATCTGCGACCCTGTATACAAGATAAAGTGGTATAGATGATAAGTGAGTAAGCTTTACCTTAAACTGGAGAACTCCTTGCTCCAAAGTCAGAATGTTCAGTAAGCCATGGAAATTTCTAAAAACTATGCTTTAAGGTGAAGAACTAAAACAGAAGCTGTTCTTACGACCCTACAGTCATCCTGCTATACAGCTGAAAGACTTTGTTTAATTTCAGGTTTGTATTTGACATAAAAGAAAGATCCGTCGTTTGATCAGAACTTGCTCAACACATTGATTATGTGGTTTGAAAGTACTAAAGACATTGCACGAAACGAATTACAAATATGGCTCATGTAACATTAATATGCAATACAGCAAAAAAGAGCCCCTCAAGGGTTCTGCAAGAGTTTTTCTTTTAGATAGATGAGGGTTCTTGGCTTTCTAAAAGGGTTCTGTACAGAATATATCATATAGAAATACCAACATCCACAAGAGGCTGACGGTACTCTTAGTCCCTGACCTAGTGAACTACTGTAGCATAAGCATGTATTTGATATAAACTAAAAAGCACTTTCATACGTCAATCTGGTTAAGGACGCCCGGAAAAATGCTGATGCGAATGTAAATATAGAATGAGAAATACACCGGTGTATGTCTGTAGGAACAACAAAAGAATTTTTAATAATGAAACCTATCCATACATTCCACAATAAATAAATTACTAAATATTAAAATTTTAGGGATGACCTCAAACATGACTTTCAAAAACTCATGACATACTGTACATTACAGTAGGATAGTAAATCCATAACAAGAAAAAACATCAATATAAATCTATAGACAGACAGACAGACTAATAGACAGACAGATAGATAGATAGATAGATAGATAGATAGATAGATAGATAGATAGATAGATAGACCTATTTCAGGAATAGGACTGGGAAAGCCTCCTACACCCTATGTACTCTTCTTTACCTTGTGGAATTCCTTAGCTTTATTAAATTTGAGGCTTTCATATTGTTGTCAAGTTATTAAAGGTCATCCGATGACCTAAAATCTCCATCCATCCCACCATCCTTCACTCTCCCCATTTCCCTGTCTGAGCCTCTCAGTATGACTAAGTTTTGCTCTTATTTCCCTTTTCATTATGATTCAAAGTCAGTGTGCTTTTTAGTCTGCTGTGCTGGTGGGGGGCATCTGTACTCTCTGTGGGAACAGGCAGCCATTTTGGCTGCATACAGAGAACCTGATGGCGTAAATACGGCTGCCATCAATCAATCCCTGGAGCCCTGCAGCGACACCATCCCTAATCTCTCCCTCACTCTTGCACTCACTCTCTGAGTAACATTTAAAGGCACATGGCTTCATCACAAAGCACCGGCGACCTAAATGACGGCGATCAGAAGGTCTGTACACCTAGGATAGAGCTGACATCTAGGAGAACATGTAGCTAAATGCGTATAACTTTTTCACTAGTGATAATGAACCATTTATTCAAGCATAACCCATAAGTCACATCAAACACACTTCGTGTCATGTTTTATTTTCTTTTTCAAAACTCAAACAACAATGATTACATAGATCATGATTTCAACGTATCCATAAAGGATAAAGAAATAATAAAAAAGAGTAGATGGGGAACACATGGCTTGCAGCATGATCCAATGTTCTTTGGAATAAGTGAAACCGCCAGTTTAGACGAGGAAACAGCTGTGAGTCTGTAGGTAGCTTAATCAAAACGAGCATGCAAACCAAGTGTTCAGACAGTACCTGTCAGAGCAGTGCTGTTCCTCACGTCAAACAAACTATGACTGTCACGACTCGCGCACTACTCTGTCCTTAAACTTTGGGCATTTGGGACGCAAGTGTTTTACTTGAATATTGATTTTTAAGCCCAGTGACAGGAGTGTTTTATACAACTCTAATCCATAACAAGAACCTCATAATTTGTGTTAAAGAGTCACCAGCACCACAGCTGGGTACTAAAAGAAAAATCAGCATTTAATTGAGAAGCATTTCAGTACTATTGAAAATTCTCAAAAAATGCAATACCTTTAAGCAAATACCTTAACCTAGTATTTTCAAAGTGAGATTTTACATGGAGTGTTTAAGCCAACTCAAGACTTTGTTTGTGCAGAGTAATAGAACACAATTATGAGAGTAAAAACTTCCTTTATTTCCCAGCGTTTCACTAGTGCTTGGATACCATCAAGGTAGAAAGTTTTATCAGTACACTGGAGCTTTAAAACTCAAAGCTGGCCTCCCAGGAACTCCTTTATTACACCCAATCCTAAGGAAATGGCTTCCCGTGAGGTCAGGACTGTATACGGAATGTGAACCCCCAGCCAAGTTTCTGTAATGGGCAAGAGGTGTTCATGAATGATTATGTGTACCGTTTCCACCGACAGATCCATCTTTTCCGTTGGTAACAAATTATTCAACTTTCAAGGATCATGCGTTCCACTCACTGAAATTTCACAGGAAGGATCACAGTGGGCTCCAAGCCACCTCAGCCAGGTTCGTCATTCATGAAGATACAACCTTCTTTAAAGAGTTTTCACCATTCAAATGCTTTATTGTGGCTAAGAGTCTCATCACCATACTGTGTTTGATGGTTTTTGCACACGTCAATTGGTTTTTATTCCTTTTGTCACTAGAAAATATTATCAAGTCTTGGTTTATCCTGAACAACGTGTACACAAAACGTGATCAATACTGTAAAAAAAAAAAAAAAAGAGGGTGGACATATCAATAGGTAACAGTTTACCAATACACTGTCTTTTGCGAGAGAAAATCGGCTATCAATGTATTTGTTATTCTGTAAAAGCACTTGGATTCATCAGCTAGTACATAAACTAGCATTTATCACCTATAAAAAAGTTTTGAGATACGCGCACAACAGGTTCAGATGTGCTTTCGCCACACGTCCTTCATCAGACACCCTAAAACCTAGCAGTGAAAAATCGCTATCAACGGTCTGGCCCCTGGGGACAGATATTCGATGCACAAAAGTGCAAATGTTGAAAGAAATGATGAGCATGCACTTCGTCGAGCTGCGGACCTGTCCCACTTTATTTGGTCCTGGAGATGATGGGCTCTTCCACTGTGAAGACTGTTGCTTTCTCTAAGCATACACCAACGTTTCATCACCGGTAATGATCCTCAACATGAAGGACAGATCATCCTTGGGTCATCTTGCCAGACTTTGATGTTTCTTCTGCTCCTAAGTCAACAGTCTGAAGACAAATTTGGGAGCAAGATAGCGCATGTTTAAATCAAACGTGAGGATTGCCTAGACTGTATGAAACACTGACAAAGTTATGTGTTGTTCTCCGATCATCATCATCATTTACAAGTTGGCGAATGGTTTCGACATTTTTGGATGGTTAAAGGTCTTCCTGGTCTCCCGTCACCTTCCAGTGATGTTCTTTCATTCTTGAAGTGTGCGTGCCACTCAAAAGACCTCAGACCTCAGCCCAGGTTCAGAATTTCACATTTGCTCTTTGTTCTAACTTACTGTCCATGATGAAATTGCAGATGTGGTAACACACAAAGTTTTAGATACTACGTCCAATGTCCAATGTTAAACACTGCAGGAATTTTGGGACGCTATCTGGTTCCCATTGAATTTGGTCCTCAAAGGATCATCTTGGGCTATTCAAGGTCATTGTCACGTTTCCCCATAAACACTGCTAGATAACATATTTTAAAGCAAATGCAAAGTCTAAGAAAGAAAAAAGAGCCTGTGAATGGGTTATTGACATTTTTTAACTGGCCTGAAATGTGTCCAGCTGAAACTTAAGATGTGAGCAGACAAGAACTGAATGCTAGAAAGGAAAAAAACAAAAAGTTGAAGCTTAAAAGGCACAACACATCCCACCGCATCTCCCTCTGCTGGCTGAAGCTGTGGAGGTTCTCATCATCTACTATAACGACTTCCTGACAGCTGTGAATTTTTCCATACTGGAAATCAATGCAGGTGGAATGTAAACAGTCAAAAAGTAAAAAAGTCTTCATTGATCTTTAGCATTCCAGTCTCATCTGACCATACGGTACTGTTACCTATGTGTGTGTGTGTGTGTGTGTGTGTGTGTGTGTGAGAGAGAGAGAGAGAGAGAGAGAGAAAGCAAGTGAGAGATCCAAAAATGGAAATCAAATTAGTGGCAATTATGAGTTTATGCAAATGTGCTGCTTTTAAGTTCTCAACAAGAGTACTTTGTTTTTATTTTGCTCTTCTACTAGTGTAGAAGCAAGTAACACAGTGGTAGAGCAATACCTCTTGTGTACGTGTGTGTGCTCGTGATGAGATAGTGAGTAAGGGTAAACGTGTCTGCACGTATTGTATATGCATGCTGACTATTGTATACAGTAACAGTGTATTCTGCTTTCGTTAGTGAAGGAAATTATTCTAATAGCGGCACCCTATTCACTCCACACACCTCAGTGACACTCCAGCTGAAATGCCGCAGTGCCCTTAGCTGGCAGTGCCACTCAACTCCCTCTTGGCTTCCATGCTAGGCTGACTTCAGACTGGGAACAGTGCCAAGCCTCTACTGCTCGTATGAGATGGAGAGAAAGAGAAAATGAGAAAAAGAAAAAGGTAAAGATTGCATTTGACCAAAACATTTAGTTAAACTGGTCTTAACACAAAGAAAGCACCTTTGAATGTATGAATATATGCATGCATATTACTGATAATGTTTAGAACTAGAGAAATTAGAGTGGGAATGTGAAGACAATAGAGGGAGAATAGGAATAAAAGGAACAGAGTGGAAAGAAGGAATGCAAAGAAGCTAGTAAAGAGAGAGCGAGAGAGAGAGATGAAAATCAATAGCTAGGTTCCATGCAGGGCAGGCTGCTGTGGACTGTGTTGTCAAGGTGACAGAGGAGCTGTGGGGCTTGGTGGCATTGGCTGATAAATGGGCGGCAGGTGAATGACCTCATGCTACCAACACTGCCCCACACACTCCACACACACTCTCCTCAACCTCCACTGACTCCCAATAATACTGAACACTGGGCTGTGATTACTCTACACTCTAGCTTTAACATGGTACTTTAAAGTAACTATAGATCACAAACTCTCAAACTACAGTAAAGGGAAAAATAAATAATCTCGATATAAATGCTGCAGAACATATTCTGCAATTTGCACCTGGTGTCATTATGAAAGACGCTGCCTTTGTTAGCAAGATTTCATACAACAAGTAGAAAATTGTGACGTTGAAGGAGCTTCTTACACCTTCAAGTAGTTCTCAAGGACAAGATCATAAAACAACACTTAAGAGGAAAAATGCTACAGAGCCACAACAACAAACTTAAACATCTGTGGCAGTACAATTGGGAGTCATTCTTTAATTTGGGGTACATTCCTTTTTAATATTTCACAGTCCATAAATTTTGGAACAATCATACATTTTGGGGACATTAAGACTCGGTGCACCACCACATTGACTTTGAAATTACACTCGCAAGCTGAGAGCTTTCAGCTTTAATTCAAAGGGTTTGTCAAAAGTTCAGCATTAACAATTCAGGAATTAAAACCATTTACATACAGACAGGTGCCACTGTGGCCTTGCACCTTCAAGGTCAAGGGTTTGATTCCTGCCTAGGGGCTGTGTGTGTGGAGTTTCTATGTTCTCACATGCCTTAAGTCTCCTGGGATAGGCTCCAGGGCGCCCAGGACCTTGTACACAGGATAAGTAGTAGAGAAGATGAATGAATGAAAAATACACACACACCATTTGGGGAGTGGGGGGGGGGGTGTTGTGTTCATAAATAATGGAACAAATTAACATTTACAAATATAAGGATTGTCTTCAATACTTGGATGAAAATCCTTTGCAGCTGAAAGTCTTCCCTTCACATCATTTCAATCTTATCTTTGTTCAAAAATGTCTGGACTTGACTGTCTTTCACTTATTTAGGAAAAGTATGTTATACTATTACAGAAACATTATGCGTATCCTGTGTTTTACTTAGCTTGAATTCACCATTTTTACCATTTTTGTTTTTGCAGTTGAACATTTCTTGCTTTCAAAATAATCAATAAAAAAACAAATTTTGCATTTTTTCAAAAGGCTAAATAATCAAAAATTATAATTTTAAACTTAAAATTTTTGTGGTTAGCACTATGGCCTTGCACCTCCAGGATCGATTCTATTAAACTTGATTAAATTTTATTTGTATAGCACTTTTAGCAATGGTTGTCGCAACGCAGCTTCACAGAATTAAAAATTAACGGAAAGAAATTAGAACATATATAGGGAAAAAAAGTATAGTGACAGTCAAAAACGAAACACAAGGAAAAATTCCCTATAATGACAACAAGAAGAAACCTTCAAAGGAACCACAGGGAATAGGAGACCCACCCTCATTTAGGTGATACCAGGTAGTAGAGGGTTTGATTCTCACATCAGGTCTGTGTTCATGGAGATTGCCTGTTCTCCCCGTGCTTGGGGGGGTTTCCTCTGGGTATTCCAGTTTCCTCCCACAGTCCAAAGACATGCGGAGTAGGCTAACTAGCGTTTTCATGTTCCCGATAGTGTGAAAATGAGTGTGTGAGATACCATCCAGGGTGTCGCCCATCTCGCTCCAGGCTTCTCATGACCCTGTAGAGGATAAGCAGTGTAGAGAATGAATAATGATTTTCTCATTTAAATTTATCAAGTTATTAATGTCTGAGAAAGTTTTGCCAACTAATGTATTAACAGAACCCTGTCCTGTAACTCTAAAATCATGCCAAGTGAGCAGCATCAAATGATGTCATTCTTCTTTGTGGCATACATTATAGAAACACTGTGGTAAGTTTTCTTACATTTAAAAAAATATATTTTTATCTATAATAGCTTATTATCACAGAGTATATTAACTGACCATCAACTATGTTACATACACTGTTATGGTTTACAGATTATTTATAACTTCAATGAATTTATTGGTTAAATATTGTGTTGAACTCTTCATGAAAGTGAGAAACGGTCAGCCAGGCGAGTCCTACCACTGGAATTTGGGTCAAAATAAGGAAACTGTCCACTATAATACCTGGCAAGTATGTGACCCAGTATTGTACATAATCAGCCAGGAAAAAATTGTTAATGTTGAAGCTTTGCAACTAGCCGATATTTTACACTGAAGGAATTTACTAACTTCAACCACTATTTGTTCTTTTGAGAAATAATATGTAAATTAAGAAGTTCATGGAACATCAAATTGTCCCTGGACAGCCACAACACACTCTCAGACTAATGAGAATGGAGATAATTGAGAAGTCGGCAGTCACTTGAAAAGGCTTGCAGGAAGACCTGAAAGCTAAAATGAAACACCAAGAACACTTTTGGACAGAGAAAACAAACAAAAAAGATTTTTTTTGCAAACAGAATTTAGCATAACATGTTCAGAGGGAAAAAATCCACATATGATCCAAAGAACACCAGGCCTAGAGTGAAGTACAGAGGTGAAAGCATCATGATATAAGACTGTTTTCTTTACAAGTGATACTGGGACATTATATGTTATCAAGGCAAACGTGAATGAAGCAAGGTACCGGAACATACCAGAGGAGAATTGAACCTTGTGGAGAACAAACTTAATCTGGAAAGCCAATCTTCAAACCAGAGGCAGTTCTACAGTTACTTTGTTACTGTACGTAACTACGTACTTTACCTGAGTAGTTTTATTAGTGAATACTTTTTACTTTCACTCCACTACATCCTACAACAAATATCTGTACTTTCTACTTTACTACATTTGTGCATGATATTGTGTTATATAGATATCTGTAACTTATTACAGATTATGTAGATATCTGTAACTACAGTGGTGTGTAGCATTTGAAGAGGTGCTATCGCAACCTGCTGACTATTGTACTGACAGCACTGAAAACATCACGTTCACAGTTTCAAAATAGAGAGAGAGAGAGAGAGAGAGAGAGACTCTTAAAGGTGACTGAGTTAACACAACTCCAGTACTATTGATAAGTTTGAAGGTAAGTACTTTTATACTTTTTCTTAAGTAGATTACTTTTCTTAAGAGCTACTTTAAAAAATATATATTTTTTTAGTAATATTTGACCTGTGATATCTCTAATTTTACTCATATACAGGATTTGTGCATTTGCCCACCATCTCCTGACTTGAATCTCATTGAGAATTTATAGCGGATAGTGAATATGCGAGTCCATCAGAGGAACCCTTGTAACCCTGGCGAAATGAAGATGATTTGCCCTGAGCAACAAGCCAAAATTTAATCACCATACTGCAAAAAGCTTATCACGTCATGCTGTAGATGTCTCAAGGTTGTAATTGGCAATAACAGCTTTGCAACAAGATACTAATCCTGGTAATCTCTGGTGTCTGAATCATCAATTTTATGGTTGTATGTACTTATAAATAAATGCTTTTTGTCCATAAATTCCAAAATCAAAGACATCATGTGTGGGGCGGACACATGAACTGGAAGTACATTAAAGTATACTAAATAACAAACATTTCTGTGAATACTTGTTCCCCCTCATTCCACATATAGACTCTGTGGATGCACCTACTCTCATGGCAGTAGGTGAGAGAAAGAAATGGACAGTGCTGTGCTTCACCCACAGGCACTGCATGCTGCCAAGCTCAGCAGATGGCACAGGCTTAGTGTGGAGAGATGTGTCTCATGAATCCACCCTACTTTCTCTGTCTCATGATTAAGCGGTTGTGGGCACCGTGGCTCCAGGGGCCATGTAGGCACCATCCAGCAACTCTCAGGTGGGTGGGGGGATGGATAACCAAAAACCTAGAGGTTTGGTCTTCACTAGGGCAGACTCTCCACACACAGAGATTGTATTCAGTTGCATGATGTATGTCTGTGTGAATGAGGATGATGCACAAAGGCGCAGTTCATCCTAATAGTCCCACTAGGTCTTCTTTCGGGGCACCTGGCGAATTTGTCTCTGCCGTGCTACTCGACTGCTCTATTTTATGTTGAGCCTTGCTGTTGTGCTCTGTGTGTGTGTGAGTCTGAACATTCAGAGGGCATCTGCAGTTCCAGAAGGCCATGCTCCAACGAGACAGAAAATGTGGCACAACAAACCTTCGCCTCGTCTGACTCATCTCACAAAAGAGATGGAGTTTGAGAGGGAGGGTGTGAGAGAGAGAGAGAGAGAGAGAGAGAGAGAGAGAGAGAGAGAGAGATCAGCCCCAGTGATGCAGTCAGATGTGGGCTGAAATCAGTCTCTCCCTTTCTCTCTAACTCTTTTTCCTTATCTCACCCTTTGCATTCTTCTGAGACACCCAGTCAACAAAAAAAGGGGCAATCCTTCATTCCTCATAACCTTAAATCAACTGTGGACACCAATTTGATCTCCACATCAAAACATTCCATAATGCACACAACATATATCCGCACCCATCCGTGGTGGCGCCGTCAGGCGAGGATCTCGTGGGAGGCTAATTAAATTGAAGGCAGCCCCTGCTGTTTCCTGATGAGACGCAGTGTTCTCTGGCTACTCTCTCTGTCTGAATCCTCAAAGCCAGCCTGTGTTATGGAAGCAGAGCCTTCATAGATGTCTTGTCACTGTAAAGCTTTATTGTTTTCTGGGGAGGAAAGGAGATGAGAGGTAGAAAGAAAGAAAAATAGATAGACATTTGATGGATGAGTCAGTTTAAATAAAAGGAAATTCCCCAGACAGTAGACAGGGGGCACCATAGAGCTGTTCATATCAGCCTCTATGAGATTTGGCGTCTCGAACCAACCATTAAGACTGTTACCTCCCCCTTCTTTCTTTCCTTGTTCCATCCCTTGCTGCATTTCTCAGGAGATATTCCTCTTTTTCATTGCAGTTACAATTGCAGCATCAATTGTAAGCCTCCGTAAAAACCAGTCCTTGTTTGAGCGAAGGTGTTTCAAGATTTTGCAGGCTCCTCAGTCTTCATACACCGAACCCCCCATTTTTAAATTCTATTCTCTGTGATCAGATAGTCAACTCCTATATTCTGTCTTCTTCATTGATTCGGTAGTGGACCACCACACTTTGGTAACTCATTGGACTGTGGCGATTAAGAGTTTATTTCCGAAGCGTCTCAAGTGCCAGGGGATGAACATTAACACAATTTAACACTTTAATGCAACCCAGCAGGATTTTTGTCAACAAAATCAAATCGCTTCAAACTCAAGCACCATGGAGAGACAAAATCTCACGCTGCCATTTCTGCCTCAATCAGAATGGAGTCAGTCGAGTGTTGGTGTCTACCAGCATGAACAATTTGAGCTATTTTTTGGTCCAAAGGTTTATACAGGCAGCCTCCCCTTCATTCTTTATTATTATCATCAGCTTCGTTGCACATCTTAGTGAAGACAATGAATGGGAGGTTCTCTCTCTCTCTCTAACACACACATACAAAGTAAGAGGATCCAGCTCAGCGCTCCAGTCCGTGTGCCCTGCCAGGCAACCCAGTGTGTGTACATGTGCCGCTGATCCAGAGACAGAGGCCTCTCCCATCAGGGTAATGATATCTCACGCCTGGTTAGAGCGCCGCCGCATAATTAAAAGTGTGGGAGCTGATGGATGGTTGAGTTGTGCGGAGTGGTGGAGAGCAGAGCTGCCCAGCTGACCTTGTCATCATTACGGATAGAAGGGTCAGCCAGAGCAACCACAGCTCCAGTAAGCATCTGCTTCCTTTCATGGCACCATTTGTTCTTCACCTTGTCCTGACTTGCTCTCCGTTTCTCTCCCTAGATTCATGGTCAAGGGCAACTGAGAGTCTGCCAAGCTGACCAGTGATCTTCTGCACAGGATAAAGATGTGTATTGGCCAGACTGTATTTGAACATTTTTTTACTGACCTCACAGCTTTCTCTCCAATCACCTTCTTTCAGTTCGTCAGACAAAAAGAAAGATGAAATAAAATGCAGTAGGAAATGATTATTGATCAACAAATGTCTTACAAGGTCTGCAAAGTGTTCTAGTCAAGCTTTTTAAATTTTTATGAAAAGGTGTTGTAGCGGCGGCACAGTGGTGTAGTGGTTAGCACTGTCGCCTTGCACCTCTAGGGTCCGGGTTTGATTCCCGGCCAGGCTCGATTCCCGTCTCTGTGTCAATGGAGTTTGCATGTTCTCCCCATGCTTGGTGGGTTTTCTCCGGGTACTCCGGTTTCCTCCCACAGTCCAAAGACATGTAGGTTAGGTTGATTTGCCCTTAGTGTGTGAGTGAGTGTATGTGTGCCCTGTGATGGATTGGCACTCTGTCCAGTGTGTACACTGCCTAGTGCCCTAATCCTCCTGGGATAGGCTCCAGGCCCCCGCGCCCTGAATACAGGATAAAGCGGTATAGAAGATGAGTGAGTGATGTGTTGTAGCTATTTGAAATTCCTTCATGCAGCTTCACTAACTGTTTTATCCTGATAAAAGTAAAGGTAAAGTTGGATCTCAAGCCAAACCTGAGTACACCAGGCATTATGCCAGCATACACTCTGGATGGGATTAATACAGCGGTTAAAGTCCAATTTTAAATTGAAACATGGTAGAACTCAGTGAGGACATATCAATTGGAACAGCACTGAAAGCAAAGTTACCATTGCAGTCCAATCGAGTGTCAACTGACCTCAATAAAGCTGGCTCAGCGATTGATATTGACATTAAGATGCAAAATGTACACCCTAAAATGAGAAAAGGATAAAACACTGACTTAAAGAAAATCACAAATATTGGATGAGTTGCATATAGTATTTGATCATTAAAACATATTTCCATGTCTTCCAATCCCAGTGGAATTGTTATGCATGGGAGCATGTTTGTTGAAATGATTTAGGTCTAGTCATCATTTTAGAGAGAAGGGCCAACAAATCATTACAAGGTTCTTCCAACTGATCACCTTTATGATGTGATTAAAGATTACTGTCCTGAACATTTGCCACCCACAAGATTCAGGAGCTCACTGCCTGACTTTTTAAGTTTGACATTCTGTGACATTCACAGTCACCATATTTCAACCCAGATGGAGACCTATGTCAGATTTTATAGTGACGTGTTAGACTGCGCTCCCCACCACCATCATTAAAAAAAACACCAACTCTGGGAATTTTCAGAAGAATGCTGTTTAGCCCTGCAGCACAGTTCCAGATGTGCCTTAAAGTTGTTCATCTGTTTATGAACAGGTTAACAGACAGCACAATTGACTGACCTTTTTCAATTTATTCAAGACCAGTACCATGCTTCCTGAAAGATTCCTCATTCAATGACTTGTAGCACATCTTATTTCATGGCTTTTTCAGTACAAAAGACTTATTTTATTTTATTAGTTGCAGCATTTTACACTTTTCCTCAATATACACTTATACACCTGCACATTTATCCATATATTTGATCTTGAAGCAACGACACAACGCATAAAATCATGCCGAGACCGGTCAAGAGCTTCAGCTAACATTCACATCAAACAAAATGGAGGAAAAATGTGATCTCAGGGACCTGGTTGTTGAAATTCCAGTACCAAAAAGGCTGTTTTGAATATTTTAGAAACTGCTCTTTTCACACACAACCGTCTCTCAAGTTTAAACAGAAACAGTCCAAAGTACTTTAAACATAGAAATGTGTAATAATAAACTTCTCACTTTTATGTGGATGAAACAGGTTTGAACCGAGTGGTGGTTTGATGAGCTAATCACAAACGGTGTGAGGCGGCCTGGAGGCCACACCGCACTTCATCCTCTTCTAATGTCCCCCTTTTAAGTGGAAGTGCATCACCTGTCCATATGCAGGTAATGGACAAAATGCTCTCATTGCATGTATACTTCAATTTCAGACAGACTCTCATTTACAGATTTTGATTTTTTTTAAAGCTGAGACAAAAGACATTAAGTGGCAATTGAAGTAGATGTAACTGAAAATTCTCATATTTCAGAGGATGAACATGAAACTCTTGTAAATCCATGATCTTCCAGGGTAGCATGGCAGCTCCACAACATCTAACATTAAACACCTAGGTGAGGGGACATGGACTACTGGACTTTATGACCAGAGACCAGCTCAACAGCACTTCTGAGTTGATTATTATTATTATTTTTTTTTTAAAGATCTCTCTCCTGGGTTGGGAGTATTCATCATCTGTGGATGGACACTATACCCTTATACCCTCCATCCATCCATTCAGGAACCTCTGTAGTCCAACCAGGGAACGTGGAGGCCAATAATGACAACCATTTCATTTATTCCTCATTTGTACGACCATGGTAGGACCTCTGGTCAGCATTTACATTCACACACTACAGGCAATTTAGGAACACCAATTAGTCTAATCTGCATGTTTTTAAAATGTTGGCGGAAACTGGAGAATCCGGAGGACACTCACCAAGCATGGAGAGAACATGCAAACTTCTTGCACACAGACCTGATGCAGGAATCAAATCCGGGATCTGGAGGTGTAAGGCGAAAGTACTAACTGATTCAATTCACTGAACACCTATTGGGATGGACACTGCCTACATTTCAGTCATGACACTGACTAATAGCCAGACATCAATCAGTGTCTTAGAAATTCTCCATAATCCAGTGAAAAGCTAACCCACAAAATTGGAGATTTTAATAACAGTAAATGGTAGAGATGGTTGAGGGAAGAGATAAATAAACAATAATAATCGAGTGAGTGGTATTCTTTTCTGTGCCAAATTATGTATCGTTACACTGATATCAAGACTATTCTACATGTAATATAGAATGAAAGGAACTCATGATGCTTAAAAAAATCGCAATACAGATCACAAAGCGACTTAAGAATTGTGATAATACCGAATCGGGCAGTCCCTGGCGATCACTATCCCTAGTATATGGAGAATTGAATATGTAATGCGATATTGAAAATTGCACATTTTGGAAAATAATACACTGCAGTTTATCATTCATAAAGCAACAACATTTGTTGTGCTAGACATGGAAGTGTAGCTTGGGGAACTGAGGGCAATTGGGGAGCAGCAGAATGCTGTCACGTCAGCGTTAAGAGTGCAATATAATAGTTCCTCTCACAACTATGTGCAAGTTGGGCAAGATGGACCCCAACCCGTGACAGAACAGAGCCCGAGTGAAGCACCTAGACAGACTGAGTGGACAGAGATGGATGACAGGAAGCTTGAGAATAAAATAGTAGCTCAACCTCTTTCATGTTCCACTCAGAGTGGCTGAAGGGCTACTGAGATTGCTTCATCCCAGATTTGTTCTGACCAAGCTCTCTGCCTGCTCTTTGGCACAACTTCAGAACCCTCACTGGTGTCTCTATTACTTCTCTCTCCACTCAAGAAGCTTCTCCAGAGCTCATCAGAGTTGGTTTTCTCACCACTCAGGCTTCTGATCCTGCCAGCTTCACAGAATCCAAACTTCCTTTTCTACATTAGCACAACCAAACAACACACCATCCAGCCTTCCTAACAGAATCTTCTCTTCTTCGCTACAGATATCAAACAGTCAGGCTAAGTTCTGAGGCGGGAGTTACTTATGCTGATGTTGCTCCAGACAGCTGTCATGGAAACAGATGTCTGCGCGGTTATGATGTGCCAATGTGTTTGATTGTGACTCCCCGTGCCTGCACAGCGTGGTGCCACCATTGATGTTACGGCAAAAAGAAGGCCTCGCACTGGATTCATTATCGGAAATTCCCTTACTCTTTTTGCTCCCAGGTTGGAGGAGCCGAGTCAGCTGCGAGGCGCTGTTTGAAGAGCGGCGAGACCAGATGCGCGCTAATGACAGCGTGTTTGCTGCCCCTCCTCCACTCCCTTCATCTTCGGCGAATTAGTGCTGTGGCTGACTATCGAGCACAGAAAGGTGGAGGGATCTCCGATTCGGAACGTGCACTTTTTGGAAGCCGTTTGCTCACGTGCATGTGTCGTGCCAGAATGGGCCATGCACCAGTCTGTCAGAGGGAGTTAAGCTTGAAGTGCTCTGCTGCAGTTCTAACTGATGTTCTCTGCTTTCAGCTCTATCAAAAAGACTGCAGCACTGTATACTAATGCCATCTGGGCGTGTTACACAGTGTGGAGTTCTGTATAAAACGAAAAAAGCTCTACTGACAACTCGTAGCTGTGTGAGGTGATGCACACTCAACACTCTGCTAGCTATACGAACCCTCATTCTCACCCAAAGGTATTGCCTTCATATCCCAGCGTCAACCATACACGTCTCCGCAGGCCTCCAGAGGAGCCGAGGTGCTGCAGTGGAGATCAGAGTAGAGCATGCTGGGAGCTATGTTGGGATTCACACCTGCCTTCTTCCCATGAAGGAGAATATGTTCTCACTCTCCCTCTTTGCTGCGGGGCTTATCAGAATTTTAACGTGTAGCATCGCTGTCTAGACACAGGCTTACTGCAGAGAGCACTCATCCAGCCAGACTGGAAACAAACACCCGATGCTCAGAGGACACCATCTTATTGCTGAGCACATACTGAAGAGGCCACACTTTGTTAGGTAAATCAAATCTGCACGACGTAATATGCATATCTTAATTATACAACACAAACAAATACATTAGAAAAATTTACAAATTGTCCAAAAAAATAAATTTAATGACCATCATAGTGCTCAGATTTTTCTTTTTTGTATTTTAGATTTAGACGTTTAAACTTTGTAATCAGATGTGTACAACAAGTCCAGATATTTTTCTGTTGTAGTAAGTATGATATATCTAGAAAACTAACAGACCTGTGTTTAATTTAGTTCACCACAAAAAGGAATGCTAGTAGTGAAAGCAAGCAATACACAGTTCAAGTTTATAGCAATGCAGAAACAAATAAAATGTCTGTTGATTATTTGTATTTCCTTTACCATTTTATAACACATTATGTCACATTATAGAGTCCAATCTACAGAAGGAAAATAAAGCTACCAAAAAAAAAAAAACTGTAGTGCCATCTGGTGTTACACTACAGTATTACAGCAAGTGGGTTTTGACCAAAATAATGTTAAACCAATATAAAATATATATTAAGCATGTTGATTTAAATAATTACATTAAACTGACAACTAACATTTTATTACTGATTATTAGTTTCTGGTTATCGATCCTTAAAATCCTGAATTCTTTTACGATGCCTGTAAAAGTTTAGTTTATTTGGTTATACATAAAGAACGAAGGAAGGGAAGGGAAAGAAGGAAGGGAAAAAAAGGTCCTGGGAAAAAACCCCTTCATTCAAATTCACATAAATTCACTTTATTTACAGAAAAAAAAAAACTAAAATAAAAAACTTAAAATAAAAGTGTTTAGGTTCCACAATGAGAACACACAAACACTAATAATAACCGGAGCTTAAGCGTTAACCCAGCAGTAGTCTTCGTTACCTAACACCAGTTACCACTGAGGTTTTGCTGCTCCCTCTCTAGAGAGTCTGTCTGCCTCCTCATTTCCTAAATAGCCAGCATGACCTGGGATGTGCAACTGAAAAATAAAAGAATGGAGAAGACTTGAAAATGGATGAATACAGTACATTAGTGCTTCTCTCATTTGCAGTAATAGCAAGTAAAATGCTTTTAAAAAACTTCTGAAAGGAGAAGCAGAGAGTTAAAGACCCAAGGGTAAGCAACAATTGAACACCTCAACCGTGAACACTCATCCAGCTGGATGGTTGGTGTACAAACCAAATTCTTCAAACAAATGATAGCATTAATAAATAAATAAACAAATACAGTTTTCTGCATTCTCTACTTGGCTCCAAATGCATTACAACTGTGGAAGCAAATATATTCCGATATAGACAATAAGAACCAGGCAGAAGGTGCACATCGACTGTTTTCGTAAAAAAAAGGATTCTGTTAACATTGGAACTAACATCTCTCACTCTCACACTCTAAAACTGATTTTTTTTTTTTTTTTGGAAGAGATGGAAAAGAAAATCTATTTGGTGATGCATTGTGATTCTTTTGTGGGGCAATTCATGTATCGTGATCACTGACCCCAAAATTGATTTTTCAAAAATAAATTCTTAATTTATATTTGTTTGCATTTGGGACGGTAAAATGTTGCAGTTCCTCTATAATCCTATAGGTGCTTCAAACTATACACATGTGGACAGGCAGTACAGTGTCCAGTGGGGTAGAAGAAGATTATTTGCCAAGTTTGTTTAGACAAAATAAGTTTTAAAAAAAATTATAAAATCACGCTACTAACAGGGTCGCGATACAAAGCGAATCGGCACCTTGGTATTGTGATGATATCATACTGGCTATTCCCTGATGATTCTCATTCCTTCTGTTTTATTACTAGAGCACACAAAAACTTTTAAAAATGGAAAATATATATTAAATTTAGTGTGAACTTTTTGCCGTCTAGCTTGTAACAAATGCTTATGGGTGATGTTTGTTTCTACAAATGGTGAAGTTAGTGTCCATGTACAAATACTGTATATAAATGCAGCATTTTTTTTTTTTATTACATTTTAATTTTTGGCATTTGACAGATGCCCATACCTAGGGTGACCTTCTCTTATACAACTGAGCAGCTGCTCAAGGACCTAACAGTGGCAGATTGGAGATCCAGGGGTTTCGTTCTGAAATGGTCTTTCGATCAAAGAGCTTCACCTACCGTACTTAATTAAAACAGTGTTTTCCCATAATAATCATAGCCATGGCAACAAAACCCCCTGTCACAACAAGCTGATTTTTTTTTTCTTCTGATTTATGATTTGCATTTGGGACAGGTGCCTCTCCCAGTGTCTCCTCCCTGTTTCAATCTGATTCACTTTTGATAGCTCTGGTAAGAAAAACAAACAAATCCAGGAACACATGAAAAACAGTAAAAGAGTGTGACAAGAGAATACCACTTTTAATGGATTTCACACACACCAAGGTTTTTGGAAACGAGGAGTTATATTTTCATCTTTTCCCATGGAACTGCAATGTCACTGTATTTATCACTTGTCCGCACTTACCTTACGTTATACCAACAATAAGATGCGTCAGTAATCGCAGTCGTCATAACAGTTTAAAATAATTGATCAAGTACATCTTTCTCATTCTGTAATTAATTTCATAAACAGACTTAAATTAATTAATTAGATACAACTCATCTATTAAACAAAACAGGGTTCTAACTTAGACCACACCCAACGAATGAGGAAACTCACCCATTTAACATCAAGTTCCTTATTCAGTTCATCTAATTTTTGGAAGTCATCTTTATTGACCACCTCGCCACCTGTTTTGAGTCTCCAGCCATTAGTTTTCCAGTTCTTTACCCAGCTGGTAATCCCTTCATGGTGCAAAAACACACAGGATGATATGAGATCCACTTGTAAATGTAATTACATGTGTAAACAGGAATATTAGGTTTCATCACGAACATGTGGAAACTTTATCAGAAGTCTGAAAGAGCTGCTCGGACAGGACATAGAATATACCATTAATGGTGAACTTGCTGTCTGTGTAGAGAACCAGCTTTTGGATGTCAATTTCAATGGCTTGTTCCAGTGCCCTGCAGGCTGCCTGAACCAGATGTGAAAAAAAAGGAGAGAATCAGACAGACAAACCAGAAGTTTGGACTCAAGAGGTGATCTAATAAATGTAAAGAAGGTCTGCACTCCTCCAAAGATTTTTTTTTTTTTTAAACATCTGCCTTAAGACAAATTCAGCTCTTCGTTGCAACACGCAAAAAAGTTTGTGGTTTAAATAACTTCCCCAATTTTTAAATGTTTGTAAGAAGTGATTTGGTTTTTAAAAAATATATATTTGAAACATTTCTTTAGTTGTTTGTCATCTTTTGTTTTTAATCATTCTGTGCCATGAGTGCCAAGTTATAGAGCCAAATGTACACTCTACAGACAAATAAATAAAGCATTTCTGACCACTTCCATTGACGTTAGTGACTGTAATGTGACAAAGAACACGGCAGGAAATCTCTCCTGCCGACTGCAATTAGACGGTACAATAACTCTGCTCTGAGTCAGGAAAGGGAGCGCCTTCTCGGATATCATTACAAATATAGATCATATACTTTCATTTTCTCTTTTTATTAATATTACAACTTGCTGGGGCACATTCTGTTCTTATGTTCCACCTGCGTGTGCTATCACCATGTACATAAAAACTGTATATTCTTATTATTTTTATAATGTTTTTATCTTGTTATTGCAACACACTACCTTAATGTGCAGGTTTCAGATTATCACACTGTTTACAATACTGTGGTCGGGTATCTTTTTTTTTTTTTTTTTTTTAATAACTGTACAACCTGGGAACTGGCTGCTAAGTTTACAATTTCCCTTTGGGATTAATAAGGTAAGGTACTCTGTCTCTCTCTCTCACTGTCTATCTTTCCATTTATCTACCTACCTAATAATCTATGCACCTACCTAATTTAGTGAGCCGACCATTGCACTGGAGCAATTTTGTATCAGCCCTTTCTTTTTGGTCGATTTATCGCTTTATAATGTTGTTCTGATAATGCAAGCGGTGTCCCTCACCTGTAGTTCGGCTCGTTGGTTGGTCTGTCTCCCTGATAACCTCTCTGAAACGTTACTATAGCAAGATGAACAAAGACAAATCAGCTCAGACAATCTTGGCCTAAAAAGTTTCAAGTTTCATCACTTCAAACATACAGCTGACGTCTGTTAGAGACTGCACTCTTTTTATCAGAAAAGTACACGTGTTATTACATTAAAATGCATTACTCACAGAGGGTGGTTTGGACCCCAGTACACTCCGATCCCTGCGCGAGCTCCATCTCTCCCATTTTTTGTACAACAGCCATCTGTGTACACCACTACTGCATCTCCTACAGCCAAACCCACACACACACACACACAACCTGTAAGCTGCAATTCACGTTTACTTACTGCTCCGATTTTGGACAGCTGATTAACCTGGACAATTGTTAATTTAAAATAATGATATTCTAAATGATTACCCATGTAAGTGAGCCCATTTGTATTGTTGCCCTCGGAGGTCTCAAGTTTCACTCGTTTTGCATTCTGTCCGTTATCCTCGTCCTCTTCGATGGTCCTTTTAGAGCTAACAGAAGCACTTGTGGTATGCTTAGCCGCTTCAGAATCTAGACATTCAAAAATCTTAATGAGCATTAGCATCTCTATGAACTGCAGTACATTATTTAAAGGACAGACATGACAGCTTTAACTTACTGAGAGAGTTAAATAAATATTGATCCATTTTAGATCCCCAATAAAATTAAAGAACATTTTTTTTGTTTATATATAAAAAAAAGCGACAAAAAACGTTCCTTCTTAAATTTAAGGTGAGGCCTCAGGGTTTTATCTAACAAACCCCGCCTTCTGCATTATGATTGGTTACAAGAACGGGGTCTCATCTATGATTGGCTAGGCTGTTTACTAGAAAGCGAATCAGTGCTCCTTCCTCATCCAAAGACCAAATGGATGAAAGTTGAAAATTGTGGATAGTGAGGCCTCCGAGTGGCGCAGTGGTAACGCGCTCGCCCTATCATCCGGAGATCGCTGGCTCGATCCCCGGGTGAGGCCTAGAGGAAACACGTGGGTCAGTCTGCGGCCCTCCCGGTGGAAGCTTAATGTGGTAGCCTCTAACGACGGGGTGGAATTGGATACTACTAAAATTAGGGGAGAAAATCGGAAAAATTCGGAAAAAGGGGGGATAAAGTTTAGAATAGGGGATAGTGATCTGACTCCATCCACCCATTTAGCAACCTAGGAAACAATGGACCATGGAGGCCAATGGGGAATACCATGGTATTTATTCCCATTCTACAACCATGGTGGGACCTCCGCACATTCACACACACTCGAGGCAATTTGAGAACGCCAGTGAACATAACCTGCATTTCTTCGGACTGTGGAAGGAAATCAACCAAGCACGGGGAAAACATGCCGAACTGAACATGCAACCACACAGACCCTAAAGGCGAGAATCGAACCCGGACCCTGGAGGTGCAAGGTGTGAGTGCTAAGCACTAAGCTACCATGCCACCAGAGATCCCACTATCCACTTTTTTTTGTGTGTGTGTGTCTTCTGTAGATAATGTATGAACAACTTGTGACTCAATGTCATTTATATTGTTCAGTCTTTTAGGCATTTATATAAAAATGTCTGCATATTGGATTGTCTTGGCTTGTAATTCTACATAAACAGGCTCAGGAAAGAAAATATCTACAGATATAATAAACAGCTAAAAAAAAAACAACAGAATAAATATAAAAGTCATGATTACTCTCTGTGGATGTTGTCTTGTTCTGTACAAAAGCCCAAGCTTCAGCTTCACTGGCAAACTTTTTATAGCGAGCATCAGGGAATCTGTCCACCTGAAACTTGCACTCATCCCTTTGGGATTAGACAACAGAAAGACAGAAAGATGTGTAAAAATTAATGAGATTAATAATTAAAAAAAAAAAAAAAAAAGAGCTGGTGTTCTCACCATGTTTGGTAAACCCCAGGCCTGTGTCCTTTCCTCACTGCGTAAAAGAAACTGCCTTTCTTGCCCATTTCTTCAGCGCTGACGCACAGAGCCCTCCGTACAAGCCTGGAAACAGTGAATAATCTCAACATAACCTAAACTCAGTCCATTCTAGACTAAACGACAACCACCACCAACATACAGACACGTTATAAATAACTACAGCGCGGACTGAGAAAGTGTTGTTATTATTATTATTCCTGCAACTTTCGGTTAGCAAAACATAGCGTCGGAAAAATTCACATGTCCAATAACAGAGCTAAAAAAAAAAAAAAAAACCTACTATAAGTAAATGTTTAATTCTTGTAATGGCACGTGCAGTCAAATTTAACAGCACTTATTATTCTCCTGCTCTGTTAAGATGCTGCGAAGCTTCTTCTTCTTCTTCTTTTTGAACTTAGCTATACCAGCGCTTAGATATGTATCTGCTGCAGCACTGCCACCTAATGGCCCGAAGACTAGAGCCTGCTGGTCAAGCAGGTCTAATTATTTGTGACGTACATTTTCTTTTATTTTTTTAGTTTGCGACATACAGACCTTGGTTCGTATGAGCTCAGACAATCTAAATTATTGTTAGATGTTATTGATATATCTGATTTTTTTAAAAAAATGCAATAATAAACAGATTCGCCGGATTTTTCAAACTCAAATTCAGTTTTATCTAAATATTTGGAGGTAGAGAATAAATGTTTTTTCTGTGATACATTAGATGAAACTCTGATTCATTAGTTTTTTTGAGTGTGAGAAAAAAAAAATCTTAATTCTTTTAAAAGACCACCTGAATGTGTCTCACTCCTTGACTATTAAAGATATAATCTTTTATTATGAGAATGCGGAAAATAAATCGCTTGAATTTGTTGTTAATTATTTTGTTTTACATGCAAAATACTTTATACATAAACAGAGAATTAAAAAGGAACAATTGTATTTCCCTCTTTTCATTCTAGAAATGACCTCAATTTTTAATTCTCTTAAACTAATTCAACTTAATAAGAAGAATAATAGACTTCTATATTACTGTATTTTGATATTATATTTAATTGAAGTAAAGTGTCTCTCGCTACATCTTTTTCACGGTTTATACATAATTTCAATCCTCTCATGTATTTTATCCTTTTTTTGGACTGTCAAATTTATAATTCTTTGTCCTTTATGTTTGATTTGTTGTAATTAATGTTTTGTTGTTGTTGTTGTTGTTATTGCTGCCGTCGTTATTGTTGAATGTGTTTAATGTGTTTTGTATTCTATTGTATTGTCTCAATAAAAAGATTTTTTTTTTTTTTAAAAGCGACATACAGACCAAACAACACACAATCCAGACAACACATCCAGGGAGGATAAAGGAAGCAGTAGGTAACAGAAAAACAAAATATGAAAAAAATATATAAAAAGCATATACAAAAACAACAACAACAAAAAACACTGCAAAGGAGTAGATATTAAAAAAGTTAATGTAAAATTCTAATTGTTTTTTTAAAAACGTAATACCTTTCATAAGCAATAAGTATCTTATAATTTAATTTTTGAATACAAGAAAGATGAGTGTACTATTATTCAATTCAAATTTATGTCCAGTGTTGAGGGACGTTACTTTTTAAAGTAACTAATTACATTACAAAATTACTGTCATTCAAAAGTAATCAGTTACATTACAGCGTTACTTTCTGATAAGAGTAACTAGTTCGAGTACTCTTCCATTGCAGAAAATGAAAACTCCTTTGTGATTCCTCATGCATGTTGTATTAGTCAAGACCTTTATAATTATTCTACCATCATCACTCAGCGAAGTTTGGCCCATAATCTGTTAACTACTAACTATCTGTTACTTTGTAACGCGTTACACCCAACACTGTTCATGAATAAATATATTTAAATATAAATATAATTATAAAGATTAAATTTATAATAAAGTATTTACAAAAAGAGGAGCTGGTGTCAATATTCTTCTTAAATCTCAAAGAAATAAAAAACTTGACAGGATAATATTTAAATAATAATTTAAATGAGACTTTTCTCATCTTGTTAATTTAAATATATTTATAAGGTAAAGTCCAGACGTTTTCCCAAGGAATATTGTTAACAAAATTGTCACATGTACATTACAGCCCCTGGAGCAGTTAGGGTTAGGTCATTGCTCAAAGGGCTCCACAGTGCAACTTTGTAGTGTACCCTGACTTTCCTTAACCATTTATTGCACCACCGCCCTTAGAAATGGTGCAGAAGTGGGAATCGAACCCACACTCCCAGAAGAGACTGCGACCTGAAGCCATTCTTAAGAGCACCCTCACAAACCATATTTCAGTGTGGTATGGCAACTGCTTCTGACTGTAAAGCCATACAGAGGGTGGTGGAAAAACGATGCCAGGGATGCCGGCTGAAGATTTCTTTTCTCCGCTATGATGCCAGTTTGTGTGTGGTCATGTGACTACATGTGGTTATTGTTACTGTGGCTGAATGGTCAAACGGAGTCATGTGATTATTGTTGCTGCGTCTGATTGGTGAAGCAGTTACAGTATATGGTAGATCTACCGGCTGCATGTGTAAAATAAATGGTTAGAAAAGTAACGAGTCGAGTGTAGCCGAATGTAGTGGAGTGAGAGTAGCGTTTCTTCTTCACAAATCTACTCGAGTAAAAGTAAAAAGTATGGTGCAGTAAAACTACTCATAGAAGTAAATTTGTTTTCAAAAAGTTACTCAAGTAAATGTAATGGAGTAAATGTAACTCGTTACTATCCACCTCTGCCTATCATGAATGATGTTTACAAGAGTGGCATTATCAAAGATACCTCTCACTCCCAATCATTTACTATTAATTCATGCTTCTAATATCAGGCAGGTGCTACAGGTGCCGGTCAAACTGGTAATTGTGGTAAAATTTCTTGTGAATGATGGCATTTTGGTCCCATAAAAAAAAAAGAGTTTGTGACTCAACTCAAACACCAACACAAACAGGAGTATATACCAGAGAGCTTAGACCACAAGGAAGGCCTCACCCTGGACAGGTGCCAATGCATTGTAGGGCATAATACCAATAAGTTAACTGGAAATGCCAATAAGCTTACAGTACATGTCTTTGGGCTGTGAGAGGAAACTATGTGGAGAATATGCAAATTCCATGCAAAAAGACTGGTGGCAGGATTCAAACCTCAAACTCAGCAGGTGCCAGGCAACAATGCAACCCTCTAAGCCACCTCTGCACAGACATGGAAAACATAAATAGACACCCATAGTTTTATAAAAACATGTATGAACCAAAATACTTACTACGTCCTGACTCTGTCAATATTTTACTCTTTTCTATAAAGTGAATTGGTAGAAAGGGGAATTTCATGATTCCTACAGTAGCTACTGGTCTCTGGCACAGTCTACTATCAGACTGACTTAATTAAAAATTTGACCAGGTGAAGTGAATTTTCTCTTCTAGACAAGCTTAAACATGGGTATATTCCAACCTGAAATAGTAGTTAAAATAACAGTGAGAAAATGTAATGCAAACATTTTATCATAAAACTACAGATGTCTATTTACTTCTTGCATGCCTGTAAAAATAATCAGGTTGCGTATGTGTGCACATGCTTTTATAAAGCAGCATGTGACTGCTCAGAATTAAGTACTCAAAATCATGTTCAAAATATTTATCATACACCTGTCATCAGTGAAGTGATTCTGATTAACACCAAATACAAATTAAGTGTTTCTCAAGAATTTTGCTGACAGATTTTTGGTGTCATTCGACCAATTAAGCTATGGTGTGTAAACAGCTTATGTGCGTCCCTCTGCAATAGCTGGAAAGACGAGATGAAAACTAATTAGTGTGGCTGACCAAGTACTGCTGGTTTGCTAAATGATGTCATTTTACTGATAATGTGCCAAAATGTGTTATGTTCTGAGAAGACCAAGGTAGAACTTTTAGACTAACTTCCAAAAGATATATTTGGCACAAAAACAAGACAGCTCATCACCCAAAGATTACCATACCCATAGTGAAGCATGGTGCGGGCAACATCGCTCCATGATGCTCCGTGATGCATATTCTCTGTCTGGAGAGATACCCATTGTTTCTCTGGCAGGTTCTTTTAGTTGCCAGCTCAACGCCTGAGGGACCCTTCAATCAGCAGTCCAACACCTTAATCCCCGGGCTGCCTCTGTCCCAATTATTAATAACTCTAAATACAAATCTGTTTTGAAACAGATAATAACCCAAAGTTCTATTCCAAGTCATAAAAAATCTTCAGAAGAATAATTCACTCAGCCAGAGCCCGCAATCTCTGAAATAAAGGTACGGTTTTGTACTAATGAAGGTACAAACCATTGTCACTAGGGCAGTACCTTTCAAGGGCACAGAACTGTACCTTATTATAGAGAAACAAATTTGTACCAATTCTGTTTGTACCATCAAGGACATTATTTGTACCATGGGCAACCAAAATGTACCTTTTGTTTTATAAACTTGCTGGTACATTATTGTACTTTAATCAAAGGTACAAATCTTGTCCTTGAAGGTACCAAACCAGTGATAAGCCCTTTTGGGAACTATAAAAAAGTAATTTTCCTATTGAATAAGACATTCAATCAATTTATTATGAACATATATGAATTATGTTTGAACACTGCCGTAGTAAAAATACATCTTTCATGTTTACAATAAACAAATATTTAAACTAAATAAAACGCTTCTATTAGCCGAAAAAACCTTTCACAAAATACAATCACAATAAAACTGTACAGTATATAAAATACAATTGTCCCTCTACAATATAACTTTTCACAATACAATTTAAACTTTTAAATTAATTTTTACCCACTTTTCACAAAATACCATTGCCTTTACTCAACATTCTTTTAGAGCAGAAATGAAATAAAAAGCATCAAAAACACAATAACGAGATGTGCACAAACTTGTTGACTATATCTGTACATATCTGGAAAACTCTTAAACGACTTCAGCTACTTCGTAAATCACAGCTGTTTCTATCCCCGGCTAAAGGTTATCGTAGGCAGTGGATAGTAAATGCTACATGCACAATATACTTAGTATTATGGTCATTAATTGCTTTAAATAAATTAAAATGTGTGCAAATGTCTTACATCATTGGATGCAATGCTAAATAAATAAATAATGCTTAAATAAATCCCTTAAGGGTCTGCAGGTGTTTTGAGGCTCTAAAGAAGTTTTGACATGTCCTGACATTTATGTATTTTTCAGTTACTTATAAACATATAAATGGCTAAATATAAATATATATTTACATATAACATAAATATAAAAGTCTGATTACACTGTATTCAGCACAAACTGGGCAACAGTAATATGTGAGCAGCATGTACAGTATGTACAAGTTTATATTTTGGAGAAAATGACACCTATGTGTGGTTATTGAAAACAAAACAAAACAAAAAAATCACTGAAATAAAGCCACAAACCTCATTCATAACATTTGTGAACAAGACATTTGTGGCTTCAAAACGATTTGACGATTATCCTGCTCACTCATTCACAGAAAACAATATATTCATTTACATTTTCTAAGATGGACCTATTCACAGAAGGCACATTTATGGCCGTACAAAAAACACACATTCAGGGTAGAACAGTACAAACAGGTACAGTCCACAATGAAAAAAGGGTGTTAAGTTGGTAAAAGCCCACTCTTACACCCTATACACAGTCATACATCTTTGTGCCACTCTCAAAAAGCAGTTCCTGTTCACCTGACGACATAAGTGAACATGGCATACCTGGCAATTCCATGGTGTTTTTTGCTGCTTACCATACACTGCTTTACAATACAAACAGACCATGTGACCAGCAGCGGCAACATTTCTGTCACCTGAGGTCAGTCCATGTGCTGGTTGTACGCAGTAACAGGTGCAGATACTAATTGTGTGTCAATCCACTTTAAAAATACAAGAGATCCATCTCAATCCAGATGCCAGTTGTGGTCCAGGTTCAAATGTTGGCAGGAATTGCAAGTCATTACCAGTCTGTGTTTTCCATGTTAGAGATGGCTGTCTGTATCTTGCCTGCTTTTTGCATTTGCTTTCTATCAAACAGTTTAGAAAGAAAAGAAAAAAAAATAAACTAATGAAATAATGCATATGCATTACTAAACTAGTAATTTCTTGCTAATACAAATAAGAATATATGTTCAAGATTATGATATATACTACTGGCAGCACAGTTGCTTAGTGATTAGCACTGCCGCCTTGCACCTCCAGGGTCGGGTTCAATTCCCACATCGTGTCTGTGTGCTTTGAGTTTGCTTGTTCTCCCTGGGTTTCCTTCAGGTAATGCAGTTTCTTCCCACAGTCAAAAGACATGCAGATTAGGCTAACTGGCATTCCCAAATTGCCCATTGAGTGCAAATGAGCTAGTGAGTGTGTGTGTGTGTGAGATAGGTTGCTACCCCGCCTCATGCCCTAAGTCTCCTGGGACTGGCAGGCCCCCTGCATCTCTGTATACAGGATAAAGCAGTGCAGGCGATGAGTGAATGAGCGAGTGTGATAGCTATTGTTTATTTTTCTAATTACTATATTATTGACCTGTGGTGCCTTAAGCCTCTGTGCTCTTTTCTGATAATCACAGCTCTCTTTCAGTTTTCAATCAAACTTTATGTATATAATTGATATTTTAAGATAAAATATCTTAAAAACAAAACAATTACATTTTACAATATTGGGGCTCTTACTCATTGATACTGATGAATTTTGAACACACACACGTGTCATTTTTTTTCATCACGTGGCATCGCGCTCGCCCCCTACAGACCGGAAAACCAAACGCATTTCCCGCGCACATTTCCCATGATCCTCGGCGTGACGCGCTTTTACCGGCCTCTCGCGAGATTACGGCCTCTTTCCAGGCCGTCGTTGACTGAGGTAGGTTAGTTCAGTTCAATGTCTTGAGCAGATAACGTACTAAAATGTCCAAAATAGACATGTTGTTGCGATTTTATTTGGTTATAACGTGTAAGTACACCGGGATACGTTAGATGAAGGGCTTTGTTTAGTCGGATGGCAGTTTGGAGGAAGTAATTTGTATAGTTGTGCCAGGATTAGCCGAGGTGGCTCGCTGTCCATGGAGGAACGAGGTAGAGAGAAAGGGCTTGGGCCTGGCTGAGGCTATGGTGTACTGCGAGTGATGTGTTTTTTAGGTAATTTAATAAATTTGTTTCACATTTTGGATGTAAAATTGATTAAAAATGAGCTCGCGAGCTGACTACTTTATCTTCATTGCTAGTGATGTTAGCTCGTGTTGCTAAAGAGACCACGCCGATATCATTTCTCCCTCAAACAGCTCGTTTCTCTTCCACTGTGTGTGAGAAACTACTCGTTTAGTGCTGTGGGAGTTAATTATTAATGCCAAGTTCATTGTTTAGTCTACTAAGAGCTGGTTAGGTTAAGTGTGTTAGCTAGTTAAAGCCGCAGAGACCTTCCCTCAGTTTCACCCAGCTGTAGAAATAAAAGCGTGTTTAAGTCTGAGGTCTGTCATGCTTCTTTTTGACTCTGTGTTGTGTTTCAGTCATAGGCCATGTTCAGTAGCAGCGCGAAAATCGTCAAGCCGAATGGCGAAAAGCCGGACGAGTTTGAGTCTGGCATTTCCCAGGTAAGATGACTTAACGCACACCCTTCGTTTCTCGCTGTCTTTTCTCTTCATCTTAAAAATGTCTTCTTGTTTCCCCGGGACAGGCTCTTCTTGAGCTGGAGATGAACTCTGACCTGAAGGCTCAGCTGAGGGAGCTCAACATCACTGCTGCTAAGGTCAGGAATGACACCTCCATCAGAAAACTTACAGCAACTCACACTCTCGGTGCACCTGCACTTAACCTCCATACATCCTAAAGCCAGTGTCCTCGAGCTCCATAAACTTTATACTGTTTGGCTAACCATTTTGACTACCCAGGAAATATGTGGTGATGGCTAAACATTTTGTAGAAGTGGTTAGGTTATCAGGGAGGGAACCAGTTTGTAATTAGTCTGGTGAATTGAAACAAAGCTTGAGCTGCATACTCATCATAGGGTAACTCCATGTTATTGGAAGGAGCTCCTGGGTGTTTCAAAGCCATGTGGTGTACTTGAATATTGAGCTGAAGGAAAACATTTTTCTTTAACTTAAAAATCAGTGTGAATCACTAGTGTCACGAACATTGACACCAATTTGCTTTATTTATGTGCAAAAATTTAATTTTCATCCAAGAGTTCTGGGCAGGATAATTCTTAATCAAGTTATTTGCTGAAATCAAGGTGTTTTTAATTTTTTTAAATTTATTTTATTATTTTTAAATAAAATCTAAAACTGACACCTTGCATTTGTTGGTCAGTTAGGCTGTATATGCTCAGATTCCAGACTGTGTATGTAAACTAGCATTTGGGGGAATGTGCAGCTTGTTTGTGTATATTCCCAGTATTCCCAGAGTCGGACAAAAGGCGATGGGTTTCCACGAGTCATTTTTTTTTTTATGCTGTGCTACTCCAGCTGGAAGGGCTATACATATACAAATGAATGCTATCCAGTGTTAGTGTTGTAAGTCTTTGCCAGACACAAGTGCAGGAATTAACTTTGGCTGTGACCAAGTTAGTGGTTAGATGAAGAGAAAATCCAAAAGCAGTGGGGTGGTTGCTGACATTTCAGTTTATGTTGACCCACCCCTGTGATGCTCTGAAGTGCCGAAAGCAGAGGAGCAGGAGAAAGAAGCTGTAGCTTTGCACAGTCGAAAACTTGATTGTATGACTCTTCTGGTACCCAGATTCACTTACCAAACTCAATCTACCTATATTTGGCGGGGATTCATTTTGGATTATCTTTGTGTGGGTTACACGTTACATTATCAACCAACGTGGACATCCTGTGAGTTCACTCGCTCATGTGGCTCTGTCCGTGTGGCGTATGGGAGCGTAGCACTTCGGTGCTGTGACGTACAGTCCCGTTCCACGACGTTGGATAGTATGCATGTCCCCTGCGTTTAGCTGGTGAGGACGGCGTCCTGTATATTCCTAGGTCTTTCCAGAGCCTTATGGGCTGTTACTGGGGAGCCAAACCATGCAGTGCATAAACTCACCAAAACTGTACTTTTTCCATTGTACAGTAATGTCAAAGCTGTAAGAGCGTTGAGGTTGAGAAACATTGCTGGCTTTTATTTTTTTAGGAAATCGAGGTTGGTGGTAGCAGAAAGGCGATCATCATCTTCGTGCCAGTGCCCCAGCTGAAGGCTTTCCAGAAGATTCAGGTACGGCTCGTGCGTGAGCTGGAGAAGAAGTTCAGTGGCAAGCATGTGGTCTTCATTGCACAGGTAAGATAAGTACTGTTTTATTATATATTTATAAAAATAAATGGCTATTTTTCAAGAAACGTGACCTGTGGCTGGTAGTACAAGATGTGGAAAAATCATGCACGTATTAACTAGCCACAGAGGCTGTTGGGTGCTCCTCTTTAATTACCCAGTCACATTTTTTTATATGTAATCGAGGTAAGTGGCAACGAAGGTAATATAGTGTGGCTGTATACTGAACTCATTAGCTTATTATGCACATTGGTACAGGCCCATCTAATTATCCTACCAGTTGGAGAATCTTTTTTTGCACCAGGGTGTTAAATAGAATTGAACAGAATCTAATTTTTGCAAATGTGATAATCCACCACTAGACAGGGTTTATGAAATCAGATTCAAAACTATTTCCTGTAGACATCTTTCTGGATGCTCTACCCACTAATCAGATTTTAATCTCAAGTCCACACAATCAGGTGGTATGGGGCATGGATATATTGTTGACAAATAAGAGGGGGGAGGTCAATGAAAGGAATGGAAATAAAACAAAAATTTTGCTGAAAGTTATGTTGCTATGCTTTAGGAGGCCTCAAAGGATCTTTTTGTTTTCCACCCTTGGCGCTATTATGCTTATGTACAAATGGTGCCATTTTCCATTTGGCTAAATTAACTGTCATCAGGGAGCTTGTCTGGGTTAACTGCATTATGGAAATGTGCAATAGTTCCTGGAAAGAGGACAAAATGAAATGTATGTTTGATAGCACTTTAGGAGGAATGCATCAGTACAGAGCTAAAGAGAGAGTACAGGAACATTATCTATTTGAGGAAGTATTATGCTGCGTGCAAGCTTCCAGCGTTACCAAGGCATCCAATAGAGAGGTCGTCAGATTCGGGCTGCCAGTCTAAACGGCCAAATCAGCTCTAGTCACTGGGCAGCCAGTCCTAAAGATCCACTTTGTAAAAAAAGAAAAAAATGGATTTACCTGCAGCCTGAAGAAAATGCCACACAATGACACAATGCCTTCATCTTGTACACCTGCTTGAAAGCCACTTTTATTTGATTTAAAGTATGAATGTTTACAACCACCAACGTGGACATCCTGTGAGTTCACTCGCTCATGTGGCTCTGTCCGTGTGGCGTATGGGAGCGTAGCACTTCGGTGCCATGACGTACAGTCCCGTTCCACGACGTTGGATAGCATGCATGTCCCCGGCGTTTAGCTGTTGAGGACGGCGTTCTGTATATTCCTAGGTCTTCCCAGAGCTTCATAGGCCTTTACTGGGGAGCCAAACCATGCAGTGCATAAACTCAAAACAGTTGTTAAATTAAATTCTTAGAAGGTGCAAGCTTCTAAATTTTGCAATGTTTATTTGCAGAGGAGAATCCTGCCCAAGCCCACAAGGAAAAGCCGCACAAAGAACAAGCAGAAGCGTCCAAGGAGGTAAGTGATTATTTGTTACTGATTTTCCTTGGTGGTGTTTAACCTTGTACTGGACAGATGAGGCTTGCTTTTGCAGTCAAAAAGAAGGGGGGCGGACCCCAACGTGGACATCCTGTGAGTTAACTCGCTCATGTGGCTCTGTCCGTGTGGCGTATGGGAGCGTAGCGCTTCGGTGCTGTGACGTACAGTCCCGTTCCACGACGTTGGATAGCATGCATGTCCCCGGTGTTAAGCTGGTGAGGACAGCGTCCTGTATATTCCTAGGTCTTCCCAGAGCCTTATGGGCCGTTACTGGGGAGCCAAACCATGCAGTGTACAAACTTTAATTTCACTGGGTTATGGATTGCTTTAATCATTTAAGCAGAGTCTTTGTGGGATACTAGTTTATTTTAATGAAAGAAATTAGCCGAACATTTCTGCACCCCTAGTCATTTAAAAGCTACGATCTGTTTTATGCGCGAGTAGGAGTGGGTAAAATGGCCAAATGTTTCTCACGGTAAGTGCTCACAATATCAATAAGCGGAGCACTTGCTTTAAAATTAATTAAAATATTTTAAAGGGGGGGAAATAAGAAAGGAAAATTAATATAATACAAAATCATTGGTAGTGCAACTGTTGATGTGCATATGTAGTGATGGCAAAGTGACCATGCAAGTAGTAATAATTGTGCAAAAGAACAGCATGGAAGTGAGTCTGTGTTTATTGATCTATGTATGACTGGGATCAAGTGAACAGACCCTGCAGCTAAACAACAATGAGGGGCACACCATACATGAGGCAGAAGAGCCTAGATCTCCCAATACACACTCCCATGCCCCTGTAGAGGCGTTGAAAAGCCGAATGGCTGTGAGGATTTCCTTCGTATGTCAGTTGAGCAGCTTTATGACTAGAGTCTTAAACTAAACACACTCATAATTTTGGCAAAAACTTTGTGCAGTGGTGGTCAGGGTTGGCCTTGAATGACATCTCTTTAATGTACCATAAAATTGCTGAGGTAATTGGACAATTGGCACACTTTCTGCATAAAAAAAAGTTTCTTGATGTGAATGTTTAGGATGGGTTTTATGACTGAGCTCATAAATGCATCCTAAATTTATTTATTTTTTGTAGATGTTTAGTTTGTCTGTCAAGATATGAGGTTGGTAAAAAGATTCAAGCACTGATTGTCCTGTTCTTAGTCCTGGAGAACCTGCTGTCCACCACATTTTTAGTGATTTTACCTGCTATGACATCCACCCACAGTCAGTATAAGCTATTAACTGATCAGTTAAATCATGTATGCTGAGAGCACTAGTGTGCAGGATGTCCACCAGGACAAGACTTGTGAATCACTGATTTAAGGTTTTGACTTCAAATGCTTTCATGTACAGTCAGAAATGATTACAGATGGTGCTGAATGTTTTAAAGTTTCAGTTCAATGATGCATTAAGATGTTCCTGTGTAATTTGGGTTGTGAAGTTTAATCTTGGTTTTTGTTCTGCAGCCGAACTCTTACTGCCGTGCACGATGCCATCCTTGAAGACCTGGTCTACCCCAGTGAGATTGTTGGCAAGAGGATTCGCGTGAAACTGGACAGTAGTCGGCTCATCAAGGTCCACCTTGACAAGGCACAGCAGAACAATGTTGAACACAAAGTAAGTGCTACTTTTATTCTCAACACCATCAACGTGGACATCTCGTGAGTTCACTCGCTCATGTGGCTCTGTCTGTGTGGCGTATGGGAGCGTAGCACTTTGTTGCCTTGACGTACAGTCCCGTTCCACGACGTTGTATAGCATGCATGTCCCTGGCATTTAGCTGGTGAGGACGGCGTCCTGTATATTCCTAGGTCTTCCCAGAGTCTCATGGGCTGTTACTGGGGAGCCAAACCATGCAGTGTACAGTTTTTCTCTTTCATATACTGTCTTTATGTGCGCTGGCTTGTAGAAGCTATTTGGGTTGATTGAGGATCGAACTTGGTAATTGGTTCAACCTTAAACTTGAATGTTTTATTGCCTATCAAGTGTAAATTGAAAAATGACTAGCTAAATTGCAAGTTAAATTTAAACCATTAGTTTTGCTTGAACTCTGAGTAGCCTGTGAAGTTTTGTGGTGATAATTTTTACATATAAAATTGAGCTAAGGTTTTTTTCTGCATCACCTAATTTTCTGTAAATTCTCTTCTAGGTCGAGACCTTTGCTGGTGTCTACAAGAAGCTCACAGGCAAAGATGTTGTATTTGAATTCCCAGAGTTCCAACTGTAAAGTGCAGATGGCAGAATAAATTTGTATACCATCATATGCACCATGTATTTATTTCTTTAATGTGTGGTGGCTTGCTTCGGCAGATGCTAAACTATTGTTGCACTGTAAACAGGATGTTTGGAATACCTTTCCTTCGAAAATTCTTTTGGTTAAAGATTCCATGGAGGTTTTTAAAGTGACACTTGGTAAGCTACAGGTTAATATTTATTTAATATTTATACATATTATAATATATTTATAATATACAGGTATACATTATAATGTAGGTGTATAATTTAGAGTGTTGGGTTCATGTCTAAATTTCTCTTTCCTTAAGCTTTCAGGCTAGGCTCATCTGAAATAGGTTTATGTAACCTATGTTTGGACTCTTCACCACCTGTCTAAACAGGTTTCTGATGAGTGGAGTTCATTAACATTTTTTAAAACTAATTTCCTCTAAATTAATAAATAAATAATATAAACATAAAAGCTGTTTGAAGGACCCTAGGATTCCAGTGGTTTTATTAGGCTAGTTGCCACAGGCTTGTATTAATTTGTTACTATAAAGCACCTGGACCGTGTGTAGAGACTGACAGACTTCGGCTACATTTCAATCAGCTAGCACTTCCTGGAGAAGTGGGCTGTTCAGCCATATTAAGTATGATTCCAAACCATAGGAAGTGAAATTTAGTTTAAAGCGATCTGTGAATTGTGTAGCGAACAAGAACAATGGTTTCATTTTCCTGGAAGTGCATATGCAAAGATTTCCATAAGTCATTGTGCCCCACTGGAGCATGTTGGAGAAAAAGAGCTTGATATGGGATTTATGTATTTATCTTTAATATTGATGACCTCACTAAATGTCATTAAAAATTTTATCAGTAAGTTCTTAGCATTACATATGACACTGTTGGTAATCTGTAAAATTCTCCATTTTGTAAATTAATCAAACTTATTCAAGAGTTATGTTTAAGTAGTAGTATACAAGAGTTAGATGCTATACATTGTCATGTTTGTTTCAGTAAATCTCTGATGTGTACGTTACTAGAATAATGCCTAGTGGAAGTGATGTCTGCGTCAGTAACTAAATTGTTCAACCATCTAAAGACCACGGCACCAATCAAGCATCATTATTCTTCTCAGAAATCTTCTAACGCAAACCCCCAGGTCATCAAACTAGCTGGTTTGAGAATTATATGCAGATATAATCCCTTTGTATGATGCTGAGGAGAGAGACATAAGCAAGTCTGACAGCTTGTGTATGACTTTCAGAAACCAGAAAAACACTTGTTGCTGTTTTTGCATCCCGTCATTAAATTTATTCCTTGATGATTTCCCAAATGAAGAGCCTATTAAAGATACAGTATCATTCTAAGTTTAATGACCTCACCTGTCATAGCAGATGGTGTAAATACGTTCTACTAGTGATGGCCAGATAAAGCCTCATTTAGGTGTCGAAGCTTCCCAGCCCAGTAGTTTCACCAGGGCTTATTGTATTGCCATCTAGTGGACAAAGTTTGTGTAGCAACTAGCTTGTAACGTCACAAGCAGCAGAATTAACGTTCATGCAGCTGAAGGAAATGTGTATGCACATAATTAGCATTTCTGAATCTTTGAAGATTAACAGAAGAGTGCATGAGCCTTAAGCACCGAACGAGTCAGTCACGTGATTCTGGCAAACGTTTGCCATTGGTCACGTGACTCTCAGGCTTTGTTTGGACATGCCCCCTTTCGTTGATACAAGCTTCAGTGTCATAGTAACATCACTACATTCTGTGCATTCTGTTCAGGTTATAAATACAGATATTTCAAAAAGGAAAATCCATTTAGCCTTCAAAGTTTCTCCTTATTAGGTGTGGACACAACTCTTCTCAAGATCCTAAACACTTGAGTCAGGGGAGGTGACTTGTGAGCATGCACTCCCAAGATACAGACTGTGACTGATTCTGGTCTTGATTTACTTTATCATAACTGCTGGCATTCAAGTAGGTGATGGTCTGCATGTTCCAGTGAAATTAATTGAGATCACAGATCTCAGTAGTCTATCAGGTCATGCTGCAGGGAATGGAGTGAAATTAGCAGCAGATTCATGCAGTTCAGGACTCGGTCACTATTATCGAGAGCCTGCATTTAGATGTCTTTGATGCCAAAAACATGGCCTCGATAGTCATCCTTATTATGCAGAAAATAAAGAAATTATTTTAAAGATCTGTCTTAAAAATTCACAGTCTTCCTAAAATATGAATGTATAGTTTTCATCTAGATTAGTATGACTATATAGATTTATTTCCAAGTGCTCAAACAATTAGCAAAGCTAAAGACTTTGTCTTTGATGTCTTGGACAAGATGTCAATTTGTGTGAATTAAGCATTACTGTAGCACATCAAAATACTGTTTCACTTTCAATAGTAAAGTGCTGCAGGTTCTAAGCAGAATTATTCACAACTGGTGAATAATGTTTCATTAATCTGACTCATTACTAACCGGTGATGAATTGGAAGCTAAACATAATGTTTTTTACTACATGGTTTATGTGAAATGAGGACAACCATGTGTTGTGCTAATGTTTGACTAGTTTTTTCACTCACTCATTATCTATACCACTTCATCCTGTGTACAGGTCACAGGGGGTCTTGAGCCTATTGCAGGAGACCTAGGGCATGAGGTGGGGTACATCCTGGACCAGGTGCCAATCCATTGCAGGGCACACACATACACACACTCACACACTCATTCATACATTATGGGCAATTTGGGAACGCCAATTAGCCTAATCCGCATGTCTTTGGACTGTGGGAGGAACCCCACCAAGCACAGGGAAAACATCCGAACTCAATGCACACAGAGGCGGGAATCGAACCTGGCCTGGAATTAAACCCAGACCCTGGCGGTGCAAGGCAACAGTGCTAACCACTAAGCCACTGTACCACCTCTAGGTTTTCCAAAATAAAATTATATGGTCATTTTTATACATTTATTTAATAAATTAGTTATTTCAATGTGTCTTTGACAGCTTTGCTTTATGCCCCTGATACAGCTCAAGCTTGAGTTATTGCTTATGAATACTGTGTCGAATCTCACTTTGCTCTATGAACTGTAAATATTTTACAAGCAGCGTCTGACTACGGCAAAAAGAACTTTGGATGTTCCTAATAACTGGGTTGTTTTTGCCTTCTTCATGACGTAATGATCTCGAACACTATTGTAAAGTTAAACATGTGAAAACACATTGACTGAGCAAATCAAGACCCAGATACAGAAATCCCACTAATTTCTTCCTTTTTTTTTTTTTTTTTTACTTGATGCTGACATGACAGATTTTGCAATTTTATTAGGGTGTAATAATGTAGTTATACAATAACTTGAGTACTTTTCAAAGAATAAATTGAAAGAACGGTGTATCGTTGTACTGTAGTTGGTTTACTTTAATAGTCTAAAATGACATGTTTGGAGGTCCTTTAAAAAGTCTCAGGTAGCTTGTAAAACTTCTTAAAGTTCACGTGCAGCAATACATTTATATCAGGTTGAATAATGTTAATACTCCATTTTCATATCTTTCTCGTTGTTAAAATGTTTCCCGACTTCATTAAAATGGATTATTCCACGGAGGGGTGTGTTTGGGAGCAGGATACATTATATATTCACTGCAGGTAAACAGAAAAAAGCATTATGTATCACATTTTTTATTAAACACATCATGCTGTGAAATTGTTTTACAACTAACGACTGTATTTGAAGCGGTTATGCATTATACACCGTGGCAGCCGCTGAAACCCTGCTAAAGTAACATATTATTTTACATAAAGGATTATTGTGCTTTGCTGAGCCAAAATATTTTATAAAATTAATTTATTGATCAATATACATTATAAAATAGAAGCTTTAGGTAAACCACCTTTTGTCTGTACCACACTAAGGGCAACAAATGGATCTTGTTGCTTGAAAAAAAAAAGAGCAACACCAGTGAGGCTGCGCTGAATGTGTACTTTGCTCTGTTCGACATTTTAGTAAACACACACACCTGAAAAAATTCAGTAGGACAAGAAAGAAGCATTTATTTCAGGCAATCCTTGAGAGCTTATACTTTTTGAAGCATTTCACATTGAGGATGGCAAACCGTTCAGCTGTAAAATTGAACTCTGGTCAACCAGATTTTGTGCAGTTTAACAATCTCGCGTGTGAAACAGCAGGAGGGAAGGTGAAAACTGAAAAAACTGGAAGCTTCTCTCCATAACTTTAAATAACTGCTTAAACTTTTTATTGCCTGTGGTTAATTTGCTACTCTATTTGTTACTCTAGGTGATTTTTGCAACGGATGAGTGGTTTGCTCCTGCTCGAAATCTCTTGAAGGTACAGCGTCGGTTTTCACTCTTGTATTTTTTCCGTAACTTAAAATCATGTGCACAAACAAGCGTCTTAACAATTCAACTTTTCTCAAAGTATGTTCTTCCACATTTCTTATGCGTTCATATTGGGAAACTTATCTGTAGAAAGAGCCTGCAGTGTTTCTTGCCTCCGCTTTCACTGAGTTCGGGAAATGGATGGACGGTTGGGAAACAAGAAGGAAAAGAATACCAGGTATCATTCCACTTTTATCAGAAAATCTCACTTGAATCTCTCAGACACCAACTTCTTATTTATGACCATGGCATTGATCTACTTTATAGCTTTGATGAGTGTGTGTAGTGGGGGCCACTTTCACTAAGAACCCTCATCTATCTGCTCCACTTGATCAATAAAATGACAGGAAGGAAAAGAGCTCTTTGAAGTATTGCAACTGGACAAGGCTATCTGACCTGGCTATGAGAAACTGTCTTATAATCCTCCAAACTCCTGTCTGCTTAAAAGTCACATATTGATCTCATGAAAGATGCACAGTATAGTTTCTTTTGTCTTGTGCTAAAGGTCATGACTGGTGCATTGTGCGGTTGGGAGTTCCTGGTGTCATTCACGGCTTTGATGTGGACACGTCGTTCTTCACGGGAAACTATACGCCTTCCATTTCTATTCAGGCTGCCTGTCTCGGTATGTAACGGCAACCACAAGGAGTGTGTAGATTATTTTAAAAAAAAAACAGTTTTCAATTGACTAAGCTATGAGTTGTTAAAGGATGAAATAGTGTGTTTTAGCACAAATTACAGTTTGAATTGTTCAGGTATAATTTCAACAACACACCTGACATTTATCATTTTACGTTTTAAGTGCCTAAATTATATGAGTGTTTGATTCATTATTGAAATCCAAATATGTAGACATCACTCAGTGGGAAAAGGCTATAGACACTAGATCACTAGTGATCAATAGTCATACTACACGATACAGTACATACACTATATTGCCAAAAGTATTCACTCACCCATTCTAATAATTGAATTCAGGTATTCCAATTACTTCCATGGTTACAGGTGTATAAAATTAAAGCACTAAGCATGTAGACCACTTTTATAAACATTTGTTAAAGAATGCATCGTTCTCAGGAGCTCAGTGAATTCCAGTGTGATACCATGATAGAATGCCATCTGTGTGTATTCCACAGTCAACTGTTAGTGGTATTCTAACAAAGTGAAAGCGGTTGGAAACGTCAGCAACTCGGCTCACCAGGTGGTACAGTAGGCCATGTAAAATCACAGAGCGGGGTCAGCAGATGCTGAGACACATAGTGCACAGAGGTCGCCAACTTTCTGCAGAGTCAACAGCTAAAGACCTCCAAACTTCATGTGGCCTTAAGATTAGCTCAACAACAGTGCATAGAGAGCTTCATGGAATGGGTTTCCATGGCCGAGCAGCTGCACCCAAGCCTTACATCACCAAGTGCAACACAAAGCATCGGATGCAGTGGTGTAAAGCATGCCACCACTGGACTCTAGAGCACTGGAAACATGTCCTCCCTGGAGATCATAACACTGCTCCAGAGGCTTGTAGAGTGGACACTACATGATGGGTGCATTAATTCATGTGCTGTCCTTCTTACCCTGATGCACCCTTGGCTCTTAAATAGTGTCAATCTGGACTCATTAGCCCACATGACTCTTTTTCATTGCGTTAAAGTCCAATCCTTGTGCTCCCTAAGAAACTGAGACCATTGTCTCTAATTATTCTGCCCAACAAGTGGTTTTTCTTATATCCACACTACTGTTTAGTTCCAACACAAATAATGAGTTCTCATCCCAATTCCACACAAATGATGAGTTCTTATCCCAATTCCACACAAATGATGAGTTCTTATCCCATCATTTGTGTGGAAATGCTTTTACTTTCAATACTTTCACTGTGTCGAGATCGCTACTGTCAATTTTTGACAACGCGACCTCACCAAGTGATGTCTTGGAAAGTTTTAATGATTTGTTAGACACTTCTTAACCCAATTTAAATGATTTCAGATCTGCTTAGTTGTTTTCTTTGCTTGATGGAGGCCATGCTTTTGTAGTCAGTCCTAATATTCTTGCTCAGTTACTACTGCATGCATATTTGAGGCATTTTAGACATGATTCACATGCAGCAGATTCACCTCTAAGATTTCATGTCCAGTTATTCCATAAGGTAATATAATAACAATATTTATGGGCTAATATAAATATACGAATATATAATTTCATATTTTTTATGTCTTTTTCAAGTACAAAAATAAAAATAAAAAAATCATACTGTATTAATTAAATGTGCTGGGGACATGTCCATGGGATTTAGATTAAATGGATGGTCACTAAACGGATACGTGATTTGGACAGAGGGATTTCCTATAGTTTAAATGTTAATTATTATTGTGTTGAGAGGTACTTGATAATTTTTTCGTAGTTTTGCACAGACAGACATAAAGAAATTGAAGCATCACTTGGCCTGTGGTCCTTGAGTTTAAGCCCTGTGCACTAGATGGTGGTATATCGCTAAAATTGAAGCAAACTAGAGACAAGAATGGGGCTGTTCATTTTATCCACATGGATTCTTTATTTCATTGGCCGGATTCTTTTGAAAGAGCAGTGACAGTGTAAGGTCACAATACCAAGACACTGTAATTGATTTGTTTGATGTCATGGACAGTAAGCTGTTGGAAGAAGTAAGCAACACATAAAAAGGTCCAATAAATACTGAAAGAAGTGTATAAATGTGCACACTTTCCTTATAAGTACAATTTTCAGTTCAACAAGCTCTGCAGAATACCAAGAAGGCGTCAGTCTCAGGGGAAGAGTGCATATGAGCTCTTTATAGGTCATTGTATCCTGTAGTGTTCCACTATTAGAGAAGAAAAGTAAACAAGTATGCCTCATGTGTGTGATTCAGATGGAGTGTCTGTGCCAGCTCTCGATCTTGAGGGAGACCGTACAGGTATGGCTGCTTCAGAGAGCCAGTTTCAAGCTGTGGCACAGGTAATTTCTTGTCTACTAATATCCAAACTGCTTACAAAATGGATTCAAATCAAATTTGTGTCATTGATAGCTCCACTCAGAGAGCTGGGAGGAGATTGTGCCAGTGTCAAAGCTGAAGCCTGGATACTCTGATTCGTGCCACAACTTCTTCGGTGTCTCCTTCCCTCGTCGGGTCACCCATATCCGTCTGAACATGCATCCTGGTAACATACACAGGCAATGTCATATCACTTAATGTTTAGATGTTTAATTACTATAAGCACACAATGTACGCTAATTATGGCTTATTATACTAAGATATAAAAACTGCTATTAAAAGAGTTAGGATTTAGTGTTAGGCTGCATCCAATTTGCCAACTACTGACAGATGGAGGGATTGCGAGGTTGCGAGTGTATGGGGTCGGACAACGAGATTGGTCCGGTGTGCTCAGTCAGGAGGAAGTAGATCTCGTCACACTGGTCAATGGTGGAGTGTGTGTGGGCTACAGCGATGCGCATTTTGGTCACCCGCGCAACATGATTGGTAATGAACACATCGATCTGCATTGCTTGTTCTTTTCCTCTAGTTCTTCTGAAGTGATCCATTTAAGTAGATAAATATACAAGTGTTTGCACTTTTGCAGGTTTGGGAAGGGCTGAAAACATGGCCGATGGGTGGGAGACAGCACGACGCCTGGATCGTCCCAAAGTGTTGAAAGTATTATGATACTTTTCAATTATTATTATTATTGTTAATAATAATTATAGATCAGAATGTCCTCTTTTACTTCCAGATATTTACAGTTAGAGGTGTTAAACAACAAGCCAGACCATCCATTTCTCGGAGGGTCAAAAGTACTGGAACAGATAGTGTTTAAGTAAATTAAAGCAAATACATAATTTAGGGTGGCAGGATGGCATAGCGATTAGCACGGTGGCATCACACCTCAAGGGTCGAGGGTTTGATTCCCACCTCTGGTCTTTGTGTGTGGAGTTTTCATGTTCTTCCCATGCTTGGTGGGATGCTCTAGTTTCCTTCCACTGTACAAAGACATGCAGATTAGGTTAACTGGTATTCCCTAATTCCCCGTAGTGTGTGTGTGTGTGTGCCATGCAATGAATTGACACCCTATGTCCTAAGTCTCCTGGGATAAGCTCAAGGCCCCTATACACGGTAGAGGAGATGAATGCATGAATGAATACAAGCTCAAGTGGGTTAAAGTCTTATGACTGACTTTACCAGTCTAAAACCTTACACTTTTTTCCCCTGATGAGATCCTTTGTTGTGTTGGCATTGTTTTTTACGTTCAGTGTTCTGTTGTGTGATGAAGTTCTGCTCAATTAGATTAGATGCATTTCACTTTAAATGACAATTTAAAGTGTAGTACTTCCTCAGGTGGATGAGAAGGGCATCTTACAGGTCCCTGGATTTGAGTGGGCCATCTTCAGACTTGGGCATCCTGGTGTGATCAACAAAATTGAGATAGACACAAATCATTTTAAAGGTACACCTAATGTGCAGATGGATTTTACTGTTAGATCAGAAATTATAGTAACTGATATTAAATTTCCATATTCTCATCTATTATTTAGGTAATTTTCCTGACTGGTGTAAAATTGAGGCCTGTAGTTTAACCCCAGAGGAGGAACAAACGTATGCAAGGAACAAGTGGAGCAGTGAGAAAGGTCCCGCATGGAAAATGCTCCTTGTTCCTCAGAAAGTATGCCATCTGTCTTGTTTCATATTGCTTTATTAACACACTTACTTTATTGCATGATTTACATGCAGTGGCGTAGCTTCGCCATTGGAATTGATGTTAAATATCAATCCACTTTCTCCTTGCGAGTTTGAGTTCTTTCTTTTTTTTTTCTTTGTGAAGCTGAAGCCTCACTACAGGCATCTGTACTCTGGAGAGTGTGTGCTGCAGTGTGGGTGTGTAAGTCATGTGAGGCTCGTAATTGCTCCTGATGGAGGGGTCAGCCGGCTTAGACTCTGGGGCCACATCATCTCCAACAACTCAACTAATCGTCAAATCTCAAAACTCTGACCGTTAACACCACAGCAGATTGGTCTGATTGTACACAAGCGCTTAGGAGGCAAGGTGGTTAGTTTTACTCGAGATTTGTTTTGTGCCTCGTGATGATTCTTGTATATTAAAAAGAGTGAGACATACAGTAGCCTAGAACTTAAGCATGGAGATGACGCAATATTTCTTTCCCAATAATCAACTGGAGTTAATTGAGTATTTGTTTACCGCAGCATTACACAATGTGGCCAATGCACAATAATGTGTGGTCATGAAATATTAACACCTTATTAAAAATGCCACCGTGGAAAATTAAGGGCATTTCTCTGCCGGTGTTACACCAATTTAACTGGATTTGTGTTGTGAAATCCCTCAAGATTATAATCCAGATATAGTTATCTTATATTACTAGTCATTAATACTAATTGAAAGTCCCCTAATTAATTACAAAATTATTATTCAATTATTAACGGCATGTTAAGGTTCGATTTATTGATAGGGAAAAATTTGCTTGACTGTATTGCATGTATCACATTCACTGTACAACAATTACAATATTTCAATAAAAAATTCTGCTCTAACCCTGCTCTATGTTGTGAAGACTGGTTTATTAGCACATTGCTCACTTTCAGGATAGAAATCCAAATCTTTTCATAATTTAATAAATTCAATTAATATAAAGTTAATTTATATTGTTTCTTGATAAGGAAAAAATTCTAATGCATGACTTATCCCTCATTCCTTATTCAAACACTGTAGTTTGAATAGATTTTAAAGTATGCTTCTCTATTTCCAGCCCCTTGATATACTGACAGTTTACTTGGAGAGTTTTTCCCCAAGTTTATTTATCATGTCTGCCCTGTCTTTGTGCAGATTAAGCCAGTCGTCCATAACAGGATAATAGCATCAGCACAACCAAGAAGGATTTGACCCAGGTCATGCACTATCAAATCAATACAGATTTCCTGCTTTTGCTGGAGAATACAATTCAGATTTGATTCTTTCCATATGGGCCGCCTGCTAGAGAAAGAGAGAAGGAGAGAGAGAGGAGATAAAGTTGTCTTATTTAACTCTGGAAACTGAGCACTGAAGTTTGAACAAGTTATGTTCACTATTATGTGACAATATTTTTACAACCGATCTAAGGTTTTCGGTTGTTGATTATATAAGATTGTGGTTACATGTTCTTTAAAGGTTACACGTACAATGGCTTATGAATGCATTCATGGCCGTGTTTTAATGCATTCATAAGACCTCATAATATTCTCTCATAGTGCACTATGCACAATGAGTCTTTGCCATATAATGTGTTATGAAAACTACTTGCATTCATCATGTTAATGCAATGCATAATATGGTTAGTTGGATTTTCATAAACATTTATAACAATAATGTGAATAATGTCTTATGATGTAGTGCTGCAATATTCATTGCATAAAAATTGCAAATACAAAATGCAGTTACAGTGGAACCTTGGATTGCAAGTAACTTGGTCTGTGAGCGTGTACTGTTTACTTTAACATTGTAACAATGTGTGTGTGTGCACGTAAAGCATTTTTTAAATTTTGTGTCCAAGTGTAGTGACTGTTCTTTAGTAACTGTACTGCAGCAATGGTCGTATGCTGTAGCAGTGTGGGAGATGATTCTGTTTAACGACAATGCAATGTCACAGTTCCGCAAAATCCTTAAAAGGAGGCATTAGAAAGGTTCCTTATTAAGGAAGTTTACAGACAGGACAGTGATTCAACAATGTGTCAGTGTGTGTGTGTGTGTGTATAAATATTTGTGTAAATGTAACGTATCATTCAGAGTCAAAGTCAAACGTCAAAGTCAACTTTATTGTCAATTCTGCTACATGTACAGTGCATACATATTCCATGATCATGACGATAAACTGACAGGAGTTTTTCCCTTTTAAATGTCTCTGTTATTAGATCTAAAAGTAGAGTATGTACACTATATTGCCAAAAGTATTCGCTCGCCTGCATTCACATGCACTTGTGCGCAATCATGTTGGAAAAAGAAGGGGCCAAAGTTGGGAGCATGAAATTGTCTAAAATATCTTAGGATGCGAAAAGTTCCTTTTACTGGAACTAAGCTTAACTGCTGCAAAACAACCCAACACCAGTCCAAACATGACCAGTTGACCAACTGGCCAAAGCAAGGTCCATAAAGACATGGATGAGCAAGTTTGGCGTTGAAGAACTTGACTGGCCTGCACAAAATGCTGACCTCAACTTGATAGAACACCTTTGGGATGATTTAGTGCGGAGACAGCGAGGCAGGCCTTCTCGTCCAACATCAGTGTCTGACCTCACAACTGTGCTTCTGGAAGAATGGTCAAAAATTCCCCAACATCATATTAAACCACAGTACAGTACATGTGAAGGCGGGCGAGCGAATACTTTTGGCAATATAGTGTATGCAATGCTAGAAAGTATCCAGTATGTTTCTACCTGCTTTATCCATCATGGCTTATTTTGATTTTGTGTTGTTGTATTGTTAAGACAGCATCTGCATCCCAAGTAGGAATAAACCAGAGTATGTGAAATAATAAATATCTAAACAGCAGGTGAGATGGTATTTGAGTTATACTACTGATAAGAGAACAAAGGTTTGAAATGATAACCAGGATAATGATCTGTGCAATCCATTTTAAAGAGGAAAACGTTTAGGTTTAGAATGTTATAATTGTACATAGATATATAATTTGTAGGACCGTTATTGGTTAGTAGGAACAGTAGGTAGCCTATTATAATACAGCCCATTTAGCGTATTAATTGAAAACCTCCTAGGTGATAAGTTAGGTTGTTGAATGCCTCCTGATGTAATAATAGTTTCTTTTATGGGCAGCCGCTGGATCAGAATGATCTCAAGCTGGCAGACAAGCTTGGCAGGGTGCTGCGTACACTCTCATTGTGCGCTTTATGGTTTATTCATATTTCTCACTCTGTGCCTGGTGGGAGGATAAGCTGTGAATCTGATTAAGGTTTTGGCTCTTTACAGTCGTCTTCATTAAGCCGGGAAGCCCAACAGTGTAAAAAAATTTTATGAAACTGTCACAATGTACTTCGGTTGATGTATCTAGGTGAAATGTGCTAATGCTACTTAAACAAAGAAGACTTTTCTTTTTCAATCAGAGAACCATTCAATTGTGCTCAAATTTAAGACAACACAAATATCAGAAACAGCATCATACTTATGCTGTTTCAATCATATGCATGTCGTTAGATATCCTTGAACAGATCAACCATGTGGAGATTGAGACAGCGCCATACATCCCTCATTGCTCCGCACTGAAATAAGCTGTATTGTGATTAATTACAGTGAATGATGCTCACTCATGCACCACACACGCCCACCCACTCCCACACACATACATACATACATAAACATTTTCACCAGTGCGGAGCTTCATAAAGTGGATGATAAGTGTTCCTTGGGCTGAGCTGAAATGACTGAGGATGAGTGAATTGCAGACTCAGCTTGTTTAGCCTGAGAAAAGGTCAATGGAAACTATCTGATATATTATTAGCATGAAATATTACAGCTTAGGTATCAACGACATTACCCCATTTGCTGCATATTCGAAAGCAGTCTATCACACGTTGCTAACTCAGTTTAGGTTGTTATTTGGACTGTAAATACAGATGGGGAGCATTTAAAGCAATGCTTTTTTTGGATCATAATTGGGCTGATTAATTCTGGATAACATATAGCTCCATATATTTCATTCCATAATGATGATTTATTTCAGGACTATATCGAGGGTGATGTTTGTTGCTGTTTCAATATACTTATTTCTTACATTTAAAACAACTCAACATTTATTAAGCTAAATATTATTACTAGATTCAATTATTTTTTGAAACCATGCAATATTTCTTTATTAGTTTAGTGAGGTGCATGAGCTATTAGAGTTACCCAGTAACCATTTATGCATACAATACATTAGAAAGGTACCTGCCTTGAACTGTTGCATTACTACCTGTCTGACCTGTATATCCAGTGATGCCCACCAGGGGGCAACAGTAAACCAAAAAACTCTGCAACATCACTTCAGGTAACCTGTGATTACCATATTTAAGAATGACTTTTGTGTGTACCCTCTGGATGACCTCCTCTTAATCTCTCTGTGAAGCCCCTGTTTTTTTTCCCTTCTCCTTGTGTGAGTAATTTTGATGTATAGGGTAAGTTATGCTGTAACATGGGCAAGAGTTCGCTTGTCTTCTGCCCTGCTGTGTGACTCTCACATGTGTTTTTGCGAGACACTGCTCCCCCAGAATTAATTTATCTTCAGACAGTGGCGGACAACTATGAGAACACAATCTACAATTCCTGGAAATGAAAAGTTATTGGCTTGCATCCTAATAAGGAACCAAGTATGACTGGAACTGGGTTAAGAACTGTTCAACACACTATTAAAAACTGACATGTCAACTTTGTGGAAAAACTGTGGTTGGAGAAAAATCATGAATGAAGATCACTTAAACACTTGGTGAAGTGCAGCACTGTGGAATGGTCCTGTGGTCTGACGAGTCCGGATTGATCCTATTCCAGAGAGATGAGTGCATCAGGATAAGAAGGGAAGAGATTGGCACCCTATCCCACTGGGATAGGCTCCAGGCCCCCCACAACCCTGTACAAGATAATCAGTTTAAAGGATGAATGAATGAATGAATACAGTATATAAAATCACCACTTCAGAAGGGTCAATTTATTGGCCTGCATCAAATTGGAATTGGGGTTAAGAACCCTTCAACACATTATTAAAACCTGGAAGGACTATGCCGATCCTTTAACTTTGTAGAAGGAATGTAATCAGAAAAAGAAAAACATGAATGGAGATTGATTAAGCAATTAGTAAAGATGCAGGTTTAAAAAATTTACCTGATTGTACTAAATAACCAGGTTATCACTTTTTAATTCTGTGTTGGAACAGACATATTTCAGGATTCAAGTTATAAAAGTGTGGTTCTAAGAGCGTGAGGGATCATTTTCACACATGAATTCGCCACCACACTGTGAACTCTAATCAGAGCTAAAGGCAATAAATGAAACCTTGGAGTGGGGAACTTTTTTTTTTTTTTTTTGCCCAGGCAGTGTAAGTATAGATATCAACTTGTGGTGAAAGCCATTCCTAATTGTTTGCTGTTATATTTTCAAGCTAGCAAGATGTATATAATGGTCCTACCTTATTATTATGACTGGATTATCAAAATATACATTTTGAACATTCTATATTTACCATTTTTGCTTATACAAGAAATGGCTCCATTTTAAGTCTAAGGAAATATCTAAAATCTAAGGAATGTTCAAGACATATTATATTAAATCTTGATCCAAATGGAAAAAGGCTTGATCACATTAATTAGGCCTTTGTAGCTCACTACATATAACCAGTACCAGTGAAAGGCAGTAAAGGCTTAATTGGTTTACTGTCTAGTTGCAACTGCCTTCAAGAATGCACTAATTTAGAGTCTCATTATTTATAAGTTTATCCTTAAAACACTTAGAACCACATTGATGGTTATGAAATTGTCATATGGATGTGTTTCTTGACCTACTATAGTCCCAACAGTTCAAATACACGTTTTGAACTATGAAGTCTATGAGTTCTTTAACAATGAGCACTGACTTGATAAGGAAGATGTTCTTAAACTCATGGAACTCATGGGAGGATCCAGACTTACATTAGTTACACTTGTAACTGATCTTAGTTTAATTAGTAAGTAGTTAGTAATATAGTTAGTTAGTAATATGCCATAGTAAGATTTGTATAATAAGCTTGTATAATTAATGCATCTCATAAATTGTTCTTGACTGTCTTTACTACTATATAAAACCCCTAGTTATTTAAAAGTGCTTGACTTAAACCTTCCCTTCTGTGGCCAAAGCATGATCCCACAAATGCTTCTAACTGCAGACCCATTTCTTTCTTTCCATTTCTATTCAAATCCTATTGCAAAATGCAGTTCTAGTACATCTGTCTTTATATCTTGTCCATTTACTTACTCAAGCCTACCCTTTTACAGTTAATGAAGGTTTATACAAAGCCAGAGAGAATTTTGTGTCCTGTTATTCTCCTTGACTTGTCTACATTCTTATGTCCTCTCTTATGCACATGGTGTGATTGTACCCATATGATCGACCCTACCAGAAAGCTTTGAGGTGATAAGCTTTATCATTTCACAGCTGTACTTCTGCAGTCCCTCAGGGTTCAGTACTAGCTCCACTCTTGTTCTCCCTTTATACTAAATTACAAGGCTTTGTGATCAGGTCTCATGGCTTCTTATCAATGCTAGATCTCTTGTTTCTTTTTCCTCTTCATCTCCCAAGCTGTTCAGAATAAACACTCACTGACCAATATCTAATCAGTAAATCAAATTGCAGCAATTCAATGCATTTAAGCATACACACATGGACAAGACAATCTGCTGAAGTTCTACCTGACCATCAGAATGGGGGAAAAAAGATGATTTAAATGTTGGATTTGGCAACTTTGTTGGTACCAGCTGTGCAATTTCTGAAACTGCTGATCAACTGGGATTTTCAGACAAAACATCTCTAAGGTTTATAGAGGATGGTTTAGAAAAAGAAAGAATATCCAGTGAGTCTCAGAGAAGAATGGCAAGACTGGTTCAAGCTGATGGAAAAGCAACAGAAAAAGATTCCAAAAAGCATCTCTTAACAAACAACACTTTAACCCTTAAAACAGATGGGCTACAGCAGCAGATCACACAGGGTGCCACTCCTATCAGCTGATAACAAGTAAATCAGGCCATATTGACAACAGAAGGATGTAAAAATTTTGCTTGGTTTGATGAGTCTTGATTTCTGCTGCAGTTTTCAGGTGGTAAGGTCAGAATTGAGCCTAAACAACATGAAAGCATGTATCCGTCCTGCCTTGTATCCAGGGTTCAGGCTGCTGGTGGTGTAATGGTGTGGAAGATATTTTCTGGCACATTTTGGGGCACTTGGGTCCAATTAAGCATTGTTTAAGTTCTACAGCCTCCCTGCATATTGTTGCTGACCATGTCCATCCCTTTATGACCACAGGATAATGTGCCAAAAAGATAAATTTCATCTCAAAGTGGTTTTTTGAACATGACTGTGAGTTCACTGTACTCAAGTGGCCTCTACAGTCACCAGATCTCAATCCAATAGAGCACCTTTGGGATGTGGTGAAACAGGGGATTAGCATCATGGAAGTGCAGCCAAAAAATCTGCAGGAACTACATGATGCTATCATATCAATATGGACTGAAATCTCTAACAAATGTTTTAAGAACATTGTTGAATTGATGCTGTTATGATTTAAGGCATTTCAAAAGGCAAAAGGGCATCCAACCCAGTACTATCAAGGTGTACCTAAGGGTCAGATGTGGCCAGTGGGTGCATATCAGACTGTCTTCTGAAAATGCATCAACCTTGAGAAAAAAGTTCTAGACTTCACCTCAATCCTGCCCTCTCATATATCAGGTGCACTGGCTTCTCCTTCCAGCAGAAATCAAATTCAAAGCTTTTTCCCTTGGCATCTAATGGTTTTGTACCAGGTTATCTTTGCACCCCGATTTACAACTGCAAACCTGCATGTCAACTCCGGACTTTCAAGCTCTTGTTGTGTCCTGTCTAAGCATGCTTAAAGTACAAGATGTTACTGTTACTGTGTCCTCACTCTTACTGCAAAAGTCAATTCAATCAGATTTGACATTTTCTCTTGTTCCTCAAACATGAACTTAAAAGCTAAATCGCAGCATTGGCTTCAGCTACCCACAAAGATCACATTTCACTTCATCCAAGGCCATGAACCTTGCACTCGAGTCAACCGAATCAACTCACTCTATAGACGAACTAAATCCGATACACAAGCCAAAAAACAGATTTGAAACTCTCACATCAACTTCACACTACTCAGCTTACCGACTTACACCCACTTTCCAACCCTCACCTTGCCCTTGTCTTTCACTTGACAGCCTTCCTCATCAATACTTGTCGGCTCGCTGTCAAAAAGAACGATATTCCCAAGAATGATACTGTGTTTTTCCTCATCCTTCCTTCTAGCATGTTTGGATTTCCTCCGGGTGATCTGCACTGTTAAATAAGACGAATGCCATTAGAAATTCATGGCTGCTCCGTGCCATCAATAAATGATTAGTTTGCAGTGTTTGCTAGTGATTGATTGGCTGAGCACGAGACGTATTGGATCCAGACTCAATGTGTGCTAAGAAAAACACAAGCTGGCAATGAATGTCATTAATTTACATTAAACTGTGAGGCGTGCTATATGTCACTGCTTTCTCATGCAGTATTGTAGCTATCTCGCTCCAGTTAGAGGCAATTTCCGACTGTCCATTATCCTGTAATGCTGTTACATGCAGGTTGGGTTACTTTTGAGTGTCTGATCCATTTCGTTTGATTGCTTGCGAGTAAGTTCTTAAGGACATGTCCACAGTTTAGCTCTTTCCGGGAAACTCGTGTGCCATAAATGCAATGCCTGTAGGTGGTGTTTAGTAATGGTGTTTTCTGCAGGGACAGATCAGATGTAATGTGTAGATTTAATATGGAAGGGCAGATCATGACCTGAGACCAGAGCTTGTATTGATATCTGAATTAGCAGAAATGTTGAGAACATGGGTAAGGCACTTAGCAGTGAGGGTCTAACGCACATTTTCTTCTAGGGTCACAAAGGTCATTTGGACATCTGTGCACTTACAGTATGGGCTCAAAACTACATCCTGTTTTCGTATATAACATTTTACATGTGCCACATATAATGTAAAACAGAACAAATGTATTGTGAAATCCACTTATTCTTCAGTCATTATGAGAAAATTTTGTGTATATTGGTTTTATTAGTGGTCAAATCAAAAAGTATGCCAATAAATTATATTAGGAACCTTTACCCATATACTTTAAAGTGAGTTTATTTATTTAAATAATTTATTTATTTTTCATTTGTTTGTTTGTTTATTTCTGTGAACCACAAAAAGGCAGAGACAAAAAGGAATGAGACATTTTGAGAGACAAAGTCTTAGCTGTCCCAAGATCCCTTGAAAAGTTCATTTTCCTAAAATGGCTAGACAGTATATTGTGTCCTGTAGGTTCTAAAAGATGATTTTTGATTATAGGGTTCAGACAGTTCTAAAAGAAGGAGCAATGGCACAAGTAGCTGTCTAGCTACTGTATCTGGCTAAATTTTGAAGATGTATTCATGTAAGTATATGACATACGTAATGGCTGAGATAAATACAACCATAAAGAAGCAAGTAATGCATTCATTGCACAACGATACACAAACCCCCACGGAACAAATTTAGCTAACCTGCCTGTTCTCTTAGCAACTCTGTGGTTAATAGACAGCTACTACTAACTACGGATAATATGCTGCTACAGTTGTATTCATTCCGCAGTACATCCTCGTACCCACTAACTGAACATAAATTATTAGCTTTAATAATATTTGAAACAACGGCACACGTACATGAAATGACACAACTTTACCTTAGCCTACCCACCTGACTTTTTGCAACTATTTTAAAACAACATAATTGTTAGCTAGGTTACAGCGGTCTCCAACTAATGTCCTAGGTATCACTCACTTTTTACTAGCTAAGCATACTGTAGATAGTTTGAAATTTGGCTAACTAAGCTCCATACCCATGCACATTTCAACAATGGAACTTAGTCATCTGCATATATGCCTCTTTTAGGCTAGACATCTAGGTGATCGGAATGACGTTCTATTTTGGCCTACAGTAATATAAATCTTATTATTCACATTATTGCATTTGTCACCCCATGCTGGTGTTATTTTTCAGCTTCCTTGTTTACTTAGGTATGTGTAAAGCTGTAATGCATGTTAAACTGTCACAAATTAATAATAATAATAATAATAATAATAATAATAATAATAATAACCTTAGATATGTGGTAGTTCTTCTTTGAAGTTTAACATGCTTTGCAATTAAAAGATTTAAAGGACAAAAAAGTAAAAGACCAATGAATCTTGAGAATTACCACAAAAAACAAAAAGGGTTTGAACAAAAAGCATAGGTTAAAGCAAATAAGTACAGTTTTCGTTAGGATTGTAAAAAAGTGATTGAGCTAACATTCCTATGCCAGTGTTTAGAGGTGATGGTGTTAACATACAGTCCCCTTCAGCCATTTTAGGAGTTTAATGGATTTTGACATTTCCTTAGACTTTGGTGTTTTGCTTCATACTATTAATATTCAGCTATTGCCCCTTAGCTATATTCTACATGAGAATACACTTCGCTTTGGCTGTATAACACTGACATTAGTTTAAGAGCGAACATGAATAGTGTATGTGTTTGTGTCCTAAGAATCTAAATTAGTCAATGTGGTTTGCCGACTACACGTTCTTACCTAACGATACCATTCATAAAGGACATTTGCCAACGTGTAGATTTATCTTGAAAACTTTCAGTCTTCGATCATCAGGAGGAAAGTGTGTGCACAATCGACTGTGACTACATCACAGACTAGCAGTCCAGACCTCCAGGGAGAAAGGAGCAAGAATTCTGCAGTGAAGGATCAAATAGGATCATAAATTAATTCAACACTTGCCGAGAATGGTCCAAACCTTATCAGGGAAGTCTCTCTCCGTTTGCCTGTCTTCCACTCTCATTATGCCAAGTCTGGTAACTGACATCAATCATTCATCTCATCATAACCACATTAGACTGGAGATTGTTCAGGTCACATGATGAATTTTTATAATACTTTCTATGGCGCTCCAGTATACTTCAATTCATAACGACCATGCAAAACCAGTAGTGCTGCTGATGGATGTCCAGCCATTTATGCTACTTTGAATGTTAACAAGGCAATTTCTCTGTGAGCCTGAATCTCTGAAGGTGCGTGATCATGTCAGTGCAGTTCAATTTATGTTCCCATAAACCCCCGGCCCCATTCACATCGCAGTTTCTGAGTGACATGCTGCTGTTGCTGATCTGGAGATTCCTATTAAACCCATTCAGCCATTCACATATACCATTGCCCATCAACATCAATGTCAGTCCCGCTTCCCCATGACTGGAGCCAGAGGCAATATAGAATGCACCTTCTCACATGTATTTTTTTCACATCACCTCACAAGACTCTGTTGTTCCCATAGATGCATTGAAAAGAATTGTTTCTGTATTGAACAATAGTAGACAGCAATGGAACAGCTTTTCAGGGCACATGGAGCAGAAAGATTAGTAAAAGTCAGTCTACTGGGACTTTAATGTCAGTCATGGACAGTGCATGGATGTAAAGCTGGGAAGACAGGCTTATAGATTCCTTTCATTGGTGTAGAAAGGTGAAATAGTGTGTGTGAGAGAGCAGAGTGGCCCATAAGAAGATCACTCACTGACTGACCCAGTAAACGGAGTGGCAGCAGGCAGCAGTAATGGTGATTAATGGCCTCATCTCTAAGGGCAGTATATTGAGAGCCAGGCAGCACAGAAAGGAGACTGCAGGAGCTGCAGAGTTAGTGCCCAACTCAAGGTGGACTTGCCCATCCATCAGGTACTTCTTAAACATGCACCTCCGAGACAAACAAGCTGTGTAAACAGGGCTCTAACAGCAAGCTCCAAAATCCAAAGCTCTTGAGTTTAAGAGATGTTTCAAGAATCCTGGCACTTTTATGAGTTAATTGCTTGCGCTCCTAGTTTGAGACCAAAGTGGTGGAGGAGTCACAGTGCACCTCAGGTGCTTAAACCAACCGAGTCTCTCTGCGATCAAGGCTCTCAACATAGCCAACTCAAAGAATCTCAACTTGAAATTTCTTATAGGAAATCTCATTTAAAGTCTAACTTAGGTTTAAAGGAAATTCTATAGCCCAAACATTCCCAAACTTAGCAAGGTTGCGGCTTAATTTGAAATGTGAAAATATTCTGCAGCCCACCTGACCTTTAATCATAACTCTCATCAACATACAAGACTAAGATAAATTGCACTTAATTACAAATTTCACATGTCTGTTCTTTACTTGACCTGGAGGATACTTTTTTACTTTAACTCATGAGAGAGATTTTAACTCTGAAAAAGGCTACAGTAAACTAATACAAGCCCTGTACTTAAGTACACAAGTAAATGGAGGATTTCTACTTTTACTCAAGTAATAGTTGCCCTAGGAATCTCTACTGTATGTACTTCTTTTGTCATTAAGTTCTGTTGAGCCAGTTTTGCGTGATGCTGAGACAAAATTGTCTGGACAGAAATACAGATATATAGACATACAGCCAGAATTTTTTCTGAGATTGGTTTATGGTCCTCCTCCAGTGTATGAAACATAAAGATATCATTGGAAGAGCGAGTTCTGACCAATGTACAGACAAATCCTTTCTGTTATTTATATAGATAAATGACGTCTTTGGGGCCCATATGCAGTACAATTATAGTCCACTAGGGGCAGCCCAAACTTTGGGAAACATTGCTGAAATTGTGTTATACTGGTTCTTAAACTGGCTTTCTTTGTGGTTCCTTCAGATCATTGTGATAATCAACATGCGATTCATGCCTCTGCAGTTTGCTTGTTTTTTTTTTATCTGGAAAAACCTGGTCATATCACATTTATCTGAAATAATATTACAAGAGATAAGATAAACACACTTCAGACAAGGATAATATACAGTACACAAGAAATAGTTACAATTTAAATAATAATGTTCTATCCCAGTATATTAAATATACTGAGCAGTCCTGACAAGATTAGTCTAATCAACAGGTGAGAACTTGGAGGAAACCCACAGCTCCACACACGCAGTAAGAGAGCTCTGGCTTGAGCCAGGAACCCTGGAGCTATAAAGCAGCATTTGGCTTGTTTACGAGTTCCTAAACACAGTAACTTGTTTGTACCCTTGTAAATTTTTATTCAGTTTTAGTGGGATTGAATAAATCTCATTGTTTCTCTATGCCATACAAACATTACAGCTCCTGTCCTCCACTCACCCCTGACTTGAGTTTACATTTACATTATATAGATCTAGGCTCAAGGTTAGCGGTTCACCTCATTTTCTGCTTATAGCAATCACTTATTCATATTTAATGAAACAGACTTATCTACCAGTCAGTCTGATAAGCATTTCTCCTCCATTAATAACACACAGTCTGTCAATACCACACGGGAATGCCTGATCAATCTCCTATGCATGCATCTTGAACAGGAATTAAAGATGAAAAAATTAAATCTCCATTTATTGACTTCCATTGATTTACTTTAGTCTTTTCCACCGCAATCACCGCTTCACCCGTCCCGCACTGTTTTCTGGCACAGATCAGAGTGCCTCTCTCACTCTCTCTCACTACACACTCAAGGTCAACTTTAATCACGCTCAGGCCCTGTCGAGGGCTGCAGCCGCTGCTATTCCTCTGGGTGACGGCATGACGGCTTACAGAATTACCCCGCTGTTCATCAAAGAGCCAGTCACTCATTACTCACTGCGCTCCTCCTGGAGTCATTAGGAGCTGCAGAGCCAACACAGTCTCAACAGTGCAGTGCCAGCCGGTTCCCTCACACCTTCCTTAGTTAATGGAGATGAATTTGTGTATGTTGAAGGAGTGCAAGTGTAATTTATTTAGCACATGATATTCCTGTCAGCCATAGATTTGATGTTTGTTGCATTTTTTTCTTATTTTTTTTCAAAACCTTTTCTGCTTTGTGATGACTAGTTCTTCACATGTGTATTAAGTTTTTATTTAATAAAGTTGATACATATGGAAGTCATTTTTGTCCCCTCGTATTTTGCTTATGCAATAAAGGCTTATGGACAAAAATGAAGTGCTCGTTGACTTTTAATATTATTGCACTTATAACATCAGACCATGGTTCATGTTTTGGCAGCTGTTCCGAAATGCTATGCATCGTATATGGCAGGCTTTCCCATGGACATTGCGATGATTTGAAACCAAGTACTGCTTAGCATGAAATAAACATTACATGTTGCAGTTACTTTCTTATTCTATGTTGGCTAGGGTAAAGTAGGAATTCTTTCTGATATGTCCTTTAAGGGCTCCTGCCACAGATGCTAGACAGCACAGAGATTCTTTTGATGTCACATATTGGGTCATATTGCATGTCAGGTCAGGGAATGAAACGTCAAAGGAAAACGCCTTATACTTGGTGCTGACGGCAGTTTGAGCTCTGTTCATGGCTTTAGGACTGAACAAGTTTACACTAGTGACTGGGAATCATACTGAGAACACGTTACTGTGACAGTATAGACAAGTGAGACTATATAGAGATTGAAGTGTTGTGCTTTCTGCACCACACTGACCTATTTCTTTAAACCTGAAAGGACATGCTCACCGAGAAAGTACTCACTTGATAAATTAAAAGAAAGACTTTGTAATATTTGTAATGCAGCTCTTTCCTGTCTACAGATTAGAATTACAATAAACATACACCGAACTGAGTCTGTGCTTTCTCCCTGGTGGCCAGTTAAAATAATGTAAGTTGGTTTAAAAGAAACATGGTAGAAAGGAGCAGATTTGTTCATACATACAGTACATGTTACATAGCAACATTGCGAGGTGTCCTTGTATCCATAAAAAGTTTAAGACTGTTGCTGATTAAGACATTTTTTAATTACATACTGCACCTTTAACAAATTTAGGCTCAATGATGAATACTATGAAATCTGACTTCACTCTGACTTTAAAATTTTTTTTTTATTTGACATAATTTTATTTTAAAATCACTTTTAACATGGTGGCACGGTGGCTTATTGGTGTCACCTTGCACCTCCAGGGTCTGGGTTCGATTCCCGGCCGGATTCCATTCCCTCATGGAGTTTGCATGTTCTCCCCGTGCTTAGTGGGTTTCCTCAGGGTATTCTGGTTTCCTTTCACTGTCCAACGACATGCAGATTGGGCTAATTGGAATTCTCAATTTGCCTGTTGTGTCTCTGTGTGAATGAATGTGTGCATGTGTGTGCCCTGCGATGGATTGGCACCCTGTCCAGGGTGTACCTCGCCTTGTGCCCTAAGTTTCCTGGGATAGGCTTCAGGCCCTGTGACCCTGTATATATTGACTGAACATAATTTCTATCTGAATTTGATTATAATGTCAGAGAAAATATTAGACAAGAAGAACTTTCTGAGATGAGATGAGGAAGAATCCTTTAAAGCGAAGGGTTCTTTACATTCTAAATGAAGTGTATTCTCTATATTAAATCTGTAAGGATTTCCCCAAAGGACAAACTGAATAGAATTTCAGAATACTACATGAAGCTGACGTCTTTTTTAGGTTCAGATGGCACTGGTTTAGGAATCTCTATTTGAAAATGTATTCAAATATGACTATGGTTCGATGAAATTATTACAATGGTTTCTGTTTTGCAAGATTTCTTGCATTTCTGTGAGCTAAACCAGAGCCAGGAATCCATACCAGGGCTGCAGGAATGCTCAGTGAAATCAAATTTCACATCTGGCCTTTCCCACTTTTCTCTGAAAAAGAGACATTACTGTCGACCAGTCTCTCACCTTTCTCCAATGAAAATGTCTGCGGTCATCCACCTTTAGTACGCTCATTTATTTGCTCATAACAAACTGAATTTATGGCTACCATCCTGCCTGCTGGTTGCCACTGACAAAGCACACTGAGTTACTACGTTCCACCTGAGCAAACTCTCGCCTCGTTTTTTTTTAATAATATTAGGGCCTTTTGTGTGTGAGCCTCGGGAGTAGGGCCTGTTCAAGTGCCACCACTCTCTCCTTCAAAAGCCATCAAGCCTGTGAGCACTGACCCGGCAATTTACTGTGACAGTGGCGGTCTGCTGATATCTTTCATAAAACACTCTGATTGACGATGGGCGAAAAAAGTGTGTTCAGTCATCATGGCAAGTCATAAATTCACTCACACACATGGGCACACAGCTTGAGTCCCATGTGTCATGGTTAAGATGCTCCGCATGGCTCGTCTCCCGCGCAGTATATCACTCACACGGCCCGGTGTGACTACCTTATGATGTGCCCTTACCTCTCATTGGGATTTTAATCATCGTGTAAATCACGAGTGTGTCTCAGATGGAGGGAGAGAGGCAACAACAAGGGTGAATACAAAATACAAAACCTGGCCTAGATGTCGTTCACATTGGATTTCCCACGTGTCACCATTGCTGACATATTATGCAGTTATATTATGGGAAATATCAATATTTTACAGGAGTAATCAAAATCCTTCACGCTCATACACGTGTTTCCTCCATAAAAGACACAATCAGTTACATTTCCTAATAACTAGCATGGCATCCCAGTATTTGGGTGCATTTTTTTATATGAGCAAGTCTGGCTGATCAGCATCCCACTGATTAAGTGTGTACGCCCTTCACCTTTGGCCATGTTCATTAGGCATTGTTGCAGAGTCGTGGAGTAGATCTTGGAGAGGTGGAAAACACATCAGGTTTGTCCACCGATGCCACACTGTGCTTATTTTCCCTCAGGCAACCATCAAGGCCTATGAGACATGCTGAGATTAACTTAATATATAATTCATCATCCTGAGCGCTCTCTCCAACAGACCGCTCCCTATCTAACTCGGTTTGGCGTTAAAACCCCTCCACATGTTCTCCCCCTCCTCAACTCATTTCCAGTGTAACACAATCTGCACTCCCTCCCAGAGTACGGCAAACGAGTGGGGCACATTTTAAACAACTCCTACCTAAACTAAAGCATGTCTTTTCTTTCTTTTGTTTATTTTTTCCCCCCATTTGTTCCATTTTTACAGAATACAAAGAAATCCTTAGTCTTTGAGCAAGACACAGCAGGCAAAAGTGAGTCATTTAAATAACTACACATGTACTACACGCAATAAATCAAGCACTTTTCAAACTTGTATATGTGTTTATATGTAGTAGGTCTACTGGGGAAATTGTAAATGCATTGCAGTTTAAGCTTCATGTCGCACTAAAATGGCCTGTAGTGGATGTGCATGATTTCCAATCACGTAGAAGAAATACCTTAGCTAATCTGTGTAGAAGGAAAATAAACATGGGTTCTAATGGGGAGTAAATCACTTTGCCGTGAGCTGCATCAACTAAGAACATATTGCTAGTTAACGGGAGAAAATGCAGTATAGATATTAAATCTTATCAGGTTTAATGAAGCGGAAAATGAAGGCTGCTAATGCTTTTAGTTTCAAACTGAATCAGTACCTCTTTCCTTAAAAGCATAACAGCTCAAGGCAGCGTTAACAGCACATAGCCTGACCTGCTGAAAACATATTCCCTTGTCATTAAAGCACAGAAAGAAAAAAAAAACATCAATTCTGTTATGTTTTGAGATAAATTATTCATCCAACCATTTATTACCTATACTGCTTATCCTGAGTAGAGAAGAGGGAGAGGGGGCCTGGTGCCTGACTATTGCTGGGAACTTAACACACAAGGTGGGATGCACTCTGTATAGGCTGCACACAAGGCAAAACACACTGCAGAGAAATTGTAAATGCCAATCAGCCTACACTGAATGTCTTCGAATGGTAGGAGGAAACCAACCAACACAGACAGGTGAGATTCGAACCCTTCAGCTCTGGAGTTGTGAGGTGGCTGACATTTAACCACTAAGCCACTATGCTGCGATATATAATTAAATGATGTAAACCGATTAGCTACAGTATAACACTAACACTGATTATCAATTATATACTAGTAAACTGTTGACAGAATCCTGGACACCCAAGGCTCATGTGGTATGACACCAAAGGCTAGTATGGGCTGTCTGGTATAATCCCATAATAAATCCAATGCTTAACAAACCGTAATGAAAAATTCAGTGCTGGCCATGATAGAAAGGTATCAGAACACCCAGTGCACTACAGCCTGCAACACGTCCCATTGGCCTGGCCTCTTAACGCCCCAGATCCCAATCTGATTGAACATATGTGGAATACACCAGTCAAACAAGTCTGATCCATGTAGACCCCACTCTGCAACCCATAGCACCAAAAGGATCCACAGCCGATGTCCTAGAGGCCCTCTGGAGATCTGTCTTGAGGGGCCAGAGCCTCCCCAGTGGTTAAAGAGGAACCCAAAACCTAGGTGGATTCAATATTCTGGCTGTTTGGTGTATAAGTCCATTGTTAGATTACTTTAGAAAAAAAGCTAGGTTTTATCGTTTGAGTGAAACCATTGAGTTATTTCCATTTCTGCATATAAGTACCACATCGTAATCTGTACTGAATATTGTCTGCTTTTTACTGTCATGTATGTATACGGAAGAAACAGGAAAATTACATTGAATGCTTGAGGTTTATAGCAGGTAATTAACATCACTGGCTGTCTTGCATGCCTGTCCCTGTAACGGTTTACATTGGATGACACAAGCTATAATCTAATCCTTGGAATATTTACCCATTATTTTATTATGCTGTGAAATTTTAAGGCCACTCTCTAACATGCTAATTAGCTGCGTGGCAGGTAGAGTAACTCTTCGCAGACTTTGTGTAGCGCAGTATGCACCTGCTGTTTGAATGACTGCTTAGAAACCACTGCACAAATTTATAAGTTCTGCTCACGGAGCACATCCTGGTTACAGCTTGATGTCATGCAGTCCTTATACGGTTTCACTTTCCATTAGGTAACTCAATCACTGGGAAAAGAACTAATAGTGCTTACATTATATTCTGTCCAGATGCTATGACCCTCGAGGGAAGATAAGATCGGAATGACTCATATAGGTTTGTTGGCTTCAAGGTTTGAAATGGGATTCATTTTGAGTAAAAGGCTTCTAAAACACATTTTCTGAAATGATATTCCTTGAAACCCCAAACACAAAGCTGGCAACTTGAACTTAGTTCACCGAAGTTGAATCTCTCTCTCTCTCTGACAAAGGGAAATTGTTACCTCAGAAATCTGTTAACTTTACTCAAACACAATGCAATCAAATGCATAGGCACGACTAATAGCTAGTTTAACTAATTTTGTTACACAAATTCAGTATTTCTTTAAAACCATACGATACAGCAAACATAAGCATTTCCTGAATATAGTATATACATTAGGTTTTACATTTTCAGTTGAGTAAAAAATTTAAGAAACAAGACAACCGCTAAAACTCACATTCAGTCACTTAGCAGATTATAGTGAAACAAAAGCTTGTCATTTGGATGGAAAAACACTGGTGTGTCTCGGGGTGGCATGTCTGAGGCAAAGGGGTTTTCCCATGTTCTGACTGCTGTGATAGATGTCTTTTTTGTTAGTCATGCTGTAACAGTCACATAGCTCTGTGGCACTTTTTGAAATCTACATTATGTTTGAGACAACCGTATATGGTCTTTCAATTGACTGTGTGTTTTCAGCAGGGAAAAGCTATGTAAATGCTGCAGGGAGTTTGCTGTAAATGTGACACGTGTGTGTCTATTTATCTGTGTGCATGTTAGTGTTGTTCATGTTTTCCTCTGATTTTAGAGACAGACAATGTAGTGCATTGTCAGACATAGTTGTGGTATTAGCGCCAGTATATGATGCACATATGGTATTTGGCTCATTCGGTACACTGTAATGTCTTAATCCAATGCTTCAGTTCCATGCAGTGTTGTAACTGCAGCAGCTATTAAGTAAGTAAGAGTAATTCAAGGCGATAGTAACAAGGACAAACTCCCTGAGGTGACAAGAGGAGGAAACAGGGAACGCAACAAGTAATCCATCCTCATCTGGATGATATCAGTATGACCATTAATCAATCTGTGCTATATCTATATATAAAGTGTTTAAGTTAATATAAAGTCCACTTTCATTGATGAAGATTTCGTGATGGAGGTGTGAAAGCAGCCCTCTAGCAGCATTGTGTGGAACTATACCACTGTTTTTTTTTAAATGAGAAGAAATGTTCGTGAATGTACTTATTTCCGGAGACATAATTTAGGCAAATGTTTTCAGTTTTTTCATACAATAATCTGAATTTTATGACTGTCCCTCATAAGATCAATGAAAATTATGTTGATTAAATTGTGGGAAAAAAGTGGGATTTTTTTTTTATTGCAACACACAGCAAAATGCTTAAAGACACAATTAAAAAAATTATTGTTTTTGTAGCGACCTCAGCAGCAACTTCATTTCCCCTCTCGTCTGTTCCAACCACTCAGCATTCGGCATCACCTGTATACTAATTACCAGCCTGATCATCTGCTCCTGTTTCTCACTGGTTCATGCCTTAAGTTAATTGTTTTTATGCTTAAATGATTCATAGCTCACTGCGCAGCTTAACAAGCAAAAAACATTTCTCTGAAACTGCTCAGGTACAGGGACTGGATTGGAAATGAGAGCCGAAAACTATTACTCAAGACTACATTAAAATACAAGAAAGATTGACTCTTTAGAAGCAAAATATGAAGAAACGAGGGCTGGTTCAAACTTTTACACAGTACTGTAAACCTAGTTACACTAACCTCCGTGCCCTAAAGGATCATCTCTAAAACATATTCTGCAAACATGGCCCTGTCTCAGGCTGTGTCCTCACGGTTAGAGGAACCCGAATCACGTAGTAAATCAGAGGACTCAATGAAGGTAAGGACACCGTCGAGAGTGCTGAGATTGAAGGCTTTGCTGTGATGCTGAAGTAACTAAAGTTCCTGAAGTTACCCTCTGATGCAGAATGATAAGATGACTGAACACACAGGCTGACTTTAGAGATTGATAAAGGCAGGAAGACTTGCTTATCAGACGTTGGCAGAGTTGACTTAAAGATCAGATACAGATTTAATTTAGCTGCTTTAGAGTGGATCAATCTTTGAGTTAATTTTTTTGTGTGTGGTTGATATTGAGTTGGGTCTCATGTAATATGAGATTGATTAAATATATGATGTTAAATAAGAAGAATGGCAGTCCCCAGTCTGAGGGCATATATTTCATTCAACTTCATTGACTTGTGGATATGAACTGGACCCAGTCGTAAAAATGAACTATAGGCTTTTGTGTTTGTCGCCCCACAGATCAGTGGTAGAGACGTTTAATCACAGATGACTGGCCTAGTGACAGGAATGACACTAGGAGGAAAAGTGTGTTTGACAACATGAGAGAAGCAACTAATCCAGTTAAATATTGTACTCATCTGTAGGACTGAATGATATAAACAAACCAATAACTGACAAGACTGATTAGTGAAGGCTTTTTGATATTAAATAAGAGATGTCTCATGGGACTAGGGGTGATTTGTGGACTTTTCTCTCACATGCACTCATGGCATGTTCGGTTATTCTTTCTGAAAAGACGAGCATCGAGCAATGTTTAAACCAAAGGAATTATAGTAATGGCACTTATTCATCAATATAGCGTACAGTCAAATCTGGTCATGAAATTAATGTAGGCAGATTCCTTTGACAGCTTCATTATTCACTGGTTTCATTTTTGGCAACTCACATCTGGTTGAAGTGTTTGTAATTTTGCTAAATATTTAAATGACAAGGGAAAAAAAAGTGCTTGTGCTTGATTAAAAAAAGTGCTTGATTTGATTAATCACTGCTATCATCAATCATTAGTATTTATTATAATATGTGTATTAATATAGTGAGCAGCAATTACTGTAGGATAAGTAGAGTAATATAAGCAATAGCAATTTCACATTATGAAAAGCTAATTAAATAACACAAATGAAGTTAAAGGCACAATTATTTAAACATATATAGTGTTATTTAACATATAAAGTTAAATATTTTGTATATATTTAAATATATATAGTATTTTTTCCACAAATTAATTAATTTTTCTTAAGGTGCTGATCCTGGCACTTTTAACCAAATGTTACCAAATGTTGCACCCAAACACCCACACACAGACCCACACACAGACCCACACACACACACACACACACACACACAACAATAATAAAAAAAATTTTTTATTATCTAGCTGGATAAAGAACCATATATGGTAGCTTCACTAACCTTGATTTGCAAAAAAAAAGACAACAATGAATTTTTTTTTAAATAATCACAAAATAAAAAAGCACAAAATTTCCAAGTATTTATCCAATATCCAAGTGCCAAAATTGTTAAATTGAGAATTGCAAAAGACAACCACTTACCATCATTTCCTTTGGTTTGTTTTACTTTTTTTTTTTTTTTTTTTTACAATTTTTGAGTATTTTTAAAAAACTTTCTCAAACTTCCCTCCAAACATGTATTGATTAGGATGTGTTTCATGTAAATTACACATATACTGTATAAGGATAAATCAGGATAATCATGAGTTATATGCAGCCAACATGCCCTGTAAATAGTGAGAGCTTGTGTCCTAGAGGCTATACTTGACTTACCAACTGTATTCAAATCACCACTATTTTCACACACATATTTGTTCATAAGTCATTCCACGTGCTTGAATCTACACTTGATTCTATGTGACATTATTACATCTTGATTTTTTTATTACATTTAACATTAAGGAGTTTTACCTTTTCTCAGTGTCAGTGTGCTCAAACACACAGGAGGTTCTCTTGCTCTCACATGCCCCATTTTTGGTGGCTGGTGGCAGTGTGGGTGGTCAGATACAACAGGCTCGGCTCCTTGAGTGGGAAAATCCAAATGCCAACAGGTGTCCAAACACAGCAGAGACCTCTGGAGACCTCCTCTTCACAGGCCCACAATGCATCTACTTTTGCTAGTGTATTGGAGGTGCTTCGCTTTGAAATTTGGTTCTTAAGAAGCTAAAGACAGAGCAAGCGAGATGAGAGAGAGAGAGAGAGAGAGAAGATTTACTCTTATTATCTATCAGTAATTAGTGCTTGGCCTTTTCTTAGTTGATGAGACAAATTATTCTCTGTCTTTATGTTCATTCTAGATATGCTTTTAGTGTGAGTGTGTGTGTGTGTGTGTGTGTGTGTGTGTGTGTGTGTGTGTGTGTGTGTGCAATTAATCCTGGAAAAAGAAATGTAAAAATTTCACATGCACATATTCACATGTGAAGCTGATATGAATCTTCTATAAGTTAAAGCGATTCACGATGTATTACCTAACACCCAAGAGCATCCTTTTCATTTCATGGCAACCCAAGCAGGCTTTTAGAAACCCAATACACTATAAGCATTAATCTTTGATTTTTCTGTGGTTAAAAAAAGCACTTCCCATGAAGGTGGGTGGTATTTCTAGATTGCCTTTATTACAACTTTTTCAAATAACCTTTTGCTCCTGCGTCCAAAAAAAAAAAAAAAAAAATCACTAACAGCTCTCTACTCACTCACTCTACTCTACCCTCTACTCACTCTGTGGTATTTTTTGACATTTAACATAAACTGTTCTGTCTAATTAAAGCAGTTGGCATTACATATTAAGCAATACTATCTGATTCACTTAGAACATTATTAAAGATTTGAGCGGATTGGACGTTTGAGTTTTCTGCCTGGAGTGTCACTGTTTTAGGGCCTTCACAAACACTTTTTCTTATCAGGGGGTTAGGTCATGAGGTTGGCTAAGACCTCCATAAAACATGACATTGTTCAAGTGTCCCTGTGGGAAAAAAAGGGCAAAGCTATAATAAAAATGCAGTGCTGAAGAGCCTGGTCATCCACACACTCCCAGACTCTGGCCTTGGACATGACCCCTGACCCTTCAGTGTGAGATGGCTGCACAATGTCAGGTTTTCATCTGCCCTAGTGGGACATGAATTATACAAATTACACATTCTCACTGTGTGGCCTGTTTCCACATATGTGTACATGCAGGCGGTGGAGCTAGAAGTGCTTATAAAAGTCTTAACATGTGAGGCTCGTTCAAGCCATATACTCATAGCATTGATAAATTAAATAATTAAATCACACTACTGGTAATTTTATTTTTCACTCCAGAATACAGATAACGCATATTAAGATTTCAGGAATGGTCTTCTAGCCTTAGGAGCAGCTGCTTTGCTGTCAGAGATTCACAGTGAGCATCGTTTTTCCTCTCGTTGAAGCTATACAGTAGATGAGGTAATGCATATTTATGAAGACTTTATGAAGGCTTTATGGTTGTGCTTCATCAACGAAGGGCGAGCTAGGAGATGACAGCTGTCCCATGGGAGTACTGTCCTCTCGCCCAAAATCATTTCGAAATCTCGCTCTTCTTTTCAGTTTCACTTCAGTTCGCAAAAGATGCTGTCAGAATACCTCTTTGCTGATCTCTTTATTTTACTCTATGAGGTGTCATAATTGAAATGAGGTAAGGTAGAAGTCTGGTGTGGCGACTTGCGCTGCTGTTGCAATGTAAAAAAAAAAAAAATAAATAAAGCAAAAATGCATTGATGGTTTTACAGAGCATAAATCACTTGCTTTAAGACTTTTGTAGAAGATTGGGCTTTGAAGTTGGATTCAGTGCCTGACAGGTGAATATCCTTATGAATGCTTTTATGGTTCCACCTTTGAAAATGCAATGCCTTGGAAATTAAGTTGTTCCAGTGACTGCCACTCACTTCCCAATTTCTGTCGTTGTCTGGAACATTTGCTGATGATTTGTGGCCTGTATTATTAAATATGTGGAATTCAAGCTTTACGTCTTCTTACACCTGCAGAAGAAAACGCATAGCCATCAACTCAGCTGACAAGTGCTGTAAAGCATGTAGATTTAACAGCCAGTCTACATCTCAATGAGACAGTTTCTGTGTTCCAGCAGAACAGCTTCATGCTTGTATGCTTCTCTTAACCATGCTCCATTTACATAAGGTAGCAGATAGGCAGGGCATCTCAAGGTTCTTCCAGGTATGTCAGGTCAAAGAAAATGCATTTTAAGCCATAGTCGTCTTTCATGTGATGAATCATGGTTGTCTAGGCGGTAGATGGAATCTAGATAGTGCATAGAAATGCTGGAATGAAGTAAAATGCTTTTTTGTTATTTACCACAACTACACAAGACCCTTAAGGCTTCTTTGGTTTACCCACTGGAGGGATATATGAGGGTCACCATCTCGTCATAGGGCACCATGAAAACACACAGAAACACACACTTATTCATAGGTAAAGACAGTATAAATTGCATTTACTGGCATGTTTTGGAAGGTGGCAGGAAATGGGAGAACCTGCTGGAAACACACATGAAAAAAGCATATAAATCACACAGACAGCAACTTAAGGTCTGGATAGTCTGAGTAAAGACTTTATGAAGGTGGCACTAAATTTGCAATGACTTGAGTCATATACAACAACCAAACACAATCCAACAATCCCCTATTCACACCAATTAAATATTACAGTATAGAGTGGCTTCCCTTTTGACACCCAATAAGTGGGCAATAAAACAAGGTGACACATTTAAGTCCTGAGTGATTTCAAGTGCAAAAACAACACCAGCTAATGCATCTCAGTATAATTGCTCCTATAATCAGCTCCAAATACGTTACACCAATGCTATAACTGTAAACATCTATTAGAAATTTAAACCCCATATGAGCTCCTATAGCCAAAGGACTTATACCATCATGCATCTCTTGAATGTCTGTAAGACTTACATATTACTCATTTACATTTCAATGCGTATGCATATTGACACAGGATAAAACTCTGTACACCTCTATGTGATCTGCATGCTTAAAAAATAGATCTGCTGCATTTCATTATGCAAATGCTAAAATCCCAAATCAGAAATGGTGCCAATGAGCTATCACAGGCGGATAAGGTGGGAGGGTACAGAGCTCGGGAGCTAGCAAAAGTATTTGAATAAGTTTAGCATATTTGGATGATTCAATGCTTGTATTTTTGTGCAGTGCATTCAACAAGTATACATTTGTATCTGTTTATTTTAACTAAATTGGCTGCTTAAGATATTATTATTATTATTATTATTATTATTATTATTATTATTATGATTATTATTTATTTTAACTTTATATAGACTTACCTCAGTTATACCTGCATATAATCTGCATGTTTACAGAATTTTATTCCAGTGTTGTGTTGCATAGAATGTTTATATTTTTAGTAAGTAATATATACTGTATAAGTATTTATACAGTAAATATTTATTTATTATTCATTATATTTATTATTGTCAGAGGCTGAGTTTTTCTTTATTCCTCTCATATATATATATATAAATTTCTCTTAAAGTGTCAAATGTTTCCTGGGACCTCAAATACATCACCTTAAATGATATGTTTTAAAAATACAGCCCTTGCAGCACACACATGTCTGGTCGATGTCGACCTGATATATAAGTCTTACTTTTGAAAAGATCAAAACATTCTATCATTCAACCAGTCAACCATGCAACCATTTATTCTGGCACTTCAGGTGTAACATGGTTGGGCCGAACCTTTAAATTTGCAATGGGCAACCCAGTAGGAAACAATAAATAAACAAACAAACAAAATACTCAACCCTTTACCCTTTTGGTCCCATTGAACATTGAGTACTTTTAAATGTTTGCTTAATTTAAATGTAAAGATGTGCTGAACCACCTTTACACTGTCCAAAAAAAAAATGCAAAATGTATTTCAATGGGAATGCAAAGTTTTGGGAGAAAAATGTAATTAGCAAAACAATTTAAATATACCATCAAATACAAAGCATAACCCATATGGTCCAACTGTGGGCCTTTACAGATGAGTTTTACATCACTTTCTCAGGTACAAAGGACATACCCTTGAGAGTACCAACTGAGTGAAAAGACTGAAAGAAACCTTTTTTTTTCAAGTCAATTCTCTGTGCTAGTTGAGACCTGTGATGTATTTTACACATAGTGTAATAGTCACAGTGATCTCTTGCAGAACAATGCCCATGTTTGATGTTTGTCATTAGAGCGTGATCGAAGCCCTAATGCAATTGACTAGTGCTGCTCCTGACATTAATAAACGTGGAGCATGTTCAGGAAATTAAAGCCTCACATGCCCATTCTAATGAGATTGTATCCATCACACTTTGCTTTATAACCGCTAGCACTATCACAATACTTCAACAGGGGCTAAATCAGTTCCCCTCCTCTATCTCCACTATGTTTTCAGTTATCTTTCATCTTCTCTAGTAATTGATTCAATCTTGTTCTTTCTTTCTAGATAACAAATCTCCTTCCTTTTTGCCCTCTCACAATCCCACCTCTTTTTTGTCTACCTTTCCCATTCACTACTTCTATCCTTTCTCCCTCTTTGATTTTTTTCTCACAAAAATGGAGCCTGTCCAAGTCCACTGCTTTTTTAGTGATAACTAAACTGTGTGCTGTGTGTTATACTGACTTTTTCCATTGACTCGTCTACATTATTTATGAACACTTTGCTCACATGTCTGCTTGATCTGCTAGTCTAATATTTTTTCCCCTCAATCCTTGGAGGTGAAGTGATCTCAAAGCCCAGGGGGTTAAAAAGCAGCTGCAATTCAGTAAGAATGAAGCCACCTAGCTTACTTTTCCTGTGTGTGTTTGTCCATCAGAATAGTTGTCTTAGTTAATGATGGTAGCTGATATTGATGACCTACAGCATCCACAAGAGGGCACTAGGTATGTAGTGCACAAAAAAAAGGCAAAATCTAGCTGGTAATATAAAGGGTTAAAACAGAGCAAAAAGTACATTATAAAGATTAACATCATGGATGTAAGATGAAATTTGTCTCTCTGCTTGTGAGAAGGTCATCGAAAACAGATGGAGAGGTGGCAGATGTGTGTGGATGGGATGAGAGAGATACGCGAGTCTGATGAGGACAGCTTTCATCAACAGTGAGGATCTGGATCAAAAGAATCTATTAGTGACATCCAGACTGTCTCTGACTCAAGCACTGTTCCTGGTGAACCTTTGTTGCCAGACTGAATTCGTGAGCAGAATTCATGAGTTAAGGCTGACCAGTGGAACAGTCCAGGGTTATACAAACCTCATCTCACCTTCCTGAGCTCTTAACACATTGCTGATAGTAGAGCAAGAGGTACAGATGTACAGAGAGAGAGAGAGCGAGAGAGAGAGAGAGAGAGAGAGAGAGAGAGAAAGAGAGAGAGAAGGCAACGGTCTAGAAAGCCTATCCTGAGCTCAGGTGGTTTGACAGACACAGACCTTTCATGGTGTGCACTGAGGGGGAGTGAAATGGTGTGGGAGAGGAGGGTGCAATCACAAATTACCCCAGTTCCAGATCCACGGCCATGCCTTGCTGCTGTAAATCCTGTTCTGCCCATGTTCTGTGTGATTACATGAATAATAATTAACACACCCGCAAAGTCACCGCTTTTATCACCGTCATCAATCTCTTCCAATGCTACCCGCAGAATGAGCCCAGAAGATTAAATGCAGAAAGAAAAAACGGGACATTGGTCTCTGAAGATATTACTGATGAGGGAAAATGCAGGTAACAGACTGCCACTAAATTCAGTGCATGCTTGGATCATTAGCATTCAGTCTGAGACAAAGGGTAACCTTTACTATATACACTGTAGAAAATTCCAGTCTGTCCATCTTAAATCTAAAATTTTTATTCAGTTTAATTGAAGTACAGTGAACTAATTCTTTTGAGCTGTGGTAGCAAAATAGAAATAAAAAGCCATGTCTAGTGAAATGTTTTATGCAGTATGACTCACTCACTTTCACCTTGTAACAGTCACAGCAGGTAGTAATCCAAGCCAAGGATCAAACCTGGCGAATGAGGGTTCTGAGGCAGCAATGGTACCCGCTGTACCACGATATAGACTGAGAAAGCAGACATATTCGTCTTCTGTTTGGGGCAATGATTTCCTTTTTTGAAGTTGCAATCTGTAAGGATTTCTGGTAGATCTTGCCCTGCTTTACTAATGAGTCGTGTTCTTGCCTTACGCACCATGGTTCCTGGTTCAATCCTGTTTTTGGGTGATTGTCTGTGTGAAGCTTCCTCAAGTGTAATGTGTAATCCACCTCAAACAGGATTCCATGGATAAGCACTGGATCCACTGTGACTCCAACAAGACTAAAGCCGGTAGGTAATCCAAACAAGGTAATACAACACAAATTACATTACTGAAACTAAGCTGTATATATACAGCATATATGATGTATATCATGAGAGTGGGCATTGGTGGCTCAGTGGTCTGTTTCTTGCTCGCCATGCGAAAGGCCCGAGTTCAATTCCCACCCATCGCCCAAATCCCAGCCACTGGATGCAGGGCCAGTCCCAAATCTGGATAAAATGGGGAGGGGGTTGCATCAGTAAGAGTATCTGACGTAAAACCTGTGCCAAGTTGTATGCGGATCAGATGGTCCGCTGTGGCAACTGCTCGATGGCAGCAGCTGAAAAACCAACAACATATGGTGTATATTATGAACACAAAACTTTTAATTGACACTTAAATTCATCCAGCATTATAGAGTTGTCACCACAACTCAAAATAAATACTTATCTGAACAGCATACCGATGCATATATCAGTATACAACCTCCAACCTTTGCTCCATGGTACAGTTCTGATGCTCATGTTACCATTGTAGGTAATTTTGACAGGGGTCAGCATGGGCTATGCAGCTCCATACACATCAATCTGATATGCACTGTGTGTTTTGTCACTTTTCTATTATAGCCATAATTAACTTTTTCCACAATTTGTACAAGCTTTTCTGTGGGATCGGACCAGATGGGCAAGCCTTTGCTCTCCAAGCTCTTGAGTGAGCCTCTGGCTCCCTGGTCGCTAGTTCACCGGTTGTCCTTCCTTAGATTAGTTTTTTTGTAGGTACTAACTACGGTATACTTGAAACATCTCACAAGACCTGTCGTTTTAAAGATGCTCTGACATAGTCGCCTAGCAGTCACAATTTTCTCTGTGTCAGAGTCACTCAGATCTGTAAGCTTGGCCATTTTTTTTTTTCAGGTTTCAAACACATCAACTGCCTAATATATCCCACCTTCTTAAATGTGCCACTGTAACGAGATAATCAATGTTATTCATGCAGCTGTCAGGGCTTTTAATGTTATGGCTGATCAGGGTATCGCTTCTGGTCAGTTACACAGGAACATTACTATTATTTGTGGCATCCTGGTAAAACCCTCCACATGGTCAAATGTGGGCGTTTTATTTGATAGAATTTGATATACGTATGTATAGCTTTTACAAGTACAGTACATATTTCTGTACTCCTGTTTTTCATTTGAAAAACAGAAGTATAGTGCTTACATTTAAAAGTCTGGTTACATTAAAAATGAAAAAAAAAAAAAAATTAAATATACACTACCGTTCAAAAGTTTGGGGTCACTTTCGAACTCCATGATGGTTCTTGATTTTTATTTCTTTCTACATTGTAAAGGAATGCTGAAAGCATCCAAAAAATGCATTAATCTCCTTTGAACAGTTAATGGTGAGATGTTTCTGCTACTTCTGCTCTGTAAAGACTT
>JAOVVA010000009.1:19743566-19759546 GCA_028565275.1 Leiocassis micropogon | reverse complement strand
TGTGAAGCTGCTTTGAGACAATGACCATTGTTAAAAGCGCTATATAAATAAAATTGAATTGAATTGAATTGAATTTGCAACAGAAGCACTGAATAAGCTAATGCTAATGCTAGCAAATGCCACCAAATCTGGAAGAAATCTCATATTTTACACCATCTAAGGCAATCACATTTTGATAACAAATCAAATGAATATCCTTATTAACGTCCATTGAGGTAATCAGGTAATCATCAGGTAATTTTTCTGCATTTTTTTCTGGCTCTCGTATACACCTTTAACACGACTATTAATGAAAATACATAGTAGCCTAATGTCAGCTAACAGTAGTAAAAAGCGTGTAAGAGTTTAGCAACCTTAAACAGACTGCAGACCAGCATTAATACAGAGAGAACCTAATAGCAGAAAATAGTTGCTACTGTTACAGAAATGTTCCAGAGAAATTCATTACTGTCAATCTTTTATAAACACCTACAATTAACCATTTACAAAACTCAGCCTGAGGCTGATATCCCCAATACCCCTACTGTCCACTGAATCAATCCACTTCCTGCCCTTCTCTCATACGTTCATTAAAGCCTCATTAAAAGTTCATGCATTTATTTTCCTGCCACTGTGGAACTAAGACATCCTTACACAGTAATAATTTTTACAGAGGGCATTTGGCAATTAGCTGACTAAACATCTTTAATGTAGATCATGTGCACAGATAGAGAGAAAACAAGTGCTTAATCAAGAAAATCAGTTTCTAGAAGCTTGGACATAAGTCAAGAATGGCTAATGAAGCTTTCCTGGAAATACCATTACTTATTAGTCATTATTCATTCATTCGGTAATACACAAAGTGATGTGTCCACACATTATTTTGAAAAGTATTTAAGTATAAATTAACGTCAGCTTAACAGTGTACCCAGTGCTAACAGCAGATGGAGCAATGTGAAGAGCAAGACATTTCCAACATGGTCACATAACAGGCCCTTTAGATGTTAATAAAATGATGCCTACAGTTAGTGAAACCTCTTACCAGTGCAATACAGTGCTAAGCTCTTTTTCAGCACCATATAGCTTTATATAGTGTGTTTACTGTGTGACCAAACTAGATTTGCATTTGAAATAGAGCCTAGGGCATCTTGGTGTTTTCTATATGGTTCGGTTTCATTTATTACCAACAAGGCTGTAAAATGCTAATTCAATGAAGGAAGGAATAAGTATGACTTGTACTTTCTCTTATATTCACATAAGAGATGAAAAAGAAATGTATATTTATATGATAAATGATTATATTTCTCAGGTATAATTTATTTAAATTTTGTGAAATAATGTAATAAAATTCTTTAAAAAAAAAAAGAAAAACATCATGCTACATAAGATACTGTATATGTGACATAAAATTGCATAAGATATAAGAAAAACGAATTAGTCATGTGTTAAAAGGACAAGTGAAAATAAAGAAATACTGTATACATACACACACACTACATGTGAAAAAATGTCTAAACATATAATTTAAACATTGGTTGTTTATGTAACAGTCTCAGCAGCAACCACATTTCCCCTCTCGTCTGCTCTAACCACTCATCATTCAGCATCACTAGTATACTAATCACTGGCCTGAAAATCTGTCATCATTTGCACTAGTTTCTCACTGGTTCACTTTCTCACTTTCTACAACATCTCAGATGTTATTTTAATGTTTGAATGATTCATAGGTCATTGTGTGGCTTAACACACAGACACACACACAAACACACACACACACACACACACACAAAAATCTCAGGACTATAAATAATAAAATCTGATTCAATCTGATTTAGTCTGGCTCAATAAATTTGCACAGTACTGTACAGGGCAGTGATAGCCCAGAGGGCTAAGGCACTGAGCTACTGATTGGAAGGTCGGCAGTTCAAACCCCAGCTTCACCAGATTGCCATTGTTGGGCCCTTAACCGTATCTGCTGCAGGGTTGTTTTATCATTGTTAGAATTTCACTGTGCAGTAATGTATGTGTGACAAATAAAGGCTTAACTGTTCATGTGAAATTGTTTTTGTAAGTGGAATATCGCCTGCTGCATAAACTATAAAAAGATACATTATCTTTGTATTATCTATCTAATTATACATGTAAGCCATGCATACACTGAAGGTGAAAAAATATTGGCATCTGACTACACAGTGCATGACGTACTCTCATAATGATCACAAACCATCAAAAAGTGATCACATTAAATGAGTGCCTGTAGATGTTAATACTGGATGACCATCAAAATGTAAATGTCAGTGACTATACTAATTATGTTAGCCTGAAAAATGTTTACCAGCAGGCAGTGCTTGCCTCTAATTATTTATGTAATGTTATGTGCTAAAATGTCACAGAGGTGGGCGGCTCAGGAGATAAATAAGCACAACGAGGATGCTGATGTCAGTGTTGAATCAGTGTTACAAATTAGTTTTTGTGGGGTTTCTTGTGACTCCCAGGTTTGCTGACAGATGCAAACTCATATATGCAGCCTACAAGAGGACTATATGGCTACCTCCTTCTGTTGGTACAATTACAATTATTAATTATACTAATACAACTGATTGGTGAAAGCAACATCATGGAAATTTTTTACACCAGAAGGCTAGTTTTAATAATTTACAAGCAAGAAAATGCCTCTACAAAATCTTCAAATGTGCATAATGAGGGAGTAATGGTGGTTTGTATAAATCCATCTTTAGTAACTGTTTAATCCTGCTGAAATTCTCTAAATCTATACCAGCATCAATGGACATAAAGCAGGAATACGTCCTATATGAGACTAGTCCAGTACATGGCAATACATCCTCTTTCACAGTAATATTCACCTAGGGTTAATTTCACATAGGTAATCCATCTATGCATGTTTTGGAAGGTTCTCTGTTTGTAAACCAGAGAACCAGTTTTATGCATACATTTACATTTAGGCATTTGGAAGACACTTTTATCCAGGACAACTTACAAAAGTGCTTTGAAGTTTTCCTCATTGTATAGATCCCTACATTGGTTACTAGGTCACTAACTAAGTACCATCAGTCAAACACTGCTGGGATGGGTTTTACCCCAATTTCTAAGAAACAGATGGGTCTTTAGTTGTTGTTTAAAGATTGCCAGTGACTATATGGCTGTGTATATAACCACTATATACTGTAGCTATGTGATGTTGGAATGTGGCTGTGGGGATTTGGGTTTATTTAATCACAAGAGCTTTAGTCTGGTCAGGCATTGCTGAGGGGTACAGAGGACTGGGATGCAGTCACTGTTCCGATTCATCCCAAAGGTGTTTGAGACTCTGTGCATGAAACTTGAGTTTTTTCACTCTAAACCTCATCTTCATGGACCTCACTTTGTATACTCAGCTCCTTAGTTGAAATTGGAATGCAACAGTTTATAAAAACATCCTACACTGATTATCCATAACATTAAACTACATAGCATGAACACATTAACACTGATTATCAATTATAGACCAGTAAACTGGTTAGAGGATCATTGGTGCCAAAGGCTCATTCATGCCTGTGGGGAGCAAAGGCCAGTCTGTCTGGTCCAATCCCAAAGAAAGGCAAATGCAGCACAACTCAATGCAGCAAAAAGTCAACACTGAAAGGCGGAAAGCGCTTGGGGTTCAGGAGGCAAAGGACCCAATCTCACTGACCTGGCCTTCAATCTCCACAGATGCCAATCCAATTGAGCATCCATAGACTGGACAAACTAGTCTGATCCAGCGCCAAGGAGCCAGAACTGATTTGGTGACACAAGGGAACACAATATGGGGCATGTTATGACTGATCAATCACATACAGGCAATAGTTATGGGAGTGATAGTGAAGTGTTCACATACTTTTGGCCATATGGTATTTATTTGGCTTAATTTTTCAAACAGGAAATACAAAGGATTGTCCATTTAGAATACTTAATTTTATTTCTTAAATTTAATAAGACTTATAAATAAATTAATAAAAATCCATGATACAGCCAACCTGGAAAATGCAACTTGCCCTGGCCTAAACACTTACCCATGGCAGAAAATTCAATATCTCTTAAAAAGCACTGATACTCCTCCTATAACTGTAAAATAGACATCTCCTTATAGAAACCTTTACCATATCAATTATTATGCATTTGTTAAATGACACCTTTTTTATATATTTATTATAAGATTATATAAAACACTTTCCATACAAGTGAATAAGCTGTTTCTATACACTGTAAATGTTAAGTTATTAGAAGAAACTAAGGTGGTAACTATATTTCCACTTCATGTCAACCCACATCACTCCACCCCATCATGACTTATTTTCCTATAACTGCATGCTGGGTCATGTTACTCTTTACTAATATACTGATTATCCCATAAGGATGAAAGTAGAAATGGACTGAAGTTCAACAAGGCCAGGAATGATCCTATTAGATGGGCTAAAGACATTTGTCTTCCTTCTGTCCTTCACTTTTACAGCCTACACCCTCATCCATATGTGAACCAGTTACAATCAAGCTTAATATGGTGGGCAGTTAAATTGGTCACAAAGAACCAAATGCTACCATCTGTGAACTACAATCTCTCTCTCTTTCTCTCTCTCTCTCTTTCTGCTGTTTGCTTGTGTGTTAATCTAAGTATGACATCACCTCATGCATGCTTGATAACAAAGCACACCCATTCTCCCTGCAGCATCTTTCACTGTCTGTTTGAGAGGTAGCGCTGCAGTGTGATCTGCTACAGATCCGCCAAAGGATTTCTCAGATCTCTGCTTTGATAACACGGTTCCGGTCACTACTTAGTGACATCACTTCCAGCTTATGAGAATGATCTCAGCTGGACATCCCAATAGCAAGCTTTCAGGGATGTAAAGGCTTATCTAAAAGAGAAAATATATATTACTACAATATATTGCAGTTTAAGTTCAGTGCTGAAACAAAAAATAATATATTCTATATTTATTACATTGTTCAGTGTTAGAATAATGCTTAATGACAGATCTAGGTTTATAACCACTCATTTTTTTTCATTCATTCACATTTGTATTTGCTTTGATAGTACAGTATGTATTTAAAAAACAATTTTTTTAAAATATTACTTTATTTCGAAAATATTTATGTCTGTTCCTACATATACAGTAACTCAAATACAGTGAATATCAATGGATTGTTATTATGAGCACTGCTGTCATTCACAACAGTCACAAATGAGGGTCAGTAGTTCAGTGAATTTTAAAAACAATTCTCTCTTCAGTTCTAAAAACACAATAGCACCACTGAGAGCTGCAAGATGCACATTCAGCATCATAAATCCTTCATTCTGTCACTTGAACACAGATCTGTTCCTTTGTCATGGAGCGGCTGGCATTCAGTCACGGGCCCTTTGCCTGCTTCTTAAAAAGTGTCACAGATGTAGTTCCTCTCTCAGTCTCAAGATAGGATAAAAAAGGTGAGAGAGAGAGAGAGAGAGAGAGAGACAGAGTGAAAAATAGGGATGGCAGTCTTCATGGCAGCTGAATCTGTATTCCTCTGCCTGTCTGAACCATGCATTATTTCAGTGGGCTGAGAGAAAAGCGAGATCCACTTGCTGCTGTGTGTGTAAGGCAGGGATGGAGAGCTTACCTCCGAAGTATTATTAGTGCGAGAGGCTTAAGTATGTGTTAATATTTTCTGACATGCTGGACAGGTAGATTGATGTGACTGTATTATAAATTAAAGACTGGTTCGCTGAAGTGCCAGTTTTTGAACAGCTTTTCACGTCATAGCAAAGATTTTAATAAATACGACGTCTGACGTTTTCACAGTCTATAAGTAACTGAATGTGATTGAATGTATAATTAACCTTCTCTGCAGTTTTATAACATTAAATTGTTTTGCCCCTACCTTGGAAATTCAAGTACTGATCATTTCATTACAAATCAATGCAATTATCAATTGAATTTAATAAACGATATTCGGTCCCTCAACACTCTAAACTTGTAAACAAGTTACACCTGGTGTTGGGCCGCTGATCAGAAGGTCCCCGGTTTAAGCCCGATTTAAAATAATCGAATGTCAAGCTGGCAGCCCGACCCTGTAAGTACAGTAACTGCCACAGAAATGATGGACATACCTCCAGGATGGGGAGTATCCGTCGACCAAAGTGCTGGTTGGACTCTATGTCTATCTTATTCATAAAGAATACATTTCTATTAGCTCCACATCACTGCCTTCTATATCTTCTACTTTCTTTGAAAGATGCTGAAATACTGGTAGATATTTTTATAACCTCATGCTTATTTATCCATTTTCAGCATCTTCACAGTAGATCCATTTGCTATTCCAGGAACGGTGGAGGTGACGCAGGAATATACCTTGGACGGAGATATCAGTCTATTGCAGCAACATTTGCATGATAATTCACACTTAGGGACGTTTTATCAGTCAGTCCACATAGCAACATTTATTTATTTTTTATTTTTTTGGAAAGCCACAACAACACATGAAGAACATGCCTAGAAACATTGCCCAGAGAGTAACCTAAGATCGGGATCCGACTAGGGACCCTGGAGCCTAGATTACTGTAATTCCCACTTCTTTGGCAGTTCTGCTAAAACTCCAACAGCTGTTAGAGTCTTTACTAATAAGGAACACATTACATGCAGACACGCATACACGCACACATGCAAATTAAATAAATACTCCAATTTCTCACATACAAATCATCATCGTCTTTGTTGTTGTTGATGTTGTTGTTGTTGAGATATTACTCTGCACAGATTGATTGCTTTTAATAACTCAACTACTCAGATATACGGTAGATTAAAAAATAGCCACTGGCTTTTATAAAAGCAATACATAAAACAGACAGGCCTAGCACAGGCTCCACTTGAGTGTTGTGCACTGAGATTAATTGTAATTAATTGTTAGGTTTTTTTTTTTCTTGGCGAAGTGTTGTTTACTCACTCATTTATCATACTTACATCAGATCACATTTGCCATGCAGGGACATGCTGTTTTATGTTAGCCTTGGTGATTCCACTTTAGTTAACCTTTTAACTCATTCTGTGCACAAAACCTGTTGCGAAGCAATGCAAGTTAATTTAATTTGTGTCAAGAGAAATCTTTTATAGTCATGTTGTTTTCTAACATGGGACTTATCCTATAGGATTGATTTGGTAATGTAAAAGATCTTCCTACTTTTCACTTCACAGAGATATTTAAACTAAACAGAGCTCTTTCAGGTCATAAGTACATCACAGCAATAAGAAACTGATCAATGTATAACTTCCTGGACAAAATAAATGATTAAATCACACTGTTTAACACAAATTCATGTTCTCAGTATCCAAACATAAGGTTCACACTTCAGCCATGTTTTTATTGGTCTAATTTAAGATTTTAATTACGCCTGTATTGTACTCTAAAACCAAAGCAGCCTCCTAGTTGATCATAGCTGTAAAATTTAACACATTTTTTTATATACATGTTACTCATCAGCATTCAAAACCACACATTACCAACAGCTGGTGCAATCAAAGCTGTATTATAGTCCGTAATAAAACCAGAAAATGTCAAATTAAGTGGTATTTTATACAGCCTTGTTACTTCAAAAAGGTCAATGGATTCTTTTTTTTTTATTTCAAGGAAATATAAGAAGTCTATTAATGACAAAGGTGGAAACATATCACTGGATAATTTTAAGAAAGAACTTCATAGTGTAAATTTTATGTGCAGTTTCGTATTGTGTGAATACAAATGCTATACTGTTGTGAGCATCTCTCTTTTATTTGAGTGCTTAAAAACACCAACAATGCCGGGAAAATATGCATCAAAATTAAGCTCTGTTATGCAATCACAGACATTTTATTGTCATGGTTTGGGTCTGCTTGAGGCAAGTCACTACAAATAGAAATTTAGTTCAGATGACTAATCCCCTTTATCCCATGATGAAACATTTCTATCCTGATATGGAGTGGTCAATTCAAGGATGACTCCACCATCCCTCACAGGGCACCATGACTCAAGTGAATTGTTTCATGATTTTTACACCACCGTCCACAATACACCAAGGGGTGAATATCTTTGGGAGGAATGGTGTTGAGTTCTCCAGTACAGTTCCAGAAATCTCCAAGGTGCACTGACAGGTCCTTCTCTGTCCAACACCTCAGACATTTCATAGATAAAAAAAAAAAAAATTATTACGCCCTTTCTCTATGCACATGTAGTACTGTGCAAATGTTTTTTCTTATTTTACTTCCAAAGAGCCAGACTTTCTACTATTTTTAATGTACTCTTTAGGAATTGCTTTCCAGGCTTCCTGAAGTACTCTCATTTTCAGTCCAGTTCCTGTACCTGAGACCTGTTTCGAAGAAATGTTTTCCACACAGTGACCTATGAATCATGAATCATGCATAAAAAATGATAATTTAAGGCATGAACCAGTGAAAAACAGGTGCAGATGAAAGGACAATTTCTAAAGTTTCTATGTAAATTCCAGAAAACGTTCCAAGCAGAACCCTTAACTATTTAACACACCCTAGAAGAAGACATTGCAATACATTCCATTGGGAGTTTAAAGTTCGAGTTACTGAACAGGTAATATGAACTCTTTTTTTAAACCATCATTACATTTATCGATTTTAACAGCAAACACAGATTATATTTTTAGCACTTTGACAGGGACTTCTTATTTACATTATTCCATGTGGCAGACACCCACATCCAGAGTGACTTACGTGTTTATCTCATTATACATCTGAGCAGTTTAGGGCCTTGGTCAAGAACCCAACAGTGGTAACTTGTTGGTTGTGGGGTGTGGGGTTTAACCATTGTCCTAGCCGTGGTCTCAGCAACCAGTTGTGGAAAGATCTCTTATAAATTCCTGTTCCTCAGTGCATTCTGAGCTTCCCAGACTGCAATGCTACTGTTCTTTGTTCTCAGTCCTCCATGATATTTTGATGTTGTCCTCCCCTCATAGTTCATCAATTTTCAGATTTGTCTATTATCTGTCTTTACAGGTTCGTCTATTATCTGTGTTACCGAAGTCTTGCTTCAAGTTAATCATGTTGTGATTTATGTTCAAGTCATTATTTATTCTTGCTTCTTGCATTGGCCATCATGTTACAATAAGTCATGTGTGTTAACCCATGTGTCAAGTCCGTTGGATAGTAGAGGGTGTTTTTTTTGACAAACACATTTGTCAGTTTGTATGGTTTCCCATACTTGGAAAACATGTGTGGACCAGGTGCCTGAGGCAAGCTCATTTTGTGTCTGGAGTATTATTATTATTTTTTTATTCACCATTGCCCAGTTGACATACTGACCAGTTTAACAATATGTTACCCAAACACCTTTAGCTTTATTTATGATGCACAATGTGGTGACCAATTAGTAAGTGAAAATGATTCTGCATGCTCCCAGAACCTCTTTCAACATTTGAGCCCTGGAATCTGACAGTGACCTTAGGGAAAAAATAAAATGCACTGATGGGATAACTTGGTCATTCAGACCTGACCAATTAAAGCAACCCCTGATCATAACACTGCCTTCAGAGACTTGAACTGAGGGCACTATGCATGATGATACTGTAAAATCACTTCACTCACTTCCCTTTTTACCCTGAGGTGCCCATCACTCTAGAATAGGGTCAGTCTGATCTCATAATGCCATGTGAGCTCTTTCCATTGCTCCAAAGTCCAACCTTTATGCTCCCTAGCTAATTGGAGCCCTTTTTTCTAATTAATTCCACTAACAAGTGGTTTTCTTATGGCCACACAGCTGTTTAGTCCCAATCCTGTGAGTTCTCGTAACTTCTTTACTCACACTATTAAACACAGCTGTAGTTTCTACTATTGCTTTTTTAAGATGCAACTCAGCCAAGGTTAAAGTGATCTATGTTCATAGTCATTCATGATTCTTTTTTTCCCGCCCACATTTCTTTCACAAGTTAAATTTAACACATAGACTTAAATAATATTATTTATTTATTATAGAAAATAATAATAATATACTTATAAATTTACTCAATTTGCCTGTATTAATGCACATAATTCGCCAGTCAGCTCACTAAACACTGCACTGTAACTATTCTAGCTACCTTTCTTTTACCTAGGCTTTGGCAATTAGGTTACTGGGTGTCAGAAACATTGGACTGAGAAAGACAACTTTTATTGCTCTGTAGTCTAACTAATGAATTGATTTGTCCATCACTGCCATCTACAAGCACCACTGTACAGTATATAAAAGTATAACTGTACTCTAACTTTACTGTCACTGCACATGTACAAAAGCGTATGGTATAGCAAGATCCATATCCTATTACTCTCAAACCAAAACATGTCTTTTCCATCTAAGTTTCTTGCTTTGGAACATGTGTCCATGTTGATTGTGTATGTTTGGAAAGTCTGCCTTTTCAGGGGCCAAGAAGCAGTACAGAGCCTGAGGAACAAGAACAACAGCCATCACTGCTTTTCATCAACAGCCAAGTGGTGTGACTCTCTCCACTCCTGCTGGATTTGATCTCAAGCTTTACTGACCCAGAATTCGGAACACAACTAGCAGCTAATCAACACAATATCGAAATAATTAGAGGGAACCACTTTATAATGTTTCTCCTATGACCATAGCGTTTTTATCACAAGCTGGTTGTTGCTAGATCCATCACAGGCATGCACTCCATCTAAATTGATCATATGTTGAATTAGTTGCAGCTGAGACAGCTGTAATGAATTACACTGTGTTGTTTATCTCTAGGTTAATTACCATCCTGGTCATAATTGAATGACAAATTTAAAGTATGTAGAGATACCACTGTGACTGATCACACTGTGATGGGTTACTGCCTGCGGACATTGCGTCCTTAGTGAATGAAGGGTGTCAGGAAAGAGACTGATTTATATTTGACACGTGGCTGATCTCACCTTAATCCGAGGTATACTTCAAGTTTATATTCAGCTATAATAATTCTAAATAACAGTGATGACCTTGAGTAGAGGAAATCCTTCACAAAGGAATCCTTCTTATGATATTATTCATTATAAGGTCTATTTAGTTCTGTGACAAGTTGCATGAAAATCAAAGCTTACACCCTGAACCAGTGGAAGCAAGAATGTCAGTTTGATGCCCTCACTGATTTCTGATGAGGTCAGGGTCAAAGGTTGTCCATTTCTCAGGAGGGCACTAGACTGAGCTGAAGCCTATTTGTTTACACTAAAAGGCATTGCGTTCATTAAGAGCTAATTACTGTCGAGTCCACGGTATGTACAGTATACTGCACAGCATTTAGCAACAGTCTGAAAATTCCTGCCAATTCTCATTTCACAGATATATGGTGAAAATTCATTTATGGTATTAAGTTGTTTACTTTTTTTTTTTTTTTTTTTTCGTAATTCTAGACAAATTAATCGAACATTAAACTGACATATGGTTCATTATAATAATCTTTAGAACATTCTTTTTTTCAATGTCTTTTTTTTTCTATATGGTGAGAACCAGCTTCACTATATAAGTAAAGCTTTGGCAGTAAACAATATAATAGAAATACAAGGACTGAAAATGGAACACTGAATTTCGTTTCCCAGTCCCGTCTATATGCATGTAGAGGCGAAGTGTTGACCTTTTGAGCTAAAATATCCTTGTACTTTTCGTTCAGGTACTCCGTTTCTCCCGTAGTCTGAAGACAAGCTTTGTAGGCTGGTTGGTGTTCCCAAATAATCTGTAGTGTGTGTGTGTGTTTGTGTGTGTGTGTGTGTGTGTGCACATATGGGCTGCAAGAGGTTGAGATCCTCAGTAACGCATTTTACCCTTATAGCAATGACCGCTGGCATGACTCATAGGTCACAGCAGACCAGCTATTGGTTACGGTGATGGTGTAAGATACTGGTACTTTCACGCCAGTACTGATTATACATCTAATTCCTGGCAAGGCTTTAAGTGTTCCAGGCAATTTTTCAACTTGATTTAGCAACTGCTTATAGTAACTGTTTATGTGTTTTGTACTTCTAGTAGTCTGTTTTTTTCTCCAATATCCTCATTTGTTGCATTCATTTGAAATAGTCCTAAGCAGCATCAGTAGCTTTACCATAAATGATTCAAGTATTTTTATGCCATGATATGTATGCCATTGAGCAGGGCTGTAAAAATTCGAAATCAGAATGGATAAATTTGGGAAGCATTCACCCTTTCTCTTCCCCCGGCTGCCTTTCTCAGTTCTCAAAGCCTGACACCTCTACATGGCCAAAGCCCTGGAAAGTGGCCTATTAAATTACAGCTTTTTCACGGTTATCACTTTGCCTCTTTGAGGTGCCCCTGATCCATCAGGCTAGTAACTGTGTCTGTTCGTCTTGGCATGCCCAAAAAAAGTACGATGGACAAGACACTTAAAGCCTGCATTACTCTTCAGCAAGCCGCAGAGTGTCAGCTGAGTAAGGAAGAGCGTCAGGGAAGAGTATTGTTTCCCAAAATCGCTGTAGGGTAAAGAAGATCTGACGGAATGGGCTCTTCAGAGTGATAATTGCTCTGTCACCTTAGAACACCTTGCGTGCTATAAAGCCTTTAAGAAACCAAACCTAGAGACAGTTACAGTTTTTCATTTTGTCTTTTCATTAATTCAGTCCATATGTCTTTCTGGTTGTCCACTGGGAATTATGTTTCTGAGATCAATTCTCTCTCTCTCTCTCTCTTTTTCTTTTTTTTCCTCTCTCTCTCTTTCGTTCTCTCTCTGTCCTCCAGTCAGGTTAATTTGTGTGCACTTGCAGTTCTGCGACTAAATCAATCCCCGCCAGGTCAGTCACGGTCATTTCCAACTGCCAGGTTTTTTCGGAAGAAAAACATAAATAGATTACCATCACACCCTGCCATGGTTTCTACATGAGAGATGTTGCCTATAACTCCAAATAAGATTAATAAAATTCAAAATTCATTTCAGGGGGCATTGCATAAATCGTGTCCTACCACCTACCTGTGAGATGCACACTGAATGCATCCATTGCTTTTGCTGTGTACATAAATCAATAGGTCTTCTCCACCAGGGGCCACATAAATAACCTAGAACAGTGCCTGGGCTTGTTAAGACAGGAATTGATGGTGACACTAGCAGATCGATGGCATTGATGTAGCAGGGGGGAATAAAAAATCATAATTTCCACCATCAGAAGATACAGTATTTGATCATTGTATGCCAGTGATTATTGCATTAGGCTGATTATGGGATAGTGGTTTTACTATTAGTGTGAAATCTCATAATGTGTGTATAGCAGACATTTTATATTTGTATTCTAGGTATGAGAATATGTGTGTAAAAATAAATGTAAAGATCATGCATGACAGCATGCTCAGTGATTCACTAAAATCAATATGTAGAATTGGCCATTGGTCTGATGGATGGATGGATGGATGGATGGATTTGAATAATTACATTTAAAATAACTATCCTCTGTGTAAACTTAAAACTATTGGCTGTTTTTTTTTTTTTTTTACACATTGCATAACCAATATAGAATTAAAGCATATGTAATAAATATTCTCTCTCTCTCTCTCTCTCTCTCTCTCTCTCTCTTTCTTTCATTCTCCTTCTCACTCTTTCTGTCTCGCCATATGTTTTCTCCCACTGTCTAATACGATGCGTGATCCTGCCGTGGCTCCTCACTCCCTCCAGCTCTGATGCTCTACTTCGGCTTAGACCTCACCACTTAAACATTTGCACCCTGCACCAATAACTCACCCCTATCAGTTTATGGCCAAGACTTACGCTTGTTTCAGAAAATAATCGCACCTGGATATTGTAGACTTGTGGCTGCAGCTCTAATCTTAAAAAGTATGATACTCACAGTGTTTAGCACACTTTGATTTTATAATAAAGTAAAGATTTTAAGTCATTTGGTATTTACATTTCTCTAAAGTTAAATTACAATGATGTCCGTTACATAATGTTGCACTTTGGTCGCATAAGCCTCTTGCTAAATTTAATTCCATAACTGTCCAGTACATCACAGAGAGGATGAGAGATTTTATGCATAATTTTCCATACCGTGTGCAGAGTTTTCTATCCTCTCAGACACTTACACCAGAGAACGAGTTCCACCCCCAGTACAGATCAAGCCGTCCTAATAAGCTTGTTTCTCTCTCTCTATCTCTCTCTCCCTGTGTTTCTAAATATAAACTGTACATCATTGTCTTCTGTAGGTGGAGTGTTATAAAGCTCATTGGTGATGGGTAGGAAGGAGTTCAGTGGATTTCTGATGGGTAGGAGGAACAGGAGTGCACAGGGTTCTGTACTTTTTCTGCTGTTTTATTAAAAGACTGTTGTGATTATATTTGTTATGACATGACTGTTCAGGTGTCTCAACGATGTTGTTAATAGGCATTGATGAAATCAACCATATGCGGTTGTGTAGGTCAGAGACAAGTGTGATCATCAGCAAATATTTATATGGACATTACCCCTTGGCTCATAGCCAACATAATTGTCATACAAATTATTTTTTAGCCGGTCCGCATTCAGACACGTTGCTTAGTTTCTAAGAGATCGTGGGATGCAGATTACCTCCACTCGAGCTGCAATTTCGCACTGAGCAACATTACAGGCATGATTTGGATTGAGGGTGCCGGTTCCTGATCAGCACTTAAGGACACTATCAAGGGCACAGAAGAGATTGAAGTATTATGTCCTTATGATTGAGCCGCTGCTGTGTATGACTCAGAGCTCAAACAGAATGAATGTGTCTGACTTCAGCTCTCATTTGCAGAAGCGCTGACCCAGTACTCTGCAGCATAGCGTCAGGTCCCTGACTTCCCATTAGAATAAATTATTCCTGAACACAGGAACTTATGCCTCATCAGCAGCTGAATTTGCTCTGATCAAAAAGAAAGTACTTCTCACTCTCACTTGTCGCTCTCAGCACTGGAGAGAGGACGCTCATGTTTCAACATTTATCATGGCTCTAGAGGTGCCCACTGACTAATTATTAACCACGTCTTAATTTAAATGGAAATGTAGTTTGTGGGTTTCCAGCATTTCATCTCAAGCAGCAATTTTAAGTCTGCAGAGCTAAAATATATCACTCGGGCACATTTAACAGCATTTCACTACAGATTTTTTGACTATATAAGTAATTAATGTGGCAGCGGTAGTTCAGTGGTTAAGGTGTTAGACTGCTGATCGGTAGGTCTCAGGTTCCAACCCCACTACCACCCAGTTTGGCACTACAGGGCCCTTGAGCAAGGCCCTTAACCCTCAACTGCTTAGATGTATAATACGATTAAATGTAAGTTGCTTTGGATAAGGGCGTCTGCCAAATGCTGTAATGTAATGTACATTAGGAAACACAGCATAAATTAAACAAGGAAAAAAATGTGTATAAGTCAGAAAACTGGCAAGTCAATTTTTTACTAATGAAGTCTGAAAACCGACAAAGGTGACAATTTCTGCACTAATGCCACTATTCTTGTGATAAATTGCTGTCACTGAGCCTTTCATAATGGCATGATCACACCAGCGTGACCACCGTGCTTTCATCTCCATCTTCATATACATGGACTCCTGCCAAGCTCATAAATAACAATTATAACCATAATAAAAACCAATATTTATTTACTTTATACAGATATAAGAGTCAGTGAGGCAATGCTTTATGGTACAGCTGAAGAAGAGAAGGCCAACCCTATAAAGTAGCTTGCTGATGATGAAGAAAGCAGCAAAGTTGGTTCATGCTAAAGACAATAAAGCTTTAATTTTAAGCTCTAGTAATAATTGCTCTGGGAGCTTGACATCGAGAACTTGAAATTTCTTTACACTTCAAAATGAAGCAAATCGTGTTTTTTGGGATGGTTTACACAAGGGTTAAAGTACAAGATGACTTGACTGTATATTTAATCTGGCTATGGGATTGATATACCTCCTGCTAGAGATGGGCATTAGTCACTATCTGAAAAAAAAAAAATTAAAATTCAGGGACAAAACGTTCACTAGCTGCAATCACTTCCAGGTTCTATTGGTTCTATTGGTTTTA
>JAOVVA010000009.1:19730932-19743466 GCA_028565275.1 Leiocassis micropogon | reverse complement strand
ATATATCATTGACAATATTGGACTCCAACTACTTTGTTGGTGCTTCATATTCACAACACATATGCTCAGTTCATTTAAATATACAGTATATATAAATAAGTACACAAGTACACTGATAGGGTTTTTTAAATTATTACTCAGCCAAAATGTTGCTAAAATTTGGCTCCTAACTGCATGGATTTGTTTAGCAATATTCATCAGAAAGTGATGATTTGAAGCTCTTGGGAAAAACTAATTACTAATAACTATTACTATGGGATGTTCCTGTAGCAATTAACACATTTATGTATTAATCCCCAGTAAATTATTTAACCTCCCTTGTGCTATGTGTGTAAACAGGATCCACTCAGACCTCTACTCTACCTTTTGCTGGCAGAATTACAGTAAGTTCCTCCAGGAGATACTCAAGAAAGACAGGAGAAAAACAGTGTGGTCTTTTGCTGTTGTAGTCCATCTTCCACAAGGTTTCACGTGGCCTATGTTCTGTGATAATGTTCTATAGAGTGGTTATTTCTTTAATTCAATCGACATAATTTGATTTAATATGATGTAATGATTACTGTACAGTAAGCACTGCAGTATGTGTGTTCCTATATCATTAAAAGTTGTGCTAGCCAATCCTAAAGGCTTGATGCAGAGATATAGATGTGTGGGGCCTAGCAGTGGAGATTATAATTTAATAGTAACCTCAGTTGACTTTTAGCTAAAGTTGGTATGATGTAACATCAGCAAGCATAGGCTCTCTCTCTCTCTCTCTCTCTCTCTCTCTCGCTGCACATGTTTCTTCTGAGATACCAGTGATCCTGCCCCCATCTGCACTCCAGAGCTGTCTGATCTGTCTTGACACCATATATCTTGTTGGAGTTTTCATCACTTAGGAACCCTCAGTTTCGCTGAGGATGGCCCAATACAGACAGCCAAAAGATTCACTTGGAACCCATGAAAATGGCTTTGGACTGTGACTGATTCAAAAAATTTTGCTACAGTGAATACACAATTGCTTGGAAAGCTACAAGTTGCTACAATTGCTTGGAAAGCTTTAACTTCTTCGCAGTTGTAAAGAACCTCAAGTGTCATACAGTGAACTACAGCGATGAACCTCCATGGGTATATAGTTACACTTTTTGAACATATAGGACACAGTTAAAGAAAGGACTTTTTTTTTTTAAATCACACCCTCCAGGGTTGCACAGATAAGGATGGGTTTCCTTTTCGTTCCTTTCGAGATTCCTCCTACAGTATCTCCTTAGAGAGTTTATAAGATGCCTCAGGCCAGCTCATTTAGGATGTTTAGGAAGTTTATAAATAATAAAAAAAGAATATCTGGAATTTACAATTTGAATATTTGAGTAATCATTGACTTCCTATCAGTTGAGATTACTTATTATGATAAATGTTTTTCTCACTATTCTGTGTAAATACCCAACATTACTGTACATTAAAACTCCAGCAGTTCCTGAAACATACACCATTGGCACCAGCAACCATGCCCTGGTCAAAATCGCTTAGCTCACACTTTCCCCCACCCTGAGGTTTAATGTGAACATTAACTGTAGCTCTTGAGGGATATCTGGTATCATGATTTTATGAATTGTACTGCTGATCCATGATTGGCTCATCATTTGATGAATATGTGCGCGTACCTGTGTTTCTATTAAAGTGGCCAGTAAACATATTTAAGATTAAGGAATTTGTTTATTAACATAATCCCAATAAAGAAAATGCTCCTCTTCCCTAGTGCCATCATCAAAGCTATGAGCTTCCTATAATCAAAAAGAATAATGCAATCAGCAGCGTGCAAGGTCGGGGAGTAGCTCTGTGGCTCTTCCAGGCATGATTATAATTTTCATAGACAACAAGCTGAATGAGAGCGGAAAGATATAGGCAACTATAAATATTCACAACCCCCACATAGAGCATGTGCACTTTCCAAACTAAGGGTATAATGGTGCGGTCGAGCCCTGGCCTCAGGTTACGGATGACATCACCAGGCCCAGCCCTGCTGCAGATGAGGCTAAAAGCATGTCTTAAAATCTGCTGAGATTTATTCAGTCAAACAGGCCCTGATGGGATCTGAGGCCATAAACCCAGGCTGGAGTCTGTTCTATTGATGACTCATTCCCCTATCATCTGTATGGATCATAATGCACACTTACATCATTAGCCCTATTAGCCCTGCACAAGGAGACAGAGCGCCAGCCTGCTGCGTTTGCTTACATCACCCTAGCCACTCTCCACGCTTACTCCATTACTGTACACTGAGTGTGGATGCAGGAGATGATTCAGCTGCTGTAGATGTGAACCACTTCCTACCAATGTCCTCTGCATGTTGGATATTATTTATATGTGTATCAATATTATACTCAGCTATCGTAATTAACTGGATGATGTAACAGCAGCTGCAAAGCTACAGTATAAAACAAAAAGCTGACGATGCACAAATGTAACAAGCTTTTATAGTAAATCTGTAATATATTCTTGTGTAGTAAATCTTCACTTTTGATGCTTTGATGCTTATTTGAGATTCTCTTCGAAGAATCTTGTGAAAGCTGGTTTCTCCAAGTTGCAAGTTATAACATAAGGTATAATGAACCTGCTTACTGTATAACCATGAAATTTACATTTGCGCATTTGGCAAACGCCCTTATCCAAAGCAACTCACATTTTTGTCTAATTTTTTACATCTGAGCAATTAAGGGTTAAGGACCTTGCCCAAGGGCCCAACAGTGGCAACTTGGTGGTGCTGGGGTTGCCACTGAGCTACCCCTGACCCAATCTGATATTTACACAAAAAACAAGCCAATCTTTACCTTAACTTGCTATCAAACTAATCAAACTTGTAATTCAAACTCTGTAGAACTTTCTTATTTACATTTCCCATTTATGCACATTCCTATGATTCTACCTCTTTTTATTACTGGCCAGTTTTTCAAATATATCCTGATATAACTCCTGATATATTTACGCCATGACATATTCATACACTGTGATTATTTTAATAACCAGCAGTCAGACCTGTAGAGGCTTTCCCCAGTTACATTTTCCACCCCAATAAATGGAAGCCAAGTATAGCAAATTGTGTTTCTCCTGCCTGGAGCAGGGCCTCGTCCTGTGATGCATGCATGCATGTTAATAAAGGTGTGGGTTGGAGATGGAGAAGGGCAGGACTTTCTCAGGAGCTGCTAGATTGAATGAATTCCCCAGGAAGCTACACGCTTATTATTGCAGTGCGCCTTCTGATTTCCGCTGTATTCGCACATAAATCTTGATCGATTAAAGGTGGCACTAATATTCGGTACGGTTGTTTTCTTCTCTGTGTAACTGAATTTTTGCATAAATAAAAAAGCTGGAGCTATAGCAACAATATTGCAATAATACTGTAAAAAAAAAAAAAAAATTAATCGGTATTAAATCCACATGGCTGCACCAACCGTCGCCCAGGGCATCCTTTATTGGAAATAAATGCAAATTTGTGAAACTTGGTTAAGATCTGAACATGAGTAGTGTTTTCCTGCTTAGTTTTCATGCTTTTTTATTGCCTCTTTTTTATTCGCAGCTCAACAACTAAGGCGCAGACAATTGGTATCGCACACATACTCACACGTTTAGAAATCTAGTCTTTTTGTGACATGCCTCTGCTTCAGACTGGTACTATTAACAAGCAGTGGACTTCAGTAACACCAATCATCAGGCAAAATGTTCACTTACATTTAAAGTCTCTCCTTAAAGCTTATATTCTCAAACTCTTACACTATAGCAACTTTCCTGTATACTGTGTGTATTTCCTACAACATCACCTTTCCTGCTTGATATCTCTTCTGAGAATGAGGTGGACTATCCAATATCATCTCCAATTCAATGTAACATGAGACTGTGTTGTGGGTAATGACTACGCCACTCTTCCTCGCAGGCCTCTGTTGCTTCTTTCAGACCCTCCAGCTTGCCATGAGGCTGATGAGGCAACATGGGAGGTACCAGCATGCCCACCTTCCCCACCATACTAATGAGACGTTCCCACCACACTGTGTATCACCCCATCCTATGCCTCCTTAGAGACTTGACAAAAAGAAGGATTGGGTTGTTCTCAGTATGCCAAGGTGTCTCCTGTCAGCTCAGGTTTCAGCTTGGCACTTCATGTTATCACCACCTTCAAATGAGTGGATGGGAAACACTGGTCCAGGTGCCGGTAATTATTCCTGCCATCTCTAAGGCTCATTTTGGATGAGAAGAAGAAAAAGAAGAAAACAACCAGTGGGTTCCCCGATCTGCAGGGCAACACCCATTTTCTGAGACTTATACATTATTCACTCATGGGGGTTAATAAAAATATGCTAATGAGGAGAGACTAGAGTCTAAAAAATGATAATGATGCAAAGCTCTTCTTAGCTGGAATAATTAGAATGAGTGCCGGAATTAATTACATTTCAGACAGAAGAGCAAGTATGGGTAAAAATAAATGAAGAATCCTTTAATTAAGAGTAAAATATACATAATGTTTTGGTATATCGAAGATGGAAGATATAAATAACTGACGGTACTTTTAAAAATGAATGTATTAAATGTAATCAGGTTGTTTACTTGGTTAAATTATACTTTATAATTTTTTTAGAGAAAATGGTCAACCTGCACCAATATACATATTTCCCCCTTTATTATGTTTTCTAATCAGATGGTTTCTGCAAACTTTTGTGCTTTGAGTGTACTGGGAGATAATAAAACATGACGAAAATATGATTTCTATTCTGATCAGTGTGGTTTATTCCAAGGTGACTCCGTGCTCATTCACAGAACACGAAAATGTACTGAATCTCATGTGAGGATGATAATGATAATGATATAAATCATATACTGTCTGACAAAAAAAAACAAAAAACGTAAAACATTGCACACTCTAAGATTTCCTTCCACTGCCTTTAGCTTTGATTATGGTGCGCAATGTGGTCATGTGTGAAAATGATTCCTCATGCTCCCAGAATCACTCTTTCACAATGAAAGTTCTGGAAAATGCACACGCCATCAGGGAATAAAATATCCTGGTCATGCAATGCATTCAGGTTGTCTGCGAAGTAATAGAGGTGCTCATAAACTAGACACTTTGAATTGCTTTTAATGTTTCTTACCATCTTCAACAATCTTTGTAATTAAAAAGGTGGTGTGTAGAATAAAAACAAAAAACTCAACACTTTTTTACTACCGATTTGTGACACAAAAGCAAAATCAAAGCATGACTTTGCTATATTTTTTATTAAACCTCAACCAAAATTTTATTGATATTAAAACGCATATTTACATTTTCACAAACACAACTGTGCAGGCTGATTTATCCATTGTGACAACAATGTGGGAGGTGGATTCGTAGCACTGTGCAAAATAATAAAAAATCCACACTGACATAAACAAAACAATTTTGACATAAAATTTTGGCATCTGTGCCTATTAACACCCTCGCGACTCAAAGAAACCATGCAGAAAACCAGTCAGTTTGTATTTCTTTTTGCATCTTTTCAAAAAGAAAAAAAAAAAACTCTATCCTGCCAGAATGGATTTATCTCATTTTGCAGTTAAACCAATCATACAGGCTATAATCAAATGCAAATAAAACAAACCTTATGAAGAAGCAGTGAAAATTTAATGTATAATTCCTGGAAATCTCATAAATAATGTCTATACTAATTCCTTTTCCACTGAAAGAAATAATTCAAAGATGCCATCACCCCTGCCTGAGTGTAGAGATTGCCTGTTTACTTTTATCAGTTAAACATCTCACCTACAGCAGCTAAAACACGTGCCAAAATTAGTTTCTTAAATCATGCAGGTTCTACAGACACATTGTGATGGATTTAAGGCTCTATTCTAGATTATGTTGTATCCCAGAAAGTCACATGAGTGCTTTGTTTAAGAGATTTTTCAGCTCTTATCTAGAATCAGTTTTTTTGTAGTTCAGTAATAGTTCAGTAATATCTCATGTCTTATGTCATGCCACTTAATATAAAACATGTCATTTGAGATGAGTCAAGTAGTGATGATTAGATCAAAATATGTACTTGTTTTTTTTTACTTTTGAGATTACAAGGCTTGAGTGACTCCCCCAATCACAGCCTCACTTGGGTTCTATGGACTCCTCATTTAAAGTTTATATGAATAATCTACTGTGTGCTCATAAACTACATGATCAGTAATAATGGGATAATGTGTCTTCTTGCTGTAAGTCTATTCAACCCGGCAAACTGCTAAGAGCAGTAATGGGAACATATACAGTACAGTAGCAGCTATATAAAGATAAGGCAACTAGAAAAAGCATTGCTAGGTGAAAGCACAAGATGTTACATAACCATGTTCTAAAGGAAGGCATATATATTTCTCCTTTTGACAATTAGTCTAAGAAATGCATACGTCCTACATTTTCTCCATAATTTTTCCACATGTCTGACAGTGAAAAAGATAGCATTTGACTAGATAACAGAATTATCTTTCTTAAGTTATATAAGAGTTTCTTAAGTTAGGGTTGTGAGACATTAAACTGCAGTCATTTTGGCAAATGCAAGACATAAGTACTCATATCAGTCTTTAGATTTAGATTCTTAAAAATCATCTGAGGTTGCTCGGTGGTGTCGTGGTTAGCACTGTGGTCTCGCAAAGGGTCAAGGGGTCGAGTCCTGCCTCGAAACTGTGTGCGTGGAGTTTGCATGTTCTCCCTGTGCATGTGTGTTTGCTAAGCTGGATCAGCACCCTGTCCAGAATTGACATGTCCATCTGCCTGAAGATGAATGAATGAATGAAAAATCATCTTGACAGATAATGCAACTCTATATTAATTGGATTTACTTTCAAATCTTCAACTTTAAAAATTATTCATTAATCATTTTTATAATTTTATAGGAAATTAGTTGTGAGCTTGGATGGTGTGAACGGTTGACCCTGATATTTAAGTAAAAGAAGTTGCTCTTAGTTTTAGCAGGAAGAAACAATCTCTATCTCCATCTAATTATTGTTAGTTATTTTTTTCTTCATTTCAATATGACCATATGCTGATTTTAAATATTTTTAGAATAAGAGAGAAAGAGAGAGAGAGATCTGATCTTTCATATCTAAATGTGCTGCAGCTCCTAAGAGCCTGTGTCCTGACCTCCTAAACGACTCTGACTCTATGTTTACACAATGCCTGATGCACCGCGCTGTCAGGCCTCAGCCAGAGTGAAAAGGGAATAGCAGTAATTCGGCCTCCATCCATCACTCTCCTGTGGCTAAGACATGTGCTGCCATCTCTACCCTGGCCCACACGCCACTCCCACAACTCTGCTGCTTTTCTTCATTCCCTATTCAGCCAGCATTCCTCTTTTCCTCTTCTCATTTCCTACCTTTCTTTCCTCATCTCCATCACTCTTCCTCTGCCTCTTTACACCATTGGTCTCTCCTCCCTCTCTCTTTCTACTGCTGTCATTCACTGAAGGTTTGAAAGGGTCAGTTACCAAGACAGCTGAATGGAAAAAATGTCCAATGAGGGGACATTCTTTGAAAATCGAAAACCCCGCTGCTGTTGAGGTGTCAATGATTCCTAGATTTATCACACAAACGTAATTTTAAAAAATCAGTATAGATCACCATTCACTTTACCCCCATCCATCCAAACTGTTTTTAAATGTAATACTATTAGACCTTATCTGCTTGTTGGTAATTTAAGATCCCAGCTGAATCTAAAAGAAGACCTGTTATACAAATCTCAGTTATACAAGTTAGGCATAAATGACCTTATAAAAAGAAGTAATGAGCAACAGGGTGATGTGATGCCACTGCCCCACATCAGTCTGTCTCAGATTTTTTTAAACTTTATTTTAAAATTACTTTTAATATTACAATACTATCTCTTACATCACAGAAATCTGGGTGTGTTAACAATAGTTTTGAAATAAATTATGCCGTGTAATTAATTTATCTGTTTATAGATGGAGAACGTCAATGAGAGAAGTTAGTTCCTTTTATCACTTACATTACAGCAGCAATGAATCTGCAAAAAGCAATAATTTCCTACTGACTCTACTATTATGGAAAACTCACACTGCCAACTGAGACTACTTCCCGTTTAATGTTTAACAAATATTAGGTTTCACTGCAAAAAGATAAGTCCATTCTGGAAGTTCTAAGGACACACAGATGACCCAAAGTATTACAAATTGATAGAAAAATTATAATATTTTGTGCATGGTTTCTTATAGCCACAAGGGTAGTAAAAGCACAAATGAGAAAATTCTATCTGAAAATGTATTGGTTATATCAGTGTGAATTATTTATTAATTTTAATTTTTTTTGCAAAATGCTATAACTCCACTTCCCATAGTTTTGTCACAACACATAATTCATTTTATTAATGAAAATCTATATATACAATTATATATTAGTAATATGCTGGTTAAATTTTGATATACTGTAGCTAATGCATGCATCAAATGGTTTTTTGTAATGAGTCGCTGGGTGCAAAATGAAATAAGGAAAAACAGTAAAGCATCATCAGTCTTCTCCTTTACCAGTTTCAGTTTCTAACAGTTTCAGTTTCACTTTGGTAGTTGATGACACCACCTTATCATAGATGTCCGTAACGGCTAAGAAAACTGCTATCCAAAAACAAACACTAAATATCTTTTCTTGGCTTCATTAGTCCCCAAAAGTCCTTTGAGCCAATTGAATTCAGTTTTAGATTTACACACCTTTTGTGTGTTTATTATAACATTTTCAAATATTTTAGATTACATCTTCTCAACATTCCAATCCTTGTGAAATGGCTCAAAAATAGCATTGCAGTATTAAGATTTTAAGCTAGACAGTCAGTATTTGCAAACCATAAATATTGAAACTTGCATAGCATCATGCCTCTTTGTCGCATAGCACTACACTGTTTGTTACTTGTATCATCATAATATACAGTATATCAGGCCAGGGAAACTGGTTTACATTACTGACTACAAATTTTACATAGATATCTCTTTTTCTAGGAAGAAGTTCCGCTAAAGTGATTTTACTCAATTTAATAGATAACACCTATTTACAACTTTGAGTACCTATAGTATAGTATAGGTATAGTATTTAACCATTTGAATAATTACTGGTATATATTTTGCACACCAGATATTAATTTACGTAGTACGTAAAATAGTTTCATTGATTAAAAAAAACTTTTCCAAAGTAATACTTCATACCTACTTTTCATGTAGATGCATAGTAACTAATGTGAAAAACACCGAGCATATTGCAGCACTAAATGCTCATAATGTAATGTTGTGTGATGTTATGTTATGATGTGATGTAATCATGTGATGGTATGATGTGATGTTATTATATTACTGTATGTTGTGGTTTATGATGTGTGGTTAGGTTATGTTGTGTTGTTATGTTTTGTTATGATGTTTTGCTATGTTGTTCTGTTTTGTGATTATGTTATGTTGTGTTATGTTTTAATGTCAAGTTATGTTCTATTATGTTATTTTATAATGTTAAGTTGTGTTATTTTATATTATGTTGTCTTGTTATGTTGTTGTTTTATGATGTTACATGTTCTGATATTATGTTATGATATGTGATATTTTATGTTATGTTATGTCATGAGGTTTTTCAACATTTGCCTTTAATAAAGACAAAAATTATATTAATAATGGAATGTTCAAATAACAAACAAGAACATTTCTTCCTAAATGTTGGAAGATTATATATAGTTATGTTAATGCTATTAATTTTTTTAACCACTGCACAGATTCCAGGTTAACAAACTATAGATTTGGCAAGTCAGTTAGGACATGTACTTTATACATACAAGTTATTTTTCCAATAATTATTTACACATCAATTAGACTAGTTCACTTATAATTCACTAGGTCAGAAATGCGATGGGTCAGATGTTGAGGTATTGGAGTGGCCCTGACATCAGAAAATTTGTAGGAAGAAATGAAAAAGTGTGTGAGGGCTAGGAGGCCTATAAACCCGACTCAGTTACACCAGTTCTGTCAGGAGAAATGGGCTAAAATTCTAGCACCGTATTAAGTAGCCTGTGGAAGGCGACCCCAAACATTTGACCCAAGTTAAACAATTTAAATGCAATGCTACCAGTGTAATGTAAACTTCTGACCCACTGGGAATGTAATGGAAGCCGAAATAATTCTTTCTATCTACTATTATTCTGACATTTCACATTCTTAAAAATAAAGCACTAATCTCAACTGACCCGAGACAGGAAATGTTTACTAGAATTAAATGTCAGGGATTGTGAAAAAACTATTTAACTATAAGTTTAAATGTAAATTGGCTATGGTGTATGTAAAATTCTGACAACTGTACAACTGTACATATTTTGGTATTAATATCTATATTACCACAAAGTTCTGGCGTATATAAGTTGCTGTTTATTTTACACAGCAAAATCCCCAGTGAAGAATTAACACCTTTAACACTCAAAAGTATCATTAAGGTTTTAAAAAAAAACACCCTACAGTGTTAATACATGTCCAACTCTCAGGTGTCAACACACATTCAACTATGCATCTGCAAAAACAAACATCTATAAAAATGTATAAAATTATCCATGCCATGTTAGTGGCCGTGACATGGTGGTTAGCACAGTCACTTTGCACCTCCAGGGTCCAGATATGATCCCTCCCTTGGATCTATGTGCATCGATTTTGCATGTTCTCCATGTGCTTGGTGGGTTTCCTCCTCCTCCAGGTGCTCCTCCCACAGTCCAAAGACATGCAGATTAAGCTAATTGGCGTTCCAAAATGTAATGTAATGTGTGAATGTTGACTCGAGGTTGTACCACGGTTGTAAAATGGGAATAAATACAGTGGTCACCAGGGCCTCCATGGTCCCTCATTAAATGAATGCCAATATTTCCACTGAAGTAAAATATCTTTAAGTAAAAAAAAAAGGTATATAATAATAAAATCTGCATGTTTAGGTTAAACTCATTAAATAGAATTAAGTACTTAGAAACTATGTAAAATCCCAGGATACTTTTTTGAGTAAAGTTAATGTAGTTTAAACAAACAACAAATCAACAGCAAACATGTTGAAACTATCTCATAAAAAAGATGGATTTTTATTTATTTACTCAAAAATTTGAAGCCCCGTTGAGAATTACCTTGAGAGAATGCAGAAATGAAACTTCAACGCACTCCTATGACGCACACAGATTATATGAATACATGCAGTGTTTTTCAAATAGTCCCGGTTCACTTGATTGTCGTGTAAAGAAACCACATGCCCGCTGACAGCAATGACCCTCTACTAACCTCACCAACTTCCTGCTGTATGCTTCAAGCACCAAAGCAGATGCTCCTGCTATTGACACACAGTAATCCATCTTATAGCTGGCATCAGTCCAGAAGAAACTGTTGTAAATGTTGATACTAAAGACTATGTATTTCTCTTTTCCTGAAGAAATAATTATGCAAGCATTAATTTTTGATAAACATTAATAAGTTAAAGGGGGGAAAAAACTGTTCTAATAAAAGTCTCTCACATCATCATCACAGTCATGAAATGAATCATGAATCATAATTACATTCATAATCATCAAATCCTTTGTAGATTCACATGTCCTCAACAAAGATAAAAATACATTTTGTGGCAGAGTTTATTGTCTTTTAGTCTGCCATTTCTGATAAAAGCACACAAAATACAAGGGAAAGCCACAGGCTTGCAGTAACATGCTAAAGGGGCAGAAAATAGCAGAGCAATGTCATGGATGTCATGGCTCCTGCCAAGAACTCTGTGTGGCGTGAAATGTCAAGAGCTCTCTTACTGCTGCTGGTTATAATCAATGTTTTATGACATTTACAGATGTGAAAGATAGAAAAAGCATTGTGCTGCTTCATATGAATACTGCCTTCTGAATTAACCAGTAACACAAGCTCACAAAAGCTAAAGCAAACCAATGATTAATGTAATGTCACCAAATAAAACAAAGCTCTACCTCGCACTAAAAGCCTGCTTTACATCTATCTACCATTAAATCACTGAAATAGAATAAATTCTTAGTGAATTATGAAAAATAACAAAATAAGCTTGTTTAAAGCCTGATTAGATGAAAGCTTTGGAGTAATATTTCCACTGGGAAAAGGTTCAGTAAATGATGGAGGAATGTAATTTATCAAACGAAATGGATAGCTGTGTGTTTTTTTTCCCTTTAATGTACATCAGCAAAATGTGCGTTTACATTAAAGCTAATTTAATAGAAATTACATTCTGTGTAAATCGACAGACTGTGCATAGTATGTTACATGGAAAAAAAGAAAACAATTTTACTTTTTTAATTAGAGCACACTAAATTGGATTGAATGGATTTGATTAGAACACAATGACTTGCTCAAGAATATAATAATCTTGAAAAAGGTTTAACAGCACATATTTGAAAACATCCTAAATGTAGCCCTTTAAGTTCACAGCATTTTAGCCATCATTTGTTATTTTATATAGCCATTTGCATTGGGCAGCAAGATAGCTCACTCGTCTCTCCAAGTTCCTTCTTAGTGGTGAAAAACGCTACAATTG
>JAOVVA010000009.1:19694144-19720895 GCA_028565275.1 Leiocassis micropogon | reverse complement strand
TTTTTTAGTTTTTGATACCTCATAATTTTCCAAATACATAATTGAAAAGCATTTACCAGTTAAAAAAAAAACTCTTCATATAGCACTTTTTAAAATTCTAAATAAACATTTTGCCCTTCAACATTTCATCCTATTGAAGCAACTCCATACACCGCTCCACAACAAATTAAATGATTCCTGAATTCTTTAGTCCAAAGGTGTGTACCGAGAATCTTAAACATGACTATATGGTGCAACATAATGTCAGATAATGATACGTTACAAAATATAATCGGTAAATCCTGAAATCCTTTAAATACTAGATGTTCCTCTGTGATTGATACTGCTGCTGTGTGGGGTGTCTCTGTTTCTCCAATAGCCCGGGGGTGGCGCTCTGCTCTGGAAGTCTCTGTGCCTGAGCGCAGATCTGGCATATGCACAGCGGCAGACAGCCAAGAATGGGCTGCGCCAACACCATGCTCAGAGGCAGTGCCAGCTGAGGACCAGACTTCTGTCACCCAGAACCTAACTGCAGCCTGTGCTCCTTTTTCTCCTTTCAGACAAACCTATTAACTGTTAGTGTTTTGTTCTGAAGTAACAATGTCCTTTTCATAGTGTTTTGGTAGGTTTTATCTCATCAATGAATTGATATCAGCTGTAATGTCATGTGCTTTTACAGTAGGAAATGTACTGTACAGGGATGAGCACCTTAGATACATTCGCATTGCAAACTGTATTTGCACAATTCAGTGTTTTTTTTTTTTTTTTAATCAGATCTGTTTGTCAAGTCTTACCACATCTTACCCACCCATTGTATTTTTTGCAGCATTGTTGTCGACAATAAATGATGCTGATGGCAGTCATATGCACATGTTTGGGAGATTTTTACTTCCACATATTACAGTGTCTCAGGTCTAATTAGAAAAAAAATAAAATGCTTGTGTCCCTGAAAACATCAGATCTTTATCATGTTAAGGCAGAAAATCAGATTAGCATCACGTCAGAGTGGTGATATGATGCCAGATCAGATCCCCTAAAAGGTCAGTGTTCCAGCCCTGGTGCATCCCCATTGACAATCATCCAGTTAAACAACCTCATAATATCCAAAACCTTCTGAAGTAAGTTTTCAATTCGCCTGCTTTATCATTTTCTTACATGCAGCCTTCAACTAACTAAGTGAAAAATAACTCTAAGCTTCATGGCAAGTCTGTTCCATAGCTATGGGTCCAAACATTATTCCCTAATTTAGAATGATCAAAGTGCATGTTTTCTCCTCCCAGTGATTTTACAAATAGAAAATGCGATGTGGCTTCATGCACAGTCATGAAACTAGTGAATTGAATGTTCAATGATTAAGCGCTTCCATTTGGTTTTAGTCTGCCATGACGTGCTGTGGATGAATTTTTAGTACACAGTGGGTTCAGCGTGACCAATTAATGGAGGCTTGTGATGCCAGGGCTTTTTCAACAGTGTGCCAGACTTTTTATTTGTCATCCCTACATAAATAATGGGAATATCACATTGGACAACTATCGCAGTGCCAATATACACATACACATAGTACATGATACATCTACGAAACTACGCTTCAGTGTCGGAACCTTGAACCTCACAAATCACACTGATTCGCTTTATAAGATACAGTGTTCCATATACAAAGCACTATATAAAGCACTGCGGCTGGATATACATGTCAGGCCAAAACTCATACTGACACTCATATGTAGACACAGAAACACAGACTCTCGTGCAAACTGTTCATTATTACAGAGCAGCTGTAGAACACAAATACGCATGATCTGGTTGGAGTTTTATGCATGTCGTATAAGTCACATGGACACAGCCTAAATTAGTTATATTTCACAAGAATATAGTATAGTCAGAACTATCTAAGTCTTCTCCCCTGATATTTGCTGGTGATTTCGGTCATTGAAGCATTGCCCATTCATCGCTCCCATGGTTCCCAAGGTAAAAAAAAAAAAAAGACCCTAAAGAAAAAAAAGGGAAATCTCAGTAGTCATCAATCACCACACTTCCAGAGAGGCCCAATCTGAGGACATTAATGTGGAAGCAGCCCCCTCAACCTTCACCCATGACCCTAACGCTGCCAGCAGGGAGATGGAGGAATAGATGGAGGTGTATGGGCTTGGAGGCTGTCACTGCGCCTCTCTCTATCTGTCCTCAGGGAGCAGAACATTTGCATGAACACTGCCTGTTCTCTGTGACGGAGTTGTCAGACCTATCGGGCATACAAAACCCCAGTTAGTTATTTAAAATACAACAGGAAAATTTTGCCACATATATGTTTTTTTTTTGTTTACTCCCAATTTCTTCCCCTTACATGATATTAATTATTGATCTTTTTAATAAGAACATACAGTATAAATCAATTCTAATCTTGTACATACATTAACAATTAAAAGAGAAAATAAAGGAGTTGTAAAAGAAAAAATCGTCATTAACCATTTTTCTTTTCTTTTTTTTTCAAATAACATGGGAGTATTTAGAAGATTATTTAAAAAATAATTGTTTAATTCAAATCCCAGAACACAAGTGTGATATGCAGTTGAGAACCTCATTTGGAAAACTCTGATCAGATTTGTCTCTCCTGGTGATATGAAGGTGTTCGCAACCATAGCTATGGTTTAACCATCTACTTAAACAACCTCATGATATCTAAAAACCTTTGATGCCATCATTTAGTTCCTCTGTTTTCTCATTTGTCTATCCCTCAGCTAGGTTAAAGAACCCATAAGTTCCATAGCCTTAAGCTTAGATTCCACTTCCATATTTCTGCTGCAGTTTCATAATCGGGGCTTGCCATGGTTATGACATCATTAGCTACGGCCTAACATTGAAGGACTAAGGTGAAATATGATGGCGCTCTATATAAAGGCACAGAAAACCAACGATTTGATACGGTAAGGACATGGATCATGGCAATTACTTTCAAATAGATCCAAGATACAATGAAAGATACCGATCCCTAGAAAGAGACCTGAGATTGGTAACAAATTGCTATGGGTGATAATGTCTTACATTAAAACCTCTGACTTAAAATCATTAATCCCACTGATTTTAACATGCACAACCGATCACAGTGCCTCGTCCTCACATGACACGGGGTTTTGTCATCACGTTACATAGAGCAGGTACAGCTGTATGATTGAATACACAATACGATTGAATATGGAAGTCATGAATGATCACAGATAGGCAAACATATGGAGACATACATAAACATACATTGAACCTATAGCAGACCTACAGGTTATAAAAACCATGACTCTGACTTTTTTTTTGTTAAAAAATAGAAAATAAATGGTATTAAATAAAAAAGAAAGTATAACAGTCCTTATAATTCTGACATTATGTGCTATTAATATAAAAATTAAGAAAATTAAATCCCATCTATCTATCTATCTATCTATCTATCTATCTATCTATCTATCTATCATACATTTTGCCATTTCACTTCTACAACCCCCCTTTTTTGGTCTTAATCACAAAGACAGCATGTCAGAACCTTAATTTGCACCTCCAAAATATTCTATCAGAGGAAATGTCTTTTGCAAATCCTACAGAGGGCCCAAAATAAAATGTGCTGCTAATTATTGGGGAAATATGCACCCAGGGCCCTCCTCCTCTAGGAATGGATTCAGACAGCCAAATCCATCACCGGCACCTCTGGTTAACTCGCCACCATAACAGCCCTAACGTTCTGCTCGAGAACTGTCACTGCCAATTGTGTAGCCCTCAGTCAACCAGAGCAGCTCATTTAACCAAGCATTTTTATTTTAATTTGGGCAGGGCTGTGTATTTGATTGAATATATGGATGGCTGTTTTTCTTCTCATTGTGCCTTGTTGTTTAGCTCTGACAATTACACAGAGCCACACAGGAAGCCATCTGCCAGAGGATGTTATGGAACAGTTGAACGCAAATGCACAGACAGGAGCAGATACTGTCAGAGCAGTGATGTTGTGCTAATTGCTGTTCACGCCTATATCCAGATAGAACGCAGGCTGAAAGCATGAATTTTTCATTTTAATTAAACTACAGTGCATTTACATATACTGAAAAAAACCTGCATTTTTTTATCAGAAAAAAGTATACAATTTCAATGTAGAACAGTGTATTTTGCATTACTCTGGCCTCCTGTTTGGTTATTAATTATTTTTAAATGCATGATCTTAAAACTCTTAAATGTGAATTTTGTCATAGATAGAGTTTGTGCCCATTCCAAAACCCAAGGCTTCAATTACTTTAGTTTACTTCAGAACCATATACTCTTTGGGGAAAGATTTCCAGTATAGATTTTAGAGCATTGCTATGGGGATTTGTACTCATTCAGCTAAAAGAGCTCACTGAGGTCAGGTGATGAGACCATGGGTGCACCTCGGGACCTCTGGAGGTGGACCTCCCTTTGTGCACAGGGACATTGTCATAGAAGAACATGTTTGGCCGCTGTAGTTCCAGTGAAGGGAAACCTTAAAGCAACAGCATACAAAGACATTCTAGACAATTGTATGCTTCCAAATTGTTGTGAATCATTTGCATGTGATAGTAAGGTGTCCATAAACCTTTGGCTATGGACTTTTGGAAGAAACTCTCACACCTCTGCCCACCCCTTTCCGTACAAAAAAAAAGATTCTGGATGAGACCACTCATATTAGGAATGAAATTATTCATCAGAAGATAAAGGTGATCAGACAAAAGAACTTTGAGCTGATTTATAATGATTGTTCCCTCTAATGGGACATACCATAACAGCAAAATGCCCCTACAATGTGCTACCCTTAAGAGGTGCAACAGAAACCTTATTTCTGATGGCCTTACTAATGTTTAAAGCTCATGCCTGGGAACCAAGAGAGTAAAATTGACCATACTTTTCTCCAAGGGAGTTATGGTGCCTTGGGATGCAACGTAAACAGCAGGTTGAACAAATGTAGTTGGGTGGCTTCACATATGTAGCAGTGGTGTGATGGAAAGAGCTGATAGGTGGGTTGAGTTTGGTAGATGACCACACTTTCATGAATGAATAAATGAATGAATGGTTATACTCTTCCTAGCTAGTCAAAGTGCTTGTTGAGATTATGAGCGGTTTGCTGTTTCAGCTAATACTCAGTAACTGCGACATTCACATTTATACAGTATAGTATGGATTCTAAAAGTATTTATTATAACAAGGAAATATCAGTACGATATCAATTCACCAGGCATTGGTGGCTCAGTGGTAGGTGTCTAACCCGGCAGGCGAAAGGCCCAGCTTCAATTCCCAGCTCCTGGATTCAGGGCATGCTTATCTATCTCAAGCCTGGATAAAAATGAAAAGGGTGTTTCAGGAGAGGCAACTAGTGTAAAACCTGTGCCAAGTTAAACATGTGGGTTGAATGATCCACATGCAACGGGAGCAGCCAAAAGAACAACAACTATATCAATACACCACTGGGGTCTTTAAATTTTTGTTTTCAAAAACGTTTGTGTACGACATTACGAGATGTTCTTGTTCCTACTGGCCTTAAGTACACCCAAAAGTAATATAAAATCACTAACTGCATAACAGATGTTATTACTTCTCAAAGAAGAGCGCTAACTGTTAGTAGTTAGCTGACTAAGCCAAGCACTAAGTCCAGAATTTCATGATAGAGTCAAATAGGTTACTTTCTTGTTAATCCTTTACAGATAATACTTGTAATCCACTTTCCATCCTCCTATATTTATTCCATTTTCTTTTTGCCTTCAAGCAAATCATACTACAAAGTATGCAAAACATACAGGCTTTCTCCATTATGCCAGAAGATCAGCCGCATCTCTACATCCTCCATCTCAGTCATGCTCCATTAAGTTTGGCCTGTTTTGCTACCTTATATATGAAACTTATTGCTACCTTATATATGAAACTGGACATTTACCTAAGCACTATATACTACATTACTTGGACGGTCTGAATGTCTTTTTTGATTTTCAAACATCAGATTTGAAATGACTTTTCTGATTAATGGAACTGAATTACAAAAAAATAAAAAAAAATAAAAAAATAACTCAGCAACTGAATTAACCCACCAAATCATACGTTAAGCTGTGCTCTCTAGATCATAGAGACAGTATAAACTGAAAAGACTGCAGGACTAGTTTCAGGGTGTCACTACATCATGCGCTGTCAGACAGCCCCTAGCGTCTAATTACAGATCGTCTTTTCGTCTTAGCGTCATCGAACGTTTCGTGCCTGCACTCGGCTCCTCTACTTCATGCCTTGTCATTAAAGACACAACACAATGGAGGTTTTTCGACAAAAAAGCAGTGCAGTGCCGTTGTTCATTTTGTATTGATACGTCGGGTTAATTTAGACACAGCAGAGGGAGTCTGAGCCAATTGTGATCAGTTTAGTACATTACACCAAAGCATATTATGATTACAGTTATTAAGCGCAAGCTGTGTGATCAGTGTCGGATGTGCAAATCTGATATTTGTCCTGTTTGGTAGCTGTCCTCGTATATATGCAGTTCTAAATAATAGGCTGAGAACAGAGAAATCACATCCGCCAATGTGCAGATGAAGTAAAAAAAAAAAAAAAAAAGTCAGACATACAGTATAGGCAGCCTATAAATAGGTATGTTTATGCATTTACCAACATCATGACACTGGAAATTGCTTCCTATATATTAATATACTAATGCATTAATATACATTGTGATATATTACTGAACTCACTGAGTAGTGAGTAGTAGAGTGAAGAATGGAGTGAAAATGTCGCTTATGGAGATAATAATACGTCTACATGTCTCAAGGTTATGTATATCATGATTACAAGACATCATGAGCGCCAAATTGACAAGGTGTTCCATCTTTCAGGGTCTGTTTAGTACACTTCAGTTCTCCCATACCAGGAACTCAAGGAGAGTCATGCACCATTTGGAGCGCAGACTAGACACTCACCCTGCACCTTTCTAATGAAAGTCTGCCATCTGTACATATATCCACATACAGAAACATACACGTGTTTCATGGCCTATGCCCAAACATTTTTAAATACATACAAATAAGCATAGGTTTCATTGCACACACATACACAGACACACACACGCACACACACACACACACACACACACACACACACACACACACACACACACACTCAGAGACACAGACACACATCCAGAGAACGGCTGATTTGATTAACTCCCAAGCCTCCATTATTATGTTAGGTAGGTGGTGTAGAATTTCAATGATAATCCATAATGCATGACCTGTTCTGTTGCCGTGGCAACATAAATTCAAGGTTACCAGCTTTGCAGAAGCGTAGCTGGGCGCTCCAAGGAAGCGCTGCTCAAAATTCCACTCATGGAGGAGGAGCATCAATCAAACTGTCGTAGATTGCAAAGTACTCATAATCAGATGGAATACCTCAGAGAGAGAGAGAGAGAGAGAGAGAGAGAGAGGCATTAACATAGAACAACTTACAAAAAAAGAAGAAAAAAAACACCACTACTGTGAACCACTTGCATTAACTGGGGTCTGAAATAGAGCTGGTCAATTTGAGCTAATTTCGGCATTTTTGTGCAGTTCCAGGTGACTTGCTCTCATTTCATTTGTTGTTATCTTGCTTGGGCAGGCTGGGATGTGACCTGAGCCTTCTGCTGCCATGGGCTTTGGGGGGCTGGGGAGGAACAATGGAAATCAATTCTCACCAGAGACCCGACGCTCTGCTGCCACCCACAGCCCCCTACTGAGAGAGAGGGAGTGAGAGAGTTGCAATCTCTCTGCTCTTTGGGCCATGACTGCTTACTTTCGTTTCAGCAACTCAGTGCAAATCCAGCTCAGGCTCACGCTCACCCCCTGCTTTCCGCAACTGGCTGCCTTGAGAAAGTTCAAAAAGGAAATCGGATGAATAACTCGATACATTTTTATATACTTTACATGAAGCTTGAGAACAGTGAATACTTTATCAGGGACATATACATTCATGCATGGATTTAGATATTCTTCAAACAAATGGTAGAGAATTTAACTGACTTAATGGACTGGACTGAAGCTCCTGACCCTTTCTAACACACACACATACACACACACTCACGCACACATCTGTCTGGTTTGCCTTCCTCCCAGGGCTTAGAATGTGTTCTTGAGGAGCCTTTTGTTCAGTCTTTTTTTTTCTTCTTTTGTCGTCCTCTGACATATCAGGTTTTCTTTCAGTCTGCCCGAATAGCAGAGGACTGGAGGCCTGTGAGGGTGGTAGGGCCATGCACACTGATCCTTACACACACAGCTGTGTGTTCTTGGATTAGCCTGATCCTGGACAGGCCAGAAGCCTTCTTGTCTCATCCTTCATACTTGCCAGACTTGTTGAAAAACGGTGATGTGATCACAAGCTGTCAATGCTCCTGGTGAACCGGTCCACTATTTTCAAGCATTTTGGTCTGTTTGAAAATTCATTCTTTCATCTGCCATGCATAAGATGTGCTATGTGTCCTAATTTTGTATTCATAAGGTTTTAAATCCACAGTTATCAGTCATCCAGTTTTTTTGATCATGCATTGCCCAGGCTTGATGAAGTCTTCATGGTCTGTGTCACATACTAGTATATTTTCTCAACATCCGAGCCAGAGGTGGTGCAGGTTATTTCTCTTTATAAACATTAACTGCATAAGAATGAATCAGACTTGCATTTCCTGGTCTAAAGAAGATAAGCTGAGAAAAAATTGCAGCAGGGGGCATTTGCATGAAGTGCAATGGAAAATGCCTTAACATCACAAGAAGAGCAAACAAGAACAGCGTATGATCATATCTACAGTTTTAAAAAAAAAAGTTTCAAATCAAATCCAAGAGCCCTTTACGGATTTTAAAAACAACACCACGGCCAGGGTTTAAGAATCTTACTCTGATATAATCTCTGATGTGGGGATTTTATTAGTCTGTAGGTGTTCTTTTATTCCCCTGGTGGTATAAAGATGAATAGTCAGTAAAAGTTTTTTTTTTTCTGTTCATGTTCATGAAATCAAATATGTGTGTTTGGGCACTGAAATACAGCTTGGTTTAAACAAAGGCATTCTCAATTCCTGGCCAAGTTTCTACATATGGTTGGTGCTAATTAAATTAGAAAGAACACATTTAAAAAAAAAAAAAAAGGTTTATACTGGTTTTCACACTGACCACACGGCTACTTTGGCAATGTTTCGTGCTGTTCGCTGAATATTTGTGACTCATGTGTGAAAGAGATTGCTGCTGGAATCAAGAATTAATTACTTGAAATGCCTGAAGACATATTTACAATCACAAAGACATGCAAATGCAGTAATAAATATCCAATCTGACTGTCTCTTAAATCATCACCTAACTTAAACTAATAAAACACCATCCGCCAGAAATTATTTCAGATTATTGAAGCCTGTGCATGGTGCTTGTGAATTTAATTAAACATTGTGCTTTAAGGTATGATTGACCTGTTTGGTTTCATTTTTCTTGCACTTTTCTACTGCAGCTTATGCAAATGGCCTCAGTGCTTCTAAATCATTTCTGTCATCAACTGAGTTAGTTATGTTATTTATACTTCATCGTTTTTAACCTTTCTCCACTCTCCTTGAGAAATCAAATCACAAATATCACAAATTCACAATTTTGGTCATATTAAAAGAAACATGATTAAAGTAAGCAAGCTTTGGCTGTCTTCCAGCTTGATTCATATAAAATCTAGTAAAATATCTCTCACTTGTTAGACTTGATGTACTTTGTGTGGGATCAGGTTTTAGTGTTGAATATGCTGTTAAATACCTCGATAAAATTTCATTGATCTATAGTACCCTTAATTCTAGATCCTCAGGAGTAGTGCTTTTATTGTTTATAAACATTTATGTGAGAAAGATTTTTTAGTGCATGCTTTAATGAATAACACAACTCATCTTCATCTTAAAAATCAGCAAAAAATCTGAGTCTATAACTTAGATTTGACTGTACAGGTTTTGAGATATGGGTACTTACATGCCCCAGGATTAAAGGTTTTAAGGTGGTTACTCTGAAGTGACTTCCTATTTGTTAAACAATACCACTGAAGCCAGATGCTCTATAGATACATGACATGATCAGCTAAATTTGCAGCTTTTGGCAGACACACTCATGCAAAGTGACCTACATTTATCTCATTATACATCTGAGCAGTTGAGAGTTAAGGCCCTTTTTTAAGGGCACAACAGTAGCAGCTTGTTGATAGTGGGGTTTGAACAGGATCTCTACCAAAACCCACAAGTGGACAGGTTGTCCATCAGAGCCCATAAGTAGACAGGTTCTCTATCAAAACCCACACTTGGCCAGGTTCTCTACCAGACCCTATAACTGGACAGGTTCACTATTAGAACTTATGACTGTACAGGTTCTCTATCAAAACCCATGACTAAACACATTCTCCACCAGAACCCACGGCTGGACATGTTCTCTATCAGAACCCATAACTCGACATGTTCTTTATCAGAACCTACAACTGGACAGATTCTCTATCAGAACCCACACCTCGACAGGTTCTCTACCAGAACCCACAACTGGATAGGTTCTCTATTAGGACCCATAAATAGACATGTTCTCTTTTAAAATGTATAATGTACAGGTTTTCTATCAGAACCCATAACTGGACAGGTTCTCTACCAGAATCAATAACTGGACAAATTCTCTATCAGAACCTGCAACTAGACAGGTTCTCTATTAGAACCTATAAATAGACAGGTTCTCTATCAGAACCCACACCTAGACAGGTTTCCTACCAGAACCCACAACTGGACATGTTCTCTATTAGGACCCATAAATAGACAGGTTCTCTTTTAAAATGTATAACTGTACAGGTTTTCTATCAGAACCCATAACTGGACAGGTTCTCTACCAGAATCAATAACTGGACAAATTCTCTATCAGAACCTGCAACTAGACAGGTTCTCTATTAGAACCTATAAATAGACAGGTTCTCTATCAGAACCCACACCTAGACAGGTTTCCTACCAGAACCCACAACTGGACAGGTTCTCTATTAGGACCCATAAATAGACAGGTTCTCTTTTAGAACATATGACTGTACAAGTTCACTATCAAAACTCATGACTGGACAGGTTCTTTACCAGAGCCCACTGCTGAAAATGTTCTCTATCAGAACCCACAACTGGACAAGTTCTCTGTCTTTTAGAGCACAAGTTTACAAGTATAAGATAAATGGTACAAGCCTGCGCTAACAGTATGCCTGTTCTCTGTGCACTACAACACTCTACCTCTGATCACTCAGCTGGCGTAAGGCCTGGTTTTCCCTGTCTGCTTTATGAGATATGGTAAGTATTTCTGAATCAAATGAACATGTTTGTGTTACCTCACAGACAGCATGCACGAGTGTGTCCATAGATGAGTGTGTGCCCAGTATATCAGGTTTGAAAAATGTTAGTTTGTGTCATCTTATCTGCCACTCACAGGCCTTGGTTCTATCAAAGAATCTAAGCGGTGAGGAAAGGCAGTGATAGCTATTGATTTTATTAGTGCCAACTTGATTTCCTCCCAGCGTTATTTCCTCCCTGTCAAAATAAACCAGAAATCTTTGAAGAGAGCAGGTGACCTAAAACAGGCCAGTCAGCCAGAGTGTGTCTATCATGCAAGCAACCCTCCAACACACACACACACACACACACACACACACACACACACACACACACACACACACACAAAATAAATAAATAAATAAATAAGTGATCCACATTTACATCCAGGTGTTGTGATGTAATCACATCAGGAATTCAGTGTTTTTCTTATACTATTGCAAAATGGCAACCTTTTTTTTATTATTAATTTAACAACATATAACCTCTTTGTGTACCATCTACAAAGCAAGTTCTTTCACTACTACAAGTGCAAAGAGCGATATCCTGAATAGTGCTGACCTGAGATCCATCCATCCTTCCTTCCATATCCCAGACCATGTACCCTGTGTAGAGTTGTACTGCTATATGTGTGTGGACACAAGTATGTACAGGACACAAGCACACACACTCACACACTAGGCAATTCGAAAAAAAAACAGCTTACAATGTATTTCTGAACAGTAAGAGAAAACCAGAGTACTGGGAGGAAACCCACTGAGGTGTAAACAAGCCAATTCCACACGCACACACACACACACACACACACACACACACACACACACACAAGCTTCAAACCCCTAACCCTTGAGCTGCAAAATGACTACTAAGTCTCTGTGCTGTCCTGAAATGAGTTTCTTCCATAAAAGTTTAATAAACATTGCCGTAGGGCCAAAGTATACTTGCTTTTAACTTCTTATACATCAATGCATGATGGCTGCCTTGTGTATACTGCGTTCGTTTAATGCATATCTTGGGCATGTCCTCAGAAATTAACACGATGTAAATGCAATATGCATGTAAACAGTAGGGGCAGTGTAGTCAGCGGGCTTGTCAAAACTGGCAATAGATTTGAAGGAAAAGTTGTGCGATCAGGTATGTAATAACCCCACCTGTATGATGTATTTTTCTCACTGCACAAAGATTTAAATGTTACACAATAAATAAATGTTGACATGGAAACTAAGCTCTTCGAGTATCACCATGTTTTTTTTACTTCATACAAAACTGCCTGATCGAATTCTCCGATGTGCCCCCTACTGGAGTCTTCCGGGAACACGAACAGTATATAGACAAATATGTGAACATATATGATTACAATGTTACCGGTTGACTACACAAACGCATGGCTTAACAGCAGGTATATTTTTGCCCTTAAAGAAAACATTGCCAAATCAACAATGATATACTTTCTTCCATGTTAAGTGACTACACATGTTTAAATAAATAAATAATTCATTTATTATTAGTCTTAGATTATGTGATGTATTCACCATACTTGTCCATGTAAAAGAAGAAGCTTTGTGATTTTATTGATGATTAAACCAATCATACTTATGTGCACATTCTTACTACCAAAAAAAAAAAATCATAAATTGAGCATTAATTTAAAATGTGATTTACTTTGCGACTAGAACTATGATGAGAGCTTTGCCGTTGAAGCAAAATATTCAACAGCTGAAATTCAACAGTACTGTGGTATAATAACCAGAATTATTTTCATCATCGATCATATCGATGTATTATTATATAGTGTTTTAACCCTAAAATCATGAATTAAAACAAGATTTCAGTATACCAGTTTTTTTCCTTTTACAACAGCAAAGCCAAATTTTAATTTCTTGAGGTTTTGTCAATTTTGACACTATGCTATGCCTTACTATGAATCAGATTTTCATTACACTATCTTCTATGCTCTGCTTCAATTGAACTCCTGGTTTTATGTAAGGTTTGCAGCTTAGTCTTAGTTTAAGTTTTTAGTTTTCACTCTATGTCTTTTGCCTGTAGAACATTCCCCCTATCTCCTTTGCCCTCTCTATTATTTCAGATGAGTAATGAAGACAGTGCTATTTTATCTGCACACTGAATGCTGTTTGCATTTCTTATTGCCAGGCAGATAAGTAAATCCCAAGGCAAAGCTTTGGCCTTTGGTGCTATCATTCAAGTCAACCTTTTCAGCACTTATCTTTGCCGCCCCCAACCTGAGCCCCACTCACACCCCTCAGATTCGAAATGAAGCACCCACCGTGTTTAAGTCTCTTTTTGTATGCACAGCCATTATTGAGTTGATAAGATAGCATCTCTCCAGCGGGGGGTTTGGTGGAGGCCAGGGGTGAAATGGATGGCCCATTCCCTGAGTGTTTTGCAAATGAATGCACCCCGGAAGGCCTCCAGGACAGCCTAGACTAATTCAGAAAGCTTCTACCCCCCAACCTTCACTGCCTTCTCCATGCAGGCCGGCGTATTATACTCATATATTGGCAGTCATTAGTATTACTAAGCACAGTTCTACCAGTTCCCATTATATTTTCGGTTCCAGTTGAACACCTGCAGTTTAATAAGCTGGAGTCTGGCACTGCTGTCTGTGTCTCCAGTGGTGCTTGGTAAATAAAATGTATTTGAGCCACATAGTTCTTACTTTAATAGATTAAAGAAATGTGTCTGGCAGTTATGCTGACCTACCCAGAGTGTAGACTCATTTCGATTTTGTTTCGCCCAAAACACCTGAAGTAAATCAAATTACACAGCCAAAGCGTTCAACAGCAGCGTCTCACTTGAGGCCTGAAAAACACTCTAAGCCCCAAAAGTCAGTCCAGAGTCCAGAGCTTTAACGAAGCAGAAATTCAGCCTAGGGGAACATCCAGCTGTTGATGGTGGATGCATTCTGATAGATGGAGTGTGGAAATGGAGAAAGGAGAATGGTCAAGACATGTCTTCACCCCCCTCTTCTTTTCTCAGCTACTGAAGCAGATGGCTGGCCTCAGGTGTGGATCCTTGCAATGTCTCTCTCTCTCTCTCTTTCTATCCTACACCAAATATGTAACCTTAACAGCTTCTTCCAGCCAGTGGCAAAACATTTTCTTGACCTTAGAAAATAATGTAAATTACACTGCTTTGGATATAAACACATGTGGGAGGCACTGTTGTGATGATCGTTTGATAATGACTCTTGGACGTATTAGTTTAAACACGTAAGCATCAGGCTTTCAAGCTGGCATAAATTTCTCATTTTGCCCCCATTTTGTTAAGGTTTATAAGTCAGACTTTTGGGAGGTCAACATAGAAAGCCAGAAGCATACTTTCTACAGGAGCAACTTTCTTTCAGGCTCTCTACTGAGAAACCAAATCACCTACAAGGCCTCAACCTTAGCTTCCTCCCATCCCCATATTTATGGCTCTTGTGCACAATAATAAGCCAGAAGCATCAAAGGCCTGCTGCGAACCAGATTTAAATGTCCCTTTAACTAATTTAAAGAGATTTTTTTTGTTTTTTTAAAGGTTGGTTGTAGGTGGTGGCTAACTTTTACAGAGAACAGGTTGTTTTGTTTAGTAAAGATATGAAATGAGTCTCTCTCTCTCTCTCTCTCTCTCTCTCACACACACACACACACACTGGAAAACATATGCCTCTTGATGTTAGGATGTGTAAATATGTTATGGTCACACTCTCACAAAAAGCCACCATACACACAGTCTTGGTGATGACATATAGTATATGATGATGTGCTGATGGATCCTGTGGTTAGAATAAGGGCTCTGAGGATGAAGATAATCAAACTTACTCATTCTGTGATGATGGTGTAGGTGTGTGATTATCACTGATGAACCTCTTTTAAACAAGCTTTTTTTCCTGAAGGCCTATTAACGACTATATAATATTCTGCCCACACACAAATATACAAGCCTCAATTTCACAATTCCAGCTTACTTGAGGCTTGCTAGAGTGGTTGAATCTGATCCAATATCAGATATCACTGCAGAAATTTTGACATGTATATAATTATCCATACGTGAGAATAGTTAGGTAAAATTACTATGCCCCTGGATATGTATCCAGGTTTTTTATGTATTTGTGCATTATTATTTTTTTTTATTAACTTTTACTAGAATTAACTTTTTAGTTATGCACAGCTTTAAGGCAGCTTCTATTGTAAGAGCTAACTTTTAGCACAGTTTTCTATTTTGTTTATAAAGATAGCAACCATTTGTAAGATTAGAAATTAATTTGTATTTAGTTAGGTTTGCTATTAACCAATTCAGGGGCACTAATTTGTCATCAGTAACCAAAATCATTGAGTGATTTTAGGCAAACATCTTTCTTACTTTAATTGTATACTTAAAGTAAATGTCATACGTTCCTTCATAGGTTATTTAATCTCCATTAGATATAATTTACACTAAAAAAAGAATTAGGATACTTTTAACTCTGCAAGTATATTTAAACTACTTAAATCCAATGTCTTGTTTAACTTTATTGAATCTTTCTTCTTTGGATAGATCTATGGATCTCTAGAGAGCACATCTATAAGAAAAGGTATCTCACTCATATGAATTCTGGGCAAGTCAGTTTTATGACAATGCACATTTTTTATTAGAAAAAAATTCATGTATTTTGTCTAGAATCCATACCAAAGGTACAAAATCTATAATCTTCTGGTGACGAGCAGTGGTACGGACTGATTCTGTTTAGTGTATAATGTTGTGAATCCACAGTGTGTTTTTTGCCACAGTACAACTTAATAATGTACTTAGAGATGTTTACTAGCCAAATATGTCCCAAAGGATCCCTGTACGTTTAAAGAAGAATGCCACTTAACTGAGCACTGCTTAACATTATGTTCGCTTTTTGCATTGTGGGAGGGGGAAAAAACTGTTGAACATTGAAGCATGTTGTTTAATGCTGATTAATATTCCATTCAAATTTAGGACAGAGAGTTAATTAATTGTCCAAAGTTTTTTTTTTTAGGGTGACCTGCTCGTGTCATGTTATTAGGAAGAATGATAGACTTTGTTGCTTCACTAAGTAGACTAAAAACAATAGAAACTCACCCATATGTTGGGCAGAACAGCAGGCCAAATGTTTTTTTTTTAAGCTGCTCTAAAATTATCTGATTGAAAAATCAGTGATTATTTCATTTCCTGAGATAAGCACTTTGTTGCTGTGTGCTCATTATAGCCTTTTCATCGTATGCTAATTTTGGAAAGACAAAACCTCTGGCTGGAGGGGACGACCTATTGTAGCCAGATTGGAAGTGGTTCAAATGCAAGCAGCCAAAATAAACTGGAATTGGCATGTTATCAATGGAATCAGGAACAGCAAAGCAATATCCATAGCACAGAGCAATCACATTCCCATGCAAACTTTTTACAAAGGAGCAGCTGTTAAAAATTGATCAAAATTTTTTAAAATAACAGGCCGCATAAAATACAGCAAATAGGGATTCTAAGGGTGTCTCAGGAAATAACCACACAATAGAAACCATCTAGTCATTTATTATTTATATGCAGAAACTGTTTTTGGCCAACTACGTTTCCTGAAACACACCCATTTGTCTGTTAGTTAAACACACAGTCGCACAATAATGTGGTCGCTCCTTGTGTTCATGTTGCTGTGCTTCTGTTGTTCTGTGTGTGCAGATTTTATCAGCTGGCCATGACTTTCTGGCCATTCGCATTTGGCTCCTATTTAAATGTCTTATTGCACTGCGAGAACTGAGTCAATTGAAGTACCCCAGACGATTCCCACTCAGGAAATTAGGGTCCGATTATAGTGATCCTAGGGAGCGGCCAGAGGTCTGTAATATGGAAGAGAGGAAAATGAACGAGAGGACAGGGAAAACTGGGAAAGCATGTTTGTACCTTATAATGTACTGTATAGTGAGACCTATAGTATATGTGTTCCTTGTGGCCTGTCAGTCTGAAGTGGACCCCAAGTGTCGAGCCATTTGCTTGCACTTTTCCACATGTGAGTTTGTCATTGCTGAATCATAAAATCAAAGTGTGGTTTAAAATATTAAAATACGATAGGATTGAGGTCACTCCAGTAATCCACACAGGATATGCTCAGTATGCATTCCCTTTTCAATGTGATGACTTTTATGAGACATTTTTTAATAGAGACACCAGACAGCAGTAAAGCCCTCTTATGGCGAGGTTTTAAGTCACTTTTAAAGAAATATTTTGAAAAGGAATATGAAAGTAGCGGATGTACCACAGTATATGATTAGCGCTGGAATATGCTTTGGGAATTTCATCATGTTTTTCAAGTATTTAGAAAATCTTTTTCCCCAAGAACAGAGATAGAGTGGAAGCCTAAGGTCAGGTGTTAAAAAGTCCAAAATAACACATCGAAATGATATGTACAAATTTAAAAGTACAGCTACTATGCCTTAAAGATTAGGATGAAAAAGCTGTTCTCATGAATGTTTATCCAACTCGATCAATGAACCTAAATGTAATTCTGGCTACACAGGTATTCATTGGTATCCATTCATTACCACACAATGATGTTGGCAACACCACCCAATTTCTTCCCATTAAGAAAATGATCTAATCTCTATGAAAGACGTAACAAAACAATTAGAGATAAAATTGCAAAACAAAAATGAAAAAATTATGGATTTGTTGAAGAATTTATGAATTTGGAGTGGATAATATATTTTTAGTATCCACTTCAACAACTACTGTCAGTATAGTGTTCCTCAATAAAGAGAAACGTCACATTAGCTGATGATCACACATATGCCACACGGGAGTATTCATTTATGTTTTCCTGAACCATCTGCACAGAAAAAAATGCCTGGCAAGACATGACACAGTAATACACCTTTTACGCATGAAATAGGTTTATGATGATTAAAATTCCAACAGTGTAATTTCTCTAATCAATTAGGTTATATCCAATGCTGTTACCCAGTGCCTACATATTAGAAAGAAACGTTTCAGCTTTTCCAAATGCATTTTCTCCACCACATCTCCAAACACTCTACTGTGGTGCCCCCCTGCTGTGGCTTCTCCAGGCTTCATTTGCATAGCAGCAAGAAGATCTCATCTACTCCCCTCATACTTGTCTGCCACCTTCATCTAAACACATAATGAAATTGTCTCGGTTGTCTACCTGATTTAATGTTGTCCAACAAACGGCCAAGTCAAAGACAAATGAACAGAGAAGGGCGCTTGAGGTGAGCTATAAATGGATATATAAACAGCCTGCTCCTCCTTTCTAACTGACAGTAGCTTTGGCATGATGTTGTACCTTTACTTTCACCTCAAATCACCTGCCCAAGTGTGGCATCGCTGGCTCTGTGCTCACTCCTTCACATGTAATATTATGCAAGGCGCATGTTTCTTATAAGCTTAATAGGATAAATGGAAAGCATGTGCCGGTCAGAAGAGATGGAGGAAATTATTTGAAACTTTATGCTGTTTTATAGGAATGACTACAGTCTTGGCCAAAACTATGCTTGGCATAGAGCACTGTATAAAACAATATGTGTTGCTTGTCTTCTTGGAAACTACACCCACACACTTTTCTAGTCAATTCTCTCTAGGAAATCTTCTCACCATGTTCATTTGGGTTACCGTAGTGCAACAAGGTTAGATCCGATCTATAACGCCAATCCACGCAGTTAGTATTGCCGAAAATAGAGTCTAAACATGCCTGCTTTCTCTCTAGGCCTTGCTTGGTGGTTCACCAGCATTGGTTGCACCATACCAGGCTCTCCTTTCAGATCTGGATATTTAACAGTGCCTCAGGTTTGTAGTGGGTTTGTATTGTGATCCAGATATATTCTATGGCAAAGGAGGGAAGTTAAAAAGAGGCACATTGGGGCACAGCAGAAATCAATAGGCCTATTATTTTGACGGTGCTTGCTCTGTCTCACTTGTGCTGAAGTTCAGATTAGCAGGATTGAGCAGAATAGATGCCTCCCACCTCTAACTCTTGTTTGCTAAAGGGTCAATAAGGCTTAATGTTTGCATCCAAATGCTGCTTATGCAGAAGGAATAAGCACACCATTGCGACGGACCCTACAAAGTTAATGAGACCAGCACTGACCAGTCCTGGCATTTTTAACAGCCTTGTCAACTGGAGACTTTAAATTCTTTTGAACTTTGTGTAGGCAGATTAAACTTCATTCTGCTTGGTGATGCTAAATCTCTTACGCTCAGGCGCTATGTTACGCTATCTTTTTTTTCTCTTTTCTTTGACAAGAGTTTTTCCTTTCTCCCATGCTTCTTTTTTTAACCATTTTCCCCCCATGAGATTAGATAACTACTTCAATGTCTTCTGAAGTGGGATCAACTCACTTCAGTGTTACTGAGGTAAAATTGGTAACTGAAATGAACATTTCGCGTATGCAATTCTCATTACCCACTCATGCAAGCAAATGTCATTTCTTTTGCATGCTTGCATTTTGAAGATGCAAATATTGTTCCTTTACCATTCAATTAATAATTCAATGCAAGGTGAGATCATCACAAGTTTTGCCCCATTATTAGCCCTACTAATAATTAGTAGTTATCTAATTTCTCACTTAGAAACAATACCCAAGCATAATCTAGAGTTCAAGAAAGCCTCCCTTCAATTCTTGATTAATGGAAGCTAACTCTACTCCAAGTATTTTTAAGGGTTTTTAACACTCAGGGGCAGCAAAGAGAAGCCGGCACAACATGCCGCCTTCCCTGTGATTGCTTAGGGGAATAGATTTACAAATGTTTAAAAGAGAGTACAAGGACCAGCATGGATTATTCCTAGCTAGCACACTTCGTTTGGTACTCAGTAAAATAAATTGTTAGAACCAGGGGAATTTCCACAAAAAAAACTTCCACTGCCCCGTCTTTAACCTATAGTTCTGTACAGCTGTAGCCCTCATCTATCCATCATGGTCCTTGAGGACTGCAATCCAAGGACAAAGGAGGCAAACACTGAGCGTAAAGCAGCAGAACCTCTTCAAACAGCCAGCCAGCATGGGAGCAGATCAGGGCCTCCAACAGCTGCCCTGAAACCCATTCACTTCTACTGGGGAAAAAAAACTAGCTGTTCCTAATTCCTAAGGCTGCTTAGTGTAAGCCTTTTTCTTGTGCTAGTTTTTTTTCTTCCCCCTCCTCACGTCTTCATTATCTCAAATCTTTTAAAGCAAATACAGAGTGTGACTAAAACAAGTCTGTTGTGCACCTTGAAACAAAAATAATGTGCATGTGGAGCAGACAAGCTGGCAAATGGATATAGCTCATGCAGCTGACATGTCTTCTGTTTCACTGCCTCCTTTATCCTGTCTCGAACACAGCACAGGCCAGACACCTTTCAGTCATTAGAGTCGTCGAGCACATATAAAAAACCTCTTTGATGGGGATCGTGATTTCCTGCTTCTTTTTTTTCTTCCCCACTCAGCTGGACTTGGCCCCCACAGAGAGCAGAGCCCCCTGCATTCCCTGGCCATGTACCTACTGTACCAGCACACTTGTTACCAAAAGCCCCACGCTGGCACACATACAAAGCAATTGGACATGGCTCTATAAATTGTCACCCACATCCTTCCAGCCGAGGACGGAAAAACAAAATGGCAAAGGTTTTGCTCAGAGGGGGCACAACAACTGGAATGCATTCCACACAAGGAATAGGGGGATATTCAATACATATCAGCAGCTGGAAGCTTTCAGAAAGACAGGGGAGCATGTTAGGCCTCTGCGTGCGTGCATGCATGTGTGTGTGTGTTCTTTAAAATGGACGGAACGGTATGAGACATGCTCAGTCTGTCTAGTTTAAATTTCAGGCAAGTTTTATATTGAGGATACATAATATTTACATATCTCTACCAAGTATATTAATTTAATACACCAGTAGGAGTTCATCCAGGGTTCATTATATTTACATTGTGTAGCTCTATAGGTATGTTGTTTATGGAAAATTCTCAGACACTCTAAGCATGCTATATTTTCACCATGTTAGATATTCTGCATTGTGTTCAGCCCACCCAGAAATAACTTGTGTTTCTGCTTGGGTGTCTTTTGTTTATGGATGCTTTTTGCAACCTGTTACTGCTCTGAGATCAGCTGATAAAGAGATGGGTGGATCATTTTTGAACCAGAGCGCATTCCCCGAGTGGGAGAGATACAGCTGAGAATCTCAGACAGTTGCAAAATTCCATGTCTCTTACTGGGTCTTTAGCAGACACATTCCTGTGTTTAGCCCTCGTGGGTAATTTTACCCTGCCTCTGTGTGGCATGCCACAGGCTAAAGCATGTTGGTGCCCAACATGATTTGACACGTTGTAATGATTTTTATGACGCAGGGTGGCATGCTAGTTGGAAAATTGGTACAAAAATAAACTCAAGAAACATAAGTGTCAACAAACCAAATATTACACAATGATTAGGACCCCATTTTCTTACTTGTAAATGTTTATACATATGACCTTGTTAGTGACAGACATAAAAAAAATCCAGATTGATTTAATCGTATTTAATCTTTTTCCTTGTCTGACCACGCTACAAAATATGATCAGTGAGAACATGCTTGTCTTTTATCTCCAAATGCATGCTTCTAATTATCTTTATAAACAGTAACAGGTGGTTTGGAGAGACGCAAAGAGATCGCATTTTCTGTCTCCTGGACTGTCTCAAATCCCTGGTTTAAGCGGGAAAAAAAACTCCTCATTATTATGCAAAAGAGAGGTATTTTTTTGTAATAGCTCTCCAACACCGAGACCCTGAGGGGTCAACTGGATTTAACAGCCCATTTAAAAGGCAGCATACTTTAATTTCAATTAACCAGGTCAAATTCTGCTTCCCATCTACTGCATTCAAAATGCATATATAGTATTTGTATAAAATAGGTATACACACTAACAGCCACAAACCTTAATTTATTCTTTATTGCAAATGAAAAAATATATATATAGTGTAGCAAGGAATTAAAGATTCATATTGTCTGAGTTGGGAAAAAAAAAACAACTATTATTCCAGCTAAGAAAACACAAAAAACAGGTTCATGCAGAAGTCACTGTTGTCTTTTGCCGTAAGCTTCTTCACTATTCACCTTCGCTAATCTCTCGAGTAATAATTTACCAGCACTGTCCAAGGGAATTAATCGTCTATTATAGACTGGTCTATAAGATTATGTACTGTACATTGTACCTCCCCTAAAACCTCCCTCAACTCATTCATGCAGATGTAATGCTGCTGGTTTAACATGGATTTGTCAACCGCTCCGACTCAACCATCAATCTAACAGCATGGGCATTGCTTCTTATCAAGCGAACCCCCCACCTTCTCTTCAACTGTGCATGAAAATTGAAAACAAGCCAGCACAAATAGTCTGGGTAAATTATTATGAACACTCATTGCTTTTTTTCTGGTCCATTCTACTATTTATCTGCTATGAATAATTGCATCTTCAATAGGCTTTCTTGCTAGAAAGTACAAGCTGCAGACATTTAAAATTAAGCAAGAGTTTCCTGGAGTATTTTTTTAACTAATCAGAGTATTTTCTTACGATTATTCCTCTATGGGCCGGTACATGAAATACATATTTGACGTTCTTATGTAGGAAATTCATGGTTCCACTCACCAATAAATCAGAGTCTGCAATGAGTTTTACGTTTGTCTGATTACTGATCTGTAATTTATGTCTTAGATGAACGTGTTCTTAGCATTAAGTTGTAGCACTACTGTGAAAATATTGAAGCAGTGCCTTATTCTGGTTTAACCAGTTTGCCACATTTCTAAGGATCGCTTATTAACATGAGCTAAAACTGCTTTATAAATATACTGTACAGTATATACAGTAATATACTTACTTTGTGCTAAACCCTGCCTCCCTTTTTTTTTTTTTACCAGCAAATACTTTTCTGTAAACATATCTTGGAATGATTTCCAGTTTTGACGTTGTGTATGCTCACTAACAAGTGTATGCAAATTCCAACTCTTTACAAAAAAATTTGAGTCTGGTTGGAGTGTGTGTAAATTTCAGTCCAATATTTAATATTTCTTTAAATATTTGCAGTAAAAATAATAAAATAAATGTAATCAATAATCAGGATATCAGTATAACGATCAGTAGAGCAAGTATAAGAAGTAGACTTATATAAGTAATAATAAAGTACAACAAAATGTTGGGGATCATACAGTAACTCCATACAAAGAAACCTTGCAATATAGTTTTTTTTTGTTCATGAATCTGAGGCTCAGATGACAATCATTATCAGTTCATTAATCCTTTAGTTGAGTAATAGACGTGTTTGCATACAAAAAGGAAACATTAAGAGCTGCCCTGAATTCAGAATCTTGGACACACTAGCTTTTTTTAATGTGCTTAGAGAGGTCTCCCCCCCCCCCCTCGCGTGCCCCAATGCCTGGGATACACCTTCTAATTGCACAGTCTTTCCATTTTTGGTTTTTATTTCTTTCTCCATTGTAAAACAATAATAAGGGCATCCAAAATATGCAATAATCTCCTTTAAACAGTTGAGTTGACATTGAGATCTGATACTTATGCTCTGTAAAGCCTTCAGAACGGCTCTAATCTGAGGTCCTGTTAATTGGTGATTTCTGAGGCTGGTAACTCTAAATAAATTTCACCTCTGCAGGAGAGATAAGTTTTGATCTTGCTTCCCTGGGAAGGTCTTCATGAGAGCCAGATTAATCATGGTGCTTGATAGATGTTGCAAATGCACTTGAGAATACTGTTCATGCAAGAACTATTCCAGAACAGCTGACCCTTGTGTCAACAACTGTTGTTGTTATTGTTGTTGTTGTTACTTAATTAACTAATGCCATATGTGTTATGTCATAGTTTTGAAAAAAAAAAAATCCAGCATTGTTCTAGAGTGTAGAAAATGAATCCAAACTTGTGTCCAACATAGTTCTAGAGTCCATAGCATCATTCGTGGAGCACTTCATTCAAATGTGCATGTGCACATTTAAAGCTAAACATCAATCTGAAATATATTTGGAACATTGTAAGAATGTTATTTTGTGTTATTGTGTTACCAAATACTTTACTGAATGACTTCTATACATAGGAAATCACTAGCTAGAAAATCACCAAGTAACCCTAAACCTAAAAGATGACCCAGCATGACCTTGGGGTATTTCAAAATTTTCTGTAACATAATCCATATTACTTTTTTAAAATCATTCAGAAACATTGCTACAATGCTGAAGTGTGTTGTATTTTTTTCCCTTTTTGCTTTTGGGTCATTTCTTACAGCAGGTTGTCAGAGAATGAAGTGCTCCACGAATGATGCTTAAGGCTGAGGCTTGTGTCACCTAGACTCTCCTGGAGGTTTCAATTTCTGTAGGTTCCTCTGTACTTCTAATAAGAGCCTTTCTGTAATGGGTAAGATTAATCCCTGCCTCCTTGCCACTACAGACGGGTGGAGGGGCTTTGCCTTATAATGGCTGCCATCCATCATTTAGGTCTGTGCTTCATGTCAAAGGCTGTGAGGTAATGCTACTGTTACCACTGGAAATGACATAAAGAGAACTATGACACAAGAAATAGGTGATTTTGGTGAAATGACCTCTAGAGAAGAAAATGAATATATGTACACCTTTTTCTTTTTTCCTTTTTATTTAATAAAATTGATTTGTCTCACACTTTGATATGTAAAAGACATAAATAAAGCACATTTGCTTGCCCAGAGCATGGACACCAATCTCATCGCATGTTCTTTGCATGTCTCTTCATTCTGATGTTAAACAACTACAGACTGTATGCTTTGAAGCGGCTTTGGAAAAGTCCTGATGACAAAAATCTCTTTCGCCTGAAAACATGTGCTGCTCAGGAAGGTTAAAAATATATTCTTTCTGAGATCAGGAAACAGGAAATTGGATTACAGGGCTTGCTATGGTTCGGTTTATGACATGCAAACCCTTGGACTAAGGTGGCAAGGAAGTCACGAACTCCCCCCGTATTTCGGGATAAGCTTCAACAGCAAATAACAGACAGACCTGAAGCTCGCTATTCGTTACAGACAGGGGTCTACTCCTAACTACGAAACTTAAATACGGAGACTAGTAAAACGTACTTTTCCCATTTAAATGCTGTTTCGAGATAACACAAAAGAAGGGAATGACTGACATTTGGGGGAAAATTGGGAGGAGACACTTAAAAGGCAAAGACGACTCTCTGATATGCAGAGCTGGAAAATAGTGGTCTATATGTGCATATTTTACAGCCTTGAACTAGCAAACCAATATTCCATTTCAGTTTATCAGCCTTTCCTGATGACCTGTTCTGTCATTATAACTGAAAGAGAACTGGGAAAGAATTTGATCAATTCATTGCCTAAGATGTTTTGTTTTTTCTGCTCAAGACACCATTTTGGATTGTTTTGCTTCAGTTTAAGCCAATCACCAACCTGACGCTTCAAGAGAGGTATCTAACTAGCTCTATTAAACTCTAGTATGTTGGGCATGCACAACCTTGAGCTCAACTCTATCATCACTTAGAATTTCCCAAAATTTATAACAAATGTAGTCATTGAATCATGTCGAATTACTATCTTATCTCCTATCTATTTTCTCCCGAATTTGGTCTCTGCCAATTCCCATCCACCTTGTGAACAAATTAAACAAACCAAGGTGATAAGTTCGCTTTTCAGTTTGTTTCGCTACTAACTGGCTACTAAACTTCACCCTAAGATTAACGCACACTACATAACGGTTCATATGAATGTACTTTGCAATGAAATTGTAACTATGAGAGCTGGTAAAACACTTCTAATTGAAGTTTAAAGCAGCTCTCTATATTAAGGCATTTTGTTTAAAAAAAAAAAAACTCCCTAAGACATACTATATATGTGTGTTTATTAGAAAACTTTGTGATGAGGTTAGCAAGTTTGGTAATATTATTTTTTGTCTTGAGGTATATTTTTGTTTATTCCCATGTGTTAGTCGTTGTCTGGTGCTTTTTGGTCACAGGTCGACTCTAAGGGTCATGTGGGAAATCATTACCCAATGTGAAAACAGAACAAAATGTTTTAGAGAAATTTTTTTTTTAAATATCTAAATTTCATTAATAATAATAATAAAATAAAATAAAAACAGGTTATAGGTTGGATAAAGATTACATTATTACATTAATTATAAAGATTAAGTAATTGAGGGTTGATTATGGTCAAAAGCTAACAGAGCTGAACAATTAGTACCTTTTGTATTGTCAATACTGCATCATAATTTATATACCAATTCATAAATATATAGCACCTCAATATAAAAAAAACAATCCATCCAATATAATTAAAATGACGAATATACCGTATCTATACTGTATAGAATATAATTAATGAATGTCACATGTGTAGTTCTAATATATAGTTTTTTTGCATAATTGTAATATTTCTGTCTCCTTATGAAAAAAATATGGTAATCAGATCTCAACCTAATTC
>JAOVVA010000009.1:19677335-19687584 GCA_028565275.1 Leiocassis micropogon | reverse complement strand
TTAATAAGTCTCGTTGAGAATGGTCCAATCACATGAGCCCAAATATTTAAAAACAATATTGATTCGCTAAGAACAAAAGTTGGAGGGTTCGGGGCGCACAGTGCTGCATCCCAAGGATGATTTGATAAAATCCATTTAGAGCTCAGTCTCAAGTCTCAAGCCTCAAGCTTTTCAAAAATTTACGTGCCTACATAGACACCCGTTTGTCCAGCGCCCCGCGTACACGAACACAAATGAACGTAATACAGTTTAATTTTTTTTTTTTTTTATAAATTATATTAAGAAATACAGCTGAATATTGTGACTAAATTACTTAATAATTATTAATTATTATGTTAAATAATTACATGTTACAGTAGCATTCTTCTCTGCCTAACTTTAAGGGGGTGGTGCCCTTTATTGACCGGCCGCTACTGCTAAGGACACAAGGCAGGGCACACCCTGGACAGGGTGCAATCTATTACAGGGCACACACATATAAACACACACTCACACGTTCATTCGGACACTGTGGGCAATTTGCCAACACCAATAAGCCTAATCTGTATGTTTTTGGGCTGTGGTAGGAAACCGGACTACCCAGAGGAAACCCAGCAAGCATGGGGGTAACATGTTAACTCAAACCCTGATCCTGGAGGTGCTTAGGGTTTGAGTTCACATAATCAAAGCTTAGTATTAAACATTAAAACATAGTAAGTTTTTTTTATCTATCTATCTATCTATCTATCTATCTATCTATCTATCTATCTATCTATCGATCTATCTATTTATCTATCTATCTTTCTATCTATCTATCTGTCTGTCTATCTATCTATCTATCTATCTATCTATCTATGTATGTGTCTATCTAAATAGATATAAAAGTATAATGTGGTGTTCTTTAAAAACTTAGATAACTCTTGGCAAATTCTTGTTATATAAATATGAAACACATCAGGACATGCCATTGGAAAATAATGAACTTGTGGGTAATAAAAGGATTACATCACTCTGTAATTGATTATTTTCTTTCAATAGCATGCTCATTCATGTTTTATGCCTTACATAGTAGACAGAATTTTATCTCTTCATATGTTTTGTCTACTAAGGACATCATCTTAACATTTGGGTGGCTTGCTAGCAAACTTTTTTTTTTTTTCATGCATCTACTCACTTCTGCAGCTGTTATGGTAAGACTGAAATCACTTTCTTTTTCTTATTCTTGCAAGATGACTATCCAAAAAGGAACATTACGCCAAGTCTTTCATCTTATCTTTTGCCATGACATTTTTCTGCAATCGCATCATACTGGATTTAATCATTAAGTCCAAGACCAGTTGAGACTACCTCCTCTGAAGAAATAAAATTATTGAAAAAAAAAAAAAAAACCTACCCATACAGTGCACAAACCAGGACAGTCCATACGAATGATAAAAAATAAAGACTATTTTAGCTTGCCATTTATGTAACTGGCATGTACATTAATATAACAAGAACAGTGTTGTGGATCTTCCGTCTTGCCCTTTGCCAACCCACACATATGAAATGTAGAGATATGGCACCTAACAAGCTTCTGTAAATCAATACATTTGAAAAGGGCACATATGCACATGCAAGTCGATGTCCACTCTGCTCCTTCTGCCAGTGTCAGAGAGCTGAAAAAAGAGCTCCTTCCTTCAGGCAGAGCAATCCATCAACACAGGACCTGGCCTTCAGACTAAACACACTCTCATTATAGCAGGTCAGGGCCTCTGAAAAACCTCTGCATACATGTTTACTATTACCACACAAATAAGTAAATGTGTGCCATGGCGGGGAGACAACAAACAATGACTACCGTACTAAACACATCCTTTGTGGTTAGTTCAACTAACAGTGCAACAGTGCAGGCTGATTTATGAAAATGAAATACATTAGACCTTTCTTAGACAAGCACTAGACATAAACATTCATGATTTCCCCAAAGCATGAGCAGCACTTTGAATAGAATTGTGATTATATTCAGGAACAACTGTAAATGAGTTGGCGTGACATGCCTGTTGAACCAGCTTTGCATTCAGAAATTGTTCCTTGATCCATGCTAACAAACTTATGTCTGTAGAATGATATCTAGAGCATTTCGGTAGCGAGAAAATCTGTCAAATTTATGAACGATCCTGCAACATAATTCATTTTTGTTTAACTAGCAAGAGTGTGTGAGCAATATTGTTTAACTAAAACTTTTTAGAGCATGCCCGTATATTAAAGCAGATTTCAGAACAGTAAATTATTATATTATTTGTGTTACTGTGTAATGTCACAGCCTAACCTTTTTATACCCTGTTGCTTTACAGAATGATCTGATAACGTTTCCTGTTAAGTGGGTTTTAGATTATTTTTGCACAAGCTTTATTTTCAGAAAGGATGAGGCCCTTTACTAATGTGAACCTCAAATGCTTTCAAGACTTGTCACTGTGATGTTTATATGAGATACAGAAATAACAGAAGGTCATGATATATGTGGAGTGGTCAGACATCAGTATTGACAAAGCAACCATGATAAAAAATTATGCAAAAAGCTTAAATATATTACTACACTATATATAAATAGAGGTGTTTGTGTGGTTTCAGATCACAGTGGTGGATAACCAGCATGGCCAAGTGAAGTGTGCGTGTGTATATGTGTGCCAACAAAGGCTCACTAGAGTGCTAGGGACATTCTCCTCGTTTACATAATCATCAAGAGACAGCAAGGATGCACGTCTTTAAAGTTGGTGGACATTGAATCAGTACAGTATATACTGCACTTCTAAAGCTGCTTATCTAACCCTGATAACACTCTTCTCCACAGCCATGGAAAAAAGTGAAGTAATGGAAAAACAGAGGGTTTCTTAACTAAAGACACATTTTGTTGAGAATTTAAATAAGCAATGCAACGCTTTAAATCACATTTCTTATTTTGTAAATATTTTACAGAAAAGAAACTACACTTTCCGCTTATACATTTTAAAAGTCTTGTGCTTGTTAGGTATGTAAACAAGCTAACTCCATAACTCCCAGAAAAAGCTTGACAACTGTTTAGGTACACAGCTTTACAGCCCCCCCAGAAACAAAAGTGTGACATAACACCCACAACAGGCCATTTGCATACCTGCTGAACTGTGCTTGGAGTTCACACGTCTAACGGTGGCCATTAGCTGAGCCATGTCCCCCCAGACCAAAGCTGGTTGACGCATTCCTAATCAATGGGCAGGATGTAGCCCAAGTTAACTCATTTATGTGAATGTGACTCTCCGCCCGAACTGAACAGCTACTTCTAAAAGTGTGACATTTGTTTTCAACAGTTTGCACTTGAAGGTAAATTAAAAAAAACTGCATTCCAAAGAAATCCATGCTTCAGTAGAATAATCAGAGATTATGTCTGAAATGAGAAATTTGATTATTAAACGTGTGCTCTGCAGTTGCTTAATCTGAATTTGGCCTTTTGTTAGCTGACTAGATTGAGGGAATATCGAACACACCATTCTCGGGGCAATTCAGAAGGAATACATTCCTTCATCTTCAATATCAGATAGTGGATAGTCAGGACTTGCTATCGATCCTTTCCTTCTGTGCTGCTGTGGGGGGGAGCAGTAGCGCTAAGTCTTAGGACGATAAGCACCATCCATGAGATGAGTCATTCCCATCTGGAGGACTCTCATTCTTTTAATGTCTCTCTTCTTTTTCTGTCTCACACCTTCTCTCTTTCTCTCTGAACCTTTTTTCCTCCTGACTCTGTTAGGTGTCTTATAAAAGTGCCACATAATTTACTGTAACACACCAGCACTCAGAAGAGGGGGATGTTGTATGTAGGTGATCAGGGATGGGGTGCAGCAGGACATACTTAAATCTTTACATCCAGCCGAAACCCCTGTACATTATACTGTACATACTTCAGTTTTCAGTTCCAAATTATGTTAAAAAAAACAAAACTATTTATTTATATTATATATTTGGTATTAAATTCTAGAAAATCTGATGTAAACTAAACAACCCAGTAATTATTAAATCACAAGAAATCAAAACTGATATGAGCCATGGCATGATTGCAGATGTTCCAAGGTTCTCAACCCTCTTAAGCAGCAGATCTTCGCCACCTCAGCAGTCGGTCGGTGATGTGGGCCAGTAGTGGCGTGCCATGCTGGTGGAAATTAATCAGAAGCAATATCTCAATATCTTAGTGTAAAAGTGCCTGTGCACTGCCTGCGGGAGACGAGAGGCAGAGCAGGATCCACTCGCTGCATTTCTAATGTGTCACCACATGAGAATAGCAAAGGGAAGGCAGTGTTAGTGGTGGCTGGGCAGTTTGATTTTAGATGGGTAAATGATTGCCCTCTAGGGGACAGAGAGAGGGAGAGAGAGAGAGAGAGAGAGAGAGAGAGAGAGAGAGAGAGAGTGATTATCAGTGGACGCTTGGCAGCAGCCTAAAGCTGCTGGTGTCTGTGGTGGCCTGCAGGGAATGAGCTTCTCATCCTCCTTAATGGAGCAAACTCCTTTCCTCATCCCATTTCCTTACCCAAATATGCAAACACATATTGACAGAACTATTAGAAAAATCTTTCCATAAATATTTCAAATCCATCTAATCTACCAATTAAGGTTCATTAGTAGATTATGCATGCTATATTAAAACACATAGCACACTTTTTCTATTATTATTATGTGGAGACCATTCATGTGCACTGTGCTGTATTGTACAGCACAATAGTATAGTGTATTACACACCAGCAAACACCACAATCACTGGTAGCACACTGTAACAACATGACTTTTTAATAAAAAAAACAAACAAACAAACAAGCATACCACAACAAAGTCTTGATTTATTTCTCGACTGCCCAGCCCCAGACTGTCTTATCTGCGCGTTTCGTTCAATAAACTGATGTCTATCTTCTTGACAAGCCCATGTTCCTTCAAATTCCCCATGCGCGTCTGACACCGCTAACTCCGCCCATCAATGCTCTTCACCAATCAAATCCCTGAAACATACGCGAGGGTTTAACGAAACAGCCGAAGGAGCTGGAGGGGCGGGGTAAAGCCGCGCTATTGGATAATTATTTGTGACGCTGAAGGCGTGCAAAAAAAAACGCCGAGAAGTAGTTAAGAAGGGAGTCCAGTAAGTTTGGAAAGAGGTTTGACTTGAGCTTTAAGGCTGCGGGAAGGAGGGGAAAAAACAGTGCGAGTGGAGGAAGCAGTGAGAGAGAAAGTTTGAGTGTGAGGTAGTGTTGAAGCCTCACAGTGGATCATGGTACAGCAAACTGAGCACAGCGAGACGGAGAGCGGCGCGTCCCGCGAGGCCACGGACACGGAGGAAACTGAAATGGGCGTCTGCAGCCCCGTGCCGCCAAAACCGGACTGGTGCCGGACCGCCACCGGCCACATCAAGAGGCCCATGAACGCGTTCATGGTGTGGTCGAAGATCGAGCGAAGGAAGATCATGGAGCAGTCTCCGGACATGCACAACGCCGAGATCTCCAAAAGACTCGGCAAGCGCTGGAAAATGCTGAAGGACAGCGAGAAGATCCCGTTCATCCGGGAAGCAGAGCGGCTGCGCCTGCAGCACATGGCTGACTATCCAGACTACAAGTACAGACCGAAGAAGAAACCAAAGCTGGACAACTCTTCCAAACCGGGCGCGCTGTCGCCGGAGAAAAACGGCAACAAGGCTGTCAAAGCCGCCGCGAAGAAGTGCACGAAGATGAAAGCCAGCAAACCGGGGGGCGCCGGCGTCACCGCGAGAGCAGCGCAAGACGTCCGGTGCGGCTACGCGTTCACAAACTTCAAAGTCAGCAAGTCGGTCAAGAGGGAACTTACAGACGACGAAGACGACGATGAAGATGACGACGACGACGATGAGGACGACTACGATGACGAGTCTCCAGTGCGCTTTAAAGCCGAGGACGACGAGGAGCACCTGAGGCCGTACGGTGTAGCCAAAGTGCCGGCGAGTCCCACGCTGAGCTCAGCCGCGGAGTCGGAGGGCGCGAGCATGTACGAGGAGTTGTCCGGGCGCGCAACGAACGCAACAGCCGGCTCCAGACTTTTTTACAGCTTCAAGAACATCACAAAGCAGCAGCAGCAGCCGCACCACACGAGCCGACCGTCTGCGCTCTCGCCGGCACCGTCTTTCCGCTCGGCGTCCATCTCGTCGTCATCGTGCGGCGAGGACGCGGACGACTTGCTGGTCGACTTTAGCTTGAACTTGGCGGCGGGCGGAGAGCCGACCAGCCAGGCTTCAGGGAACTTGTGCCTGTCTCTGGTGGATAAGGACTTGGACTCGTTCAGCGAGGGCAGCCTCAGCTCCCACTTCGAGTTCCCGGACTACTGCACGCCAGAACTGAGCGAGATGATCGCAGGGGACTGGCTTGAGGCCAACTTCTCCGACTTGGTGTTCACCTACTAACCGTCCCATCTGCCCTCGGGTAGCGAGGAGACCGGCGCATTTTCAGGTTCTTTAAGACTCGCCTCTTGGGTTTGTGCCGCTTTCCGGATGGCGCAAGGAGCAAACGGAAGCGGACACGCCACGACACAGGTGACATGGGAGGAAGAAGAGAAACAAAAGTAATGTTGGTCACCGTCACAGGGTTTTATGGGTGTTTAATTCAATGTGAGGCCACAGGTGGAGAGCAAAATGTCAAAGATGAACTATGCATTCACATCCCACCTCGTGTGTCTACAGGGAGCTGAAGGAGGCGAGTCTACACCACTTCAGGATGTTCACTTTTCCAGAGGGTTTTATGTGATCTTTGTTTTCTGTATGCCACAAATTAGTTTTTTTGTAACCCTCCAGCCAATGGAGATGCGGAGATTAAACTATTCTAGGACACAGGTATGGCAGGAAGAGTTTTTGATACATAACCAACATACCTCATCTTTTAAAAAAAGTGAAAAGTGAAATATTTTCTGGCATATTTTTGTACAGTTAAAGGGAATGTTCTTACTGTGCTCTCAGTGAGGTTTCTTCAGGCACTTCTACCCGGTTTCATTGATTCAAGCATGCAAGGGTTCAGTGACATCATCTTTGCATCTTAAAATGCCTTGATATGATTTCACATTCTAGGCTGTGTACAGGTGTAGATCTGACCATGCGTTTCTCTAGAGATGTACAATGGAATTGGGGAATTCTAGGCCTCATTGCTGGTACTAGATTCAAGATTGTATATGTTCTGTAATATAGTAAAAGCTAGGAGTTTATGTATATCAGTGTGAATGGGTCCCAAATAGCAGGTGTGAAACTAAAAAAAAAAAATTGTTTTGCATTTTTACCATCTTAATGGCATTTTTTTTTTCATTATTTTGTGCAATATACTCTTGAAATGGACCATCTGCGTTTTTGTAGCAAAGGAAAATGCGTTACATGTCGTCATGCTGAAGTCTGTATCTTGACAAATAAATCAGCTGGAACTGATAGCATGTATGTCTGCTTTATTGTGTGTGTGATACGTGAGTGCAATCAAGGCCATCTTGTTGCACGTGTGTGTGTTGAATGTCTCCTGCACCACTTCTCCCCCGACTCCTCTGACTTTTTGAAAGCAACAGAAACCATGTATTTACAATTGGCATCATTCTTGATTGGTCAAACTTCCCTCCCCCCACCACAAGAAGCTTGATTTTTAAGCCTGTTTTCATTCATTCAGCAGGCGCTGAACTCTAGCAAATCAATGCAGCTGTTTTCCTGCGTGGCCCCTCGACTTACAATGACAGCAGGAATCAAATTTGTAGGTTTTATTATTAGGGTAATCTTTGTTACCTTCTTTTAGATAAATGTCTTTTTGAGAAATGCTTGTTCTCAGTTATATATTTTTAGAAGTAGGTAATGGGAGCAAAGACTTTTTTTATATATAAATATATAGATGAAACTAATCTTGTGCCTATAGTCACCTGAAAAAAACATGATCAAATAATAGCTGTATTTGTGACTTTCTCACAGCAGACATGAGGCTGGACTTCTAATCATCATGCAACCCCATTCCTGCCTTCATCTGCCACATATGTTAATCTATAGGTGGAACAGTCTCTTTCAGGATGGCTGCCATGCTTGTATGGCTTTGATTATCCATTCCTCTGTTCTTGTTTTTTTTTTGTGAGTGTGTATTACTGCTCCGATTACAACTGAAAGGGCCTCTGTAGGAGTGTTACTTTTCCTCTCCTTCCTGCTCATACATTGGGGCTATCATTTCCATGATACCATGTTCTTTGAAAGACTCACAGGCTAAGATAAAGCCAAGGAAGCTCCAAGGGAACATAATCACTTTTTGGTATCTTGTTTAAAAACATACATAGTTATAAATACTTCAAGGATCTCTGCCAATTCGATGAACATTCTGTTCACAAGTGTTTCGGCACTAATGTTTTTAGGTTGCATGTTCACAAAGCATTTTAACCATGACAAGGCCTGTAATGTGTCTCCTCCCTTCACTGATCTGCAGGTTGTTCCAGCACTGCTGCTTAGGTGGGTTATTTAAAATTCATTCCAGTAGCTGTTCTACGCCTTGATTAACACAGGTAGCTAATAGTGCTTCAAGAGTTAATTATGATGAAGTGATCTGATACTGTAGTCTGACCCTTTTCCTATATAGTCTACAAAGAACAGATTTCTCCCTGTTAAATGTTCTCCACTAATGCCTTTGACATGAAAATCTCCATTAGCTATTGGACAATCAAATATTCTTGGTTGTCATTAATACAGTATATAGATTGTACATTTCCTCCTCCAGATTTCACCATCAATAATTATGTACTTGTTAATTGAAATTATATTCAATATCACAGGTGGAAGAACATTTTGTCTTAATCTGGAATTGGATGAAAATGTAAACAAATATACAGTCACAATTAGGATAGGTTTTCGTTTTATATATATATAAAGGACATCAAACCATTGACAGTGTAATGTTACATCCCATACCTAACCTGATTAACCAACTGTATTCATGCATGAACGCAAGAGAGGCTTTTTGATATGCACACATGTGCAGCTTGTAAAGGATCTGAATTAAGCTGATTTGGCTGTGTCTACACAAGTTCAGCACTCAGCTGGGTGCCTTCCTCCCCCTCCCACTCACATTTACAGCCTCTCTGCTGTGCCTTTATTAGCTGCTCTGTTGCCTCAAAAGACTATCAAAATGACAGAAAATAACAAGCAAAGCAAATTGACACTCTTGCTGCAGAAAGCATGTCTGTATCGTCATCCTAACTACTCTCCGTGCACACCCAGATGCCAGGCTGGTGTGAAGCTGCCTGCACATCTAACTGTAGTACTGCCTAAATCCAAACTGATCTGTTTACAAGATTTTCAAGCAAAACCGTATGCTATTGCCTCCAGACCCAGAAACTGGCACGTTCATTTAGATAGCCTCAGCATGCATCTAGCTCGTTAACGCCATTGGTAAACAATGCGCAAAGAGCACGAAAAAAAGGAAATGTGTTTAAAGTAGCAATTATTTCAGCATTTGTGCCCAAATGAGCATTAAATCGGAAGTTGTAGGAAGGAAAAAAGCTGAATATAAAACATTTGCACTGTGAGTTGGGATTCATTTCTAAAAGCATTCAAGAGAGACGATCCAAAAATCAACAGGAGAAAATGAAGACTGAGATTTTAAGCAGTGATTATTCACAGCATGTCGTTGTGTGCTTCACTCATGTTTTCTGTACTGTGTAGGATGCTTGTAAATTAGTTTCACAGCAACATCGTCTTATCTGTTGAAAGAATCATGCAATTTCTTCAGAATATTGTAAGTAATGGAATATCAGCTGTAAGCGAAGGAGGCAAAGAGGAAACCACTGTTAAATTTATATTTTTTTTTTTTCCCCAGGAATAATGCTTCTGCATTACAAACTCAGAAAAAAAGTGGAGCAGTTATTGATGAGAATGCAAGTCTTGGAATCACTAAGGTAAAGGCCTTGAATACACAATTTGTAGATACTATTAATATTTAATAGGTTGCTTTAGTATGGGAGTATAGCAGTGCAGCATGTAGCACTGCCACTTCACAGCTTCTGGGTGCCTGGTTTGATTGCTGTGGTGTTTCGGTTCATGTCCTCACAAGGTTTCATTTGGGATCTCCAGATTTCTTTCCATCTTCCAAAAAACATTCCGATAAGTGGATTGGTGTCTCTGAATAGTCACTAGATATGAAGGAGTGTGCATTGTGCTCTTAAATGAAATGGACTCCAAGCAGTGGCGGCTGCTAGCTTTTGAAACAGGGGAAGCTCATATTAGGCCTTCATCATAAAATTCATTATGTTATAG
>JAOVVA010000009.1:19649803-19665795 GCA_028565275.1 Leiocassis micropogon | reverse complement strand
GTAGAAAATAAATCACTAAACAAAAACAAAGAAATTTGCAAGTGACCCCAAACTTTTGAACGGTAGTGTATATATAATTTTCATATAATATAAAAGAATAATAATATTTATGTAATTTTTATATAATATAATTTTCAACACATAAATGAGAAAGAAATTACATTTTACAATTTAAAAAAATTTTAGACACTGAAATTTCAACATCAAGCTGACTATTCCCAATTACTGTATGTAATTTAAAAGAGAGAGTACAGTAAAAACAATATAATTTCCTTTATCTATTATTCATCATAATAGATAGGTCTATTTTTAGCTTTATATTTTTAGATTTAAATATATTGGGAGATTAATTCAAGTACTTACAAAAAAATCTGGCAAAGGAACAAAGTCATTCTAAGCTTTAAATAAAAATGGCTAGAAATAAGCATAGTGATCAAATATTTGTTTTTAATCATTGTATTATTCTTAAAGAAATATTTAATCAATTAGATTATAAGCAAATCACATTCTAAGATATAGTTTTACATAGTTATTGTACTTAAAATGGAATGATGTCAGACGGATGAATCTGGTTTTATTGACTTTGCTGTGTTTCTCGTCTCTACATTATTTTTGTTTGTCTGTAATGTCTACTTTTTTTTCTTTTCTATTTGTAGGTTGGGTGTTTCATGGGTTTTTATGAGTTTTCCACTTACACCAAGAAAAAAATACAATATCTACATACTTTCACACAGAGTATTATATTGAATGGTGGGACATTATAAAGCGGGCCGTATGTGTCGAGAATGATGATCCCAGCTGAGGTGTCTCAGTGCCCAATGCAGTCAATTTCATGAACATTTAGCGAGTAGAACGCCTACATCCTTGACAATCGACGTGTAATGTATTGCCAACTCGTGAAAGAGATGCATCTGTCTGTGGGAACTGAACACACAATCATTCATTAACACTATTTGCATATTACAGGAACTTGGCTTTTTAGTTTACTTTAGTTACTGCCATGTTTCAGACATGAAGCGCGCAGCCCGATCATGGCACTGGCATACTGAGAAAACTTTCTACCTTGATTTTATCCAAGCACTAGCGAATCACTGGGATAAGTGTATTAGTGTAGCAGGGGATTATACAGAGAAATAAAGGGAGTTTTACTCTCATAACTGTCTTCTGTTATGCTGCGCAATCAACAGGACTTGAACGTCCCTCATAGAACATGCCTATATATTTAGATTTTTTTTTTTAACTGATATGGAATAAAGGTCTAATAAGGCTGTCTGTTCTGCCTAGATTGTGCTTAAGGCTCACTCTGCTGTTCTTGCAGTCAGCACTGAGGAACAGAACGTCATGTATAATGTTGATCACCGCATTTACTGTGACGGTAAAGAACAGTCTTAAAGGTCAACAGCAAGCAAAGGCATTAGTGGCAGTCTAAAGGAATCAGGATAATTCTGTCTGATATGTAAGTCAAAGACATCAGTGAGAGATAAAAGAGAGGCAGCATAATTCCCTGATTTGTTTGTATTGTCTGTACTCTCACTAGTGCCTTTGAACCACAATTGATATGAGGACAGCACAGGCATTTTCTGAGACAGACTGAAACAAACTCTAGAGACAAAAGATGTTTCTTTTAGCACAGTACTCTTGGCTCCCTTGATCATGTAGCACACACACTATAAGAAAGTCGATTGTCTGAGTTGACAAGAAGGATTGAGTCATGACGCTAGGTTTATTGTGTGTGCATCCCCAGCTGCTCATCCCAGGGACAGATTTGATCAATTTATTATAGCTGTTTAATCTTCTCTGGAGCCTTGAAAATGCCATAAATCAGTACTTAAAGGTCTCAATATCTTGAATATCTATAGCCTAAACAAAACACCGTAACTCATCCATGTCTATCCCAGGTTATGACATTATTTCTTTTTTTTTTAAAAGAAAAACATCATCCCATCACTGCTTCTGAAAGTCAATTGTGTGAGTAAGGGAACAATCACATATTATGTGAATTAGTGCATGCCTAGTCACACTGACACCGATACACTTTAACTGACACAACCATAACAAACTAGCATGTTAGAACACGTAACATTACCTGTTTAGTCCCTGATTCTGGCTGGCTGAAATGATTGTGTACACAGGTCTGCTTAAAAACAAACAGCATTCATGTGCAGTGTACATGAGTAGACAGGTGATGTACAAGTGAGTCATTTCATTTATGGATCTCCAGGCATCAAAACAAGTACCAGACTACAGTCCAAAGGGAAAAGATGGTCCTCAGAGACTCTTTCATCTTTAGTTTAGGTTGATTTCACAATTGGCATGCCATTTGTCCCCTTGTAATTCTTAAACATTACTTTTTTTCGTTTTTTTAACTATTTTTCTCTCCACAGTGGGTGCATCTTGCTACAAAAAATGGGCCAAAGAATTTTCGGTTGTGAAAATGTTGCAACATAAATTTGGCAGTGTTCCTATTGGGAATGGTCCTTCTACATGCCATTCGGCACATCGGGCAATGGATACTCCCCGCCTTGGAGGTATAACCGTTGTTTCTGTGGCAGTTACTTACAGGGTCGGGTGGCCAGCTCGACGACCAAATGTATCTGAGAAATTGGTTGTGAACTTGCTTAGGCGTCCAACAGTGGCAACTTGGTGGCATTGAGGCTCAAACCAGGGGACCTCCTGATCAGCAGCTTAACACCTTAGCCACCGAGCTACCCCTGCCCCTCGGACGTTAGGACACGGTTGGTATTAGGTTGTTTTATTGTGAATGTTTTACTTTACTTATAAGCAATAAATTACTTTGATGAAATGACAGTTGTCGGTGTTGACTACATGAAATTGTGATAAAATTGAACGAATCACCCCAGCATCGTTGTGCAAATACGACTTCGAAACAATATATATATATGGCTTTTTTTTTTTTGTCTTGCAACTCAAACACATCCATGTAATACTCATGTTGCTGACAATAGTTTTTTTGTCTCTTCTTCATTTCTGCAACTAAGCCGATGGCCTCAGGGGGACTCCGGGCTCAACAGTGAGCAGAAAGCAGCTGTAAAGGGGAAAAAAACCTGTTTACATGGAGCAGTTTGGATTGGGTGCAAACCCCACAGGACACTACAGTACTGTAAGCATTTCACTGCATATCATACTGTGTATGGTTGTGTATGTGACAAATAAAATTTTAGTTTTAAAATTTTGAATTGGAGATACTTAGGAAAGGTAAGTGTAATACTACAGTGTAGCTCTTTTAAATGGTGTGCACCAACTTCTACCTTCGAGATGCGCACGCTGTGTGTGGAAGCTGGCGTTTTCATTCGGTTCTCAAGTCGGGATTCATGAAGTGTGTTATAAACCTAAGGAACCATGGATGTAATGGGTTTGGCATTTATCAAAAACAACGTCATCCTAAGGTTGTGTTTTGGGTGGACGAGATTGCAAACTAATTACAACCATATGACATGTCAGGGTTCCGGTGGTTAAGTAGTATCCATTCTAATAGCATGAGTACTTTAAACACATTGTAATGATATGTTGCTAATCTTCAGTATTATTATAAGTTTCTTCAGTATATACGTTTCTAGACACCTAACCATCACATTTTGTTTGAAACATATTTGAAACATTGTTTGAAACATTCCACAATGTGTTCCTGGAACTCTCTTTGTGCACAGAGGGACTGTCATGCTGGAAAATGTTAAGGCTTGAACCCTTAGCCCCAGGGAAGGGAAACCTTAATGCTACAGTATACAAAGACAACTTTGTGACAACACATTGGTGAAGGCCCACATATGGGTGATGTTAGAGTGTCTACATACTGATGATCATATGGTGTTTGGTTATTTGTTTATATTTACTTCGTAATTTACTTTAACCATGTTGTACTTTAAAGATGGCATCAGTCAGTCAGAATTACAATATTATCAAGAAATGACAAGAATACCTAGTTATCATCTTCCCCCGATCTGCAGGAAATTCAGATGATGTGGAATATTTTGAACCAGTTAAAAGTGCAGGTAAAAATATGGTGTGAATTTTTCCAATTAACATAAAAGATGAGCGATGAGACAGGAGGTTTCAAGCCTGATATGTTTAATGAATTTGTGCATGAATGCAAAAATACATTTTCTGAAACATTTATTGATTAGATTTCAAGGTAAATACTGAGTCAGGAAGACAAATTGCTGTCTAACCTTTTTTTCCCCAAGGTTTTTAAGTATTTAACTGAAATATGCATATTGATTAATATCGAGTACAATGACTGACTCATTCTCTACACCACTTATTCTGGACTGGGTGCCAATCAATCACAAACTACTGGTGAATTTGGAAAATGCCAGTTACCTTAAACTGCATGTGGGAGGAAACCCACTGAGCATGTAGAGAACATGCAGACGGGAATAAAACGCTTGACTCTTAGCATGCGAGGCCACAGTGCTAACCACAACAAACTACCAATATTGAAAATACTTTATGTTAGACATTACACCACCATACTGCCGATATTGAATATACCTATGTTAAAAATATAACCCTCAAATTTCATGTTCTTGTCAAATGGAAAAACTTTTTACATTAAACATGAACAAAACCATAAAGAAGCCTACTGAAGATGTTTTTCACCAAACCTAATTAATAAACTATGACTTTTAGTTCAACCTCTTGTAAATTAAACCGTCTAATTTAATAAGCTAACATCTCTGGCTAATGTTTTCAGAGCAAACTCGCTAGCTTTGTTATCTTGCTAACTTAGTTAATCATTGTTTCTTTGAACAATACATGCACAAGCTACCCTTCATTCCTCTGTCGTTTGGTAGCTCTGGAAGACTGAGCTGCTATCTCCCACTGGATTGTCTTGGATACAAGGGTCTTTGGTGTTTACTGCTGAGCTAATCTTCCTTCCTTGCTGCATGGGTTGTTGCTGCTGACCCATAGAGGAACCTGGCTGTGTTATCTGGGCAGATTTGGGCGCTTGAGGCTTAATGTGTCTGTGAGCAGGTTTAAGGTAAACAGTGAGAGTCCCTCCTCCCACTGCCTGAGAAATATCACCACAGACTCATTTTAAGATAGCACTTGTGAGTGACATCTTCAATATACAGCAATCTCCCGCTCTCTTTCTCTGTTATCATATGACCTTCTCTACACTCCAGGAGGTTTTATGGTGACAGTAGGGTTATTGTGACGCTTATTGCTTGGCTAACATTGGTAGCAAAACTTAGTTTTAAGGTTCATAGATCAGTAGCATAATATTTTAACTTAATTTAACCAGCAGAAAGTTGCATCAAAAGAATGACTGTTATAGCATAATTTGAAAGCAAATGGCCACTAAGTTCAGTGTACAGACTGTTAAAAATGTCCAATTACACCTACTGGCATATTTATTAGGAATGGGAATCACCAGGGGCCACCTGATACAATATTATCATGATACATAGGTGCCAATTCGATTTTTATTGTGATTTTCTGTATAACAATTTTATTAATATCCCGATTTGATTCTAAACAAGCTTAGCAAATAATTCTCTACTCCAGCATGAGACGCTGTACTGCCAGTGTAATAGTTAGAATAGCCAGTGTTGGAATAGTTTAGAGTGCACCACCTGTAGGTTTATAAAGGAACTGCAACATTTTACCATTTACAACATTATAACATTTATCTAAATACACACATAATAAATCCATATACATAAAAGAAAGGTTTCGTCTGTACAGTGGTCAGAACTCGCTCTTTCAATCATATCTTTACATGTCATACATTGGAGAACCCGAAACCAGAAACCAGAAAATTTTCTGTCTGTATATCTGTCCAGCTAGATTTTGTTACAGCATCACACAAAATTGGCTGTATTGAATCTAATGAGCCTTTGCTAGTCCTTTGTTATTTGCCTAAAGTTAAACCTGTGCCATAAATTCAATCAAAATTTGGAATAGAGGTGAAGTTTTGAGCAGTTATGTGCCAGCTTATAAACCACAAGTTTTGATAATGCATGCGTCAAACTGTGGGTGCGTCTTAAATTAAATGGACAGAATTTAATAAAACTTTGGCATTAGTCATGGCTAAAATAACAGCGCTGAAGTGATATAAGTGAATTTTAATGCGGTGGAGTCATTTTAAGACAAAACTTCATCTTTATTAAATCTACTTTTCTCATCTGTGATTCACTCTCCAATTATCGAACAGGGCGAACAAAAGAAGTAAACAAGGTGTAAGATACGCAACCTTATAAAATTCTATATCTTTGCATTAATAAGTTAGGCAGAGAGTTCTGCTGCACAGAAAGACAGGCAGGCTTCAACCTGAAATAATAATATCAATGATTACATGACAGCTGATCAGCTTTTTTTTTTAGGTTTAACCTTTAACTTATTTTTACAAACTCTGTAACCGTGAACAATGGGTACTTACGCTAGTTAAAAATAATAATATAAAAATACATTTTTGAGTCAATGTGGTGATACATGGATTCCCACAGAAACAAATCACAATATGTAACTGAATCGATTTTCTACCACCTCTAATAGTTAGGTCTTAAAACTGTCTCCTACCTCCTAGTAATTACGTACTAAGTGAGTAGAAAATGCATGTTTACCACCTATAACAGTGCTTTTTGTTTTAGTGATAACTATAATAATGTCTTCATATTGGAAGTATTTCATGATCTACGACATCAATTAAATATTCCATTTGTAACAGCATATGTAAACATAAGGGCTCATAGGAACAAAAATATTTTATATTAGACAGCATTACGAAGCACTTTGGTATATTTAAGATTATGGGCAGGGTGCCTCATCAACATCATCATCTATATCGCTCTATCCTGTATTCAGGGTCGTGGGGGGCCTGGAGCCTATCCAAGGAGACTTAGGCAGGGTACACCCTGGACGGGGTGCTGGTCCATCACAGGGTGAACACACACACGCGCACATTCACACACTAAAGGCAATTTGGGAACTCAAGTTAGCCTAATCTGCATGTTTTTGGACTTTGGGAGGAAACCGGAGTACCCAAAGGAAACCCACGAAGCACGGGGAGAACATGGGGAGAACAACTGTGAGGCGGTATTGATCCTGGCCGGGAATCGAACCCAGACCCTGGAGGTGCAAGGCGTCTGTGCTAACCACTATAGGATGCCTCATATTTAAAACATTTTACTGTTAATTTAATTTTTTATACTTTATTCTATCATTTAGCATATTCTAATACAGTATTAGTCTTAACTTTTGTTGTTGTTTGTTTGAAAATGTGGCTGCCAAAGAGCTGAATGAATAAGAAATGAATAATTTTAAGCCTGAGACACAAACATTGCTGGATCTCCTACTGTACACTTCATAAAGTTTAGGAACAATTATACACCCTGACTTTTAATCAAGCCGGTGCATCAACCTACAAGAACTGCGTAACATATTACATGCTCCTTGTATACAAAAGCATATGAGGCAGAAATCAAGATCTAGAAGTTATGGAACAACTGTTTTTTTTTTCCTAAAAGACAAAAACAAGCTCTACCTAGGGAGACATTTTTCTTTTTAAAGCTCAAGTGATGCAACACACCCTCAACTCAGACTAAGTTCCTTCACAAATTCCACACTGTAAAATTCTATTTGATTTTATGGCTTTATTAATGACAAAAAAAAACCCAAATTAAACAAGTTATTCATGTCATAAATATAACGGTTTGATTATTCTCTGAGTGGAACAGAGTACCTGTGATTTTTTTAGTTTTATTTATTTTTGTAATGTCAGTTTTGGTTTTAACACAATCCTCTAGTTAAAGTTAGACATTTACTTAAATATTTCTGCTGTAAATTAATTCCGTAACTTCCCAAATGGTCTGCCTTTGCTGTGGGGATAGATCTGCCTCAGGCTTATTCTGTAATGGCAGTGTGTGCTAGTGATGTGTATATTATGCCATGGTGTGAAAATGAAAACTACACCACAGAGCAATGCTATTGCTTTTCCACTGCAGTTCGGATTTGGAGTGTCTCATATCCTCTCATTCCGTTCATGTTTATACTATCCAAGTCTAACACAACAGTGTGCTGCGAAAAAAATATGAGGTTTCGCTACACTTCAAATGCAGAAAGAATGAAGTGGCATAAGAAACTGAAAGGCACTGAAAGTTCCAGGTACATTGTCCATACACTGTGAAGGCTGACATAGTTCTGTAAAGGGTAGAGGCGGGAAAAAACGATCTTAATTTGGTTACTAATTTCTTCTGAGATGCCTCATTTTACTTCAATTGAACTTTAACAAATAAAAAAGTCTATCTGGTAAGCGAAAATAGCTAGCTGATGTAGTATTTAGAGAAAATGGCTTGTGAAACTTAGCTAATGATCATTTGGTAACTTTGGTACATTGAGCTGCTAATTTACGTTAGATATTATTGGAAACAAGTGCCTGTGGTGTTTAAAGAGAGGTAGGGATACACTTGGATCTGTGAAAAAGGAGGAAATTGAGAAAAATCAAGCTGGAGGAAAAAGGCTGGGGTCTGATTCGTCATGGTAGGAGCATGCGGTGCCACAAGCTGGCAGGCAAGCGAATAATGAGATTTTGATTTAAGAACTGCTCTCAGATCAGCCATGCTTACCGCAGGTCCAGGCTTTGGTGTGGTTGCTCTAGCAGACATGTTAATGATGCCTGCAGATGATTCTGCCATACGCTTTCAGTAATGCTGCAGTGTGCACACTGCTTGGCCCACTAATAACCTCAGAATGGCTCTGAATTGAGCTTGTGCCCCTGCAGATGACTGCGAATGCCACGTGAATCAGTCTTTGAGCGTTACATGAGAATAAATATAATTCATCACAGCATCATCACGCGAAGCATTCAGTCTAGATGGAGCTATGCATCTTAGTAGAACGAATCTTATTTTGCAGGTCTGGTCAGTTCTTCTTCTTTTTCTTCTGCGTTTGACTTCAGGACAGGTCAGGAGCGAGTGTTAAACAGTGGCGTTGAATGTTTCACTAGTCATATTAGAGTTTCACTGACTTCCTCTCACGCTCTTCATAGAGCGAACACAGGTCATCTAGCACTTCGTCAGAGTGAGAGAAATCTTCAGAAGAGAAAAGGACACAGAGAGGGGAAAATGAGCCGAGGTTAGACAGGGCCAAACGCCTGCTTCCTGCGTCCCCCAACGTTCTCGGGCTGCAGGATCGGCTTGCTGAAGCCTGACCTCCCGAGAGAGATGCTGGGGTCAACAGGGTTATCCTGGCCATCACAGCCAGGCCTTCACAAACGGTCCAGTGTGATCACTGTGACCCAGGGGAACTGATTTTCTAAACATACCCTGCAATAGCACAAACAGCTCTGTGTGACACAACCGCTGAAATTATTTCCAGCCATTCCATGCGGATCTCGTTCACCAATTAATGTGATTAATGTGGTGGGCTGAGGTTTGTTGTGATCCAGCTAAGCATAGCACTGGCAGCCAGGACTGCTGCTGATGAACACATTCATACATTCCGACTGTACTGTATGAAAAAGCGCTCGGCTCTCGCAGTACATTTGCTCATAATATCATCAACGCACCGTGCAAACCATTTCCTCTGAATGTATTAGTATGGAGGGGTTTAAGACTTACAGACTGTTTGGATGTTTTTATGAGAGTTTTATAGTCTCTGATTTATAACTATGCATGGCTGTTAACTTGATTATTTATCGTATACTTTGAGTCTTGCTTGCTGATGTAACACTCCCTGGGTTCTGCTGTCAAATTTAGCTCAGTGTTTTATATTTTAATGCTCCTGGCAACATTCTTGGCTCAGTTTAAATCTCACAGCGTTTTTACATAACTGACTTTTGAGTGTTGTTAATGAAGTATTCCAAACATGAGCATAGCAGCTTGGTAAATCTTCACAGCCATTTATTTTTTTATTTATTTTAAATATCCAAGCATGTCGTTTTTAACCAATATAACCCTTCGACGCTGAATAATAAATTGTTCAGTAAGTTTTTATAACAACCAGGGAACTACTTAAAATGGCCCAGAAACAGCTAAACAGCCTTCTACACCATCTATGAATATTAATGGTTTGTAAATTAGAAAACTTCATACATTATGATGCACCATAAATACAAGTACATGCTGTGCATAAAAGTGCAGAGCTAGTTGGATCTGATGTGAGCATGCAAACGTATAAATGAGTAGGATTCCAGGATCTCGATTTGCATTTTCATGATATTCTCAGTAATTTATATAACAGTTGCCAAAATGTTCAAAATATATTACAACCATGAGGATCTTCATCATTAGGCTTAGTTACATAGCCAGCTAGTTTAACACACAAAATCTATATTGCAGTGTTGCAGTGCAATGAAAATGAAAGTGCAATGTAATGAAAACAACACAGGATTACATTTTTACTCATAACATATGTAACATTTAAAGATCCCATCTTATATGATGTCACAATAGGGGAAAAGCTAAATGGCTTGTTTATGTTTTTAATTAAACACAAACAGGAGGGGTTTGTTTGTTTGTTTGTTTGTTTGTACAAGCACACTGGCGACCCATCTCAATGTGTCTAAAAATGGCTAAAAAGTACATTTTGCATATCATGTCCCCTTTAAAGTTGACTTCAATATTTTTGTCTTGTTGCAGTGTAATGGAAACAGCACATGATTAAGTTGGATCTTGTATCATATCTAACATTTAAAGGTTCCATATTAAATGATGTCACAATAGGGGAAACCTAATTGGCTTGTTTATGTTTTTAATTAAACACAGACAGGAGGGGTTTGTTTGTTTCTTTCTTTTTTTCTGTTTGTTTGTTTGTAAAAGCACACTGTACAAGCACACTGGCGACCCATCTCAATGTCTAAAAATGGATAAAAAGGAAATTCTGCATAACATGTCCCCTTTAAAGTTGAATTCAATATTTTTGTCTTTTTTTAATTAAGTTGTAATTGTATCATATCTAATAAATGTCTCATCTTATATGAAGTCCAAAGGTCCCATCTTATATGATGTCACAATACAGGAAACCCAATTGGCTTGTTTGCCTTTTTTTAATGATATACAAACATAGGGTTTTTTGTTTGATTGGTTGGTTGTTTGTTTGTTTGGTCGTTTGTTTGTACAAGCACACTGGTGACCCATCTCAATGTCTAAAAATGGCTAAAAAGAAAATTTTGCATAAAATGTCCCCATTAAAGTTAACTTCAGTATATTTGTCTTGTTGCAGCACTGGTGACCCATATCAATGTTGATAAATGTCTAAAAACTAAGTTAAAAAAAATAGGGCACAATAGGTTGTGCTGTTTTAGAAAATCAAGAACAAAGTGGTTTAATGTGCTTTACCACCCGGATCAGCATGTCACAAAGTGTTTTACTCCTCTTACACCACATCATACCTTTTAATCATTTATAGTTACAGTTAATGTTGTGGAATGTCCCGTTTCAATTGTAGCTTATTGAATGAATTGAACGATTTAGTGTATTGAATGAAATCTATAGATTATTAATTTGGAGCTTTGTCCTTTCGTGCTTACTCTGGTCATCATGTAAACAAAAATCTATTTTAAGTTTGATATGAAGTAATGTGAACTCAAATCTTTTCATAGAAGGAGAGTCCTGCCTAGTGAATGCAAATAACTCCATTTGCAAAGTCCATTTGTTTTTTGAAACTGGACCGCATCTGTTAAGCAGTGGTCTTTGTGCACATGCTTTTGGTGGGTGGAATTGCCCACCAAGAGAGTTAAAACCCTCCTGTGTGTGACTAAGAGGGCAGTCATTTGCACCTCTAGCCATAGCTTCCACTGCTGACTAATGTTTTTATCCCCTGCTAGAGAATTCACTACACTGCTGTATGAGCAGGGCAACGTGGAGTGCCTCAAAGCAAATGTTACACATAACTTTGTCTGGCAGTGCCTGGGCTTAGAGAATGCTACAGCTAGCGCTCCACCCCGTTTTTACTTCATCCAAGAGCGGCTAATGAAAGGGTATGAAAGAGCTCTGTCAGCCTTACTCTGCCCACACAGGCTGGAGGCTACCAGCTGACAAATGCTTGTGTTTACTGTCTCTGAGATTCTGTCGCTCATTTCCTGAGCTACAGAACGTCTTGTAATTGTCAGTGGTTAAAGACAGCCTTCTATTGCCTAGAAGCTCTGCTGCTTTCAGAAAATGACTTGACGTCAACACGGCCACTGTTGATGATTGTTGCAAGGTTTTCGCAATGCGATTTCACTGTGATTAGATTCACATCATTACCAGCGAGGACTGTAGTTCACATTATAGCATACGTGCAGCACAGCATGCTTTGAAGTATTAAAAAAAGTACAGTTAAGGGAAAAACATAGGAGGGGCATTCAAGTCAAACCGAGACTTTTGATTGTGGAGAATAACAAAACCCAGTTATGAGAGTAAAAATCTCTTAGATAGATAGATAGATAGATAGATAGATGGATAGATGGATGGATGGATGTAAGTATATGCGTATACTTAAGGTTTAAGTAGTTTAATGGTGTAATGTAGAGTTTAACAGAGTGATGGTTGTGGGAAAGAAGCTGGACCTGATTCTTCTGGATACTTCTTGGATAGACCGGGGGTTGGGGTCGGATTCTCTGATGATGCTGTGTGCTTTGTGTTTGATTTTCAAAAATCCACAATAGGCTGTTTGGTTCTCTTAGCATCAAGGTTGAAGTTGTTGGAGGAACACTATGCTGAAAGGCTGCAAATCTCCTCCCTACATGCTGACTCATCATTGTTGGTGATGTAACCTACCACCATGGTATCATCTGCATACTTGATGATAATGTTGGAGTTATGCAGAGGTACACAGTCATGGGTAAACAGGGAGAAAAGCAATGAACTTAACACATACCCGTGGAACGCCAGTGTTCAGTATGAGGGTGGAGGGCATGTGATTGCCCAAACATAAGAGACTGATGTCTGTCAGTTAGAAAGTCCAGAATCCAGCTGCAAATGGAAGGGCTGAAACCCATGCCATGGAGCTTGGAATTTGAGTAATTTTGCACTAATGCACTTATTTACCTAGTGATTGGGTACCATCAAGGTAGAAGGTTTTCTCAGTATGCTGGAGCCATGATCAGACTTCCTGCTTTATTTTTGAAATGCTGGCCTACGAGGAACTCCTTTAATGACCCCAACATGTGGAAATTGCTTGAAGATAGGTCAGGACTGTATGGGTGATGCTAAGAGTCTTATCATCATACTGAGCTTGAAGTCTACGGGAAATACCAATCGGATTTATGACTTCTTTCACAACAATTTTCATCACAAGTCTCGGTCTGTCTTCATATTAAATTAAATTTAAAGTAATGCTACACATAGCACTCCAATTAACTGAGAATCACCACTGCTGCTGGATAAATTATGCTTATTTATTCTGCTCATTTTGCCATTCAGTATACCTTTTTGTCAATAAAACAGATGATTAAAAACCACTGTTATATTTTTAGGCTGTAAATGATGGTTGCAATAAATGTGCTGTATTCATGTGAGAGGCACAAGTGAAATGTAAAAGCATTTATTTGTACAATCAACTAAGAGGGCCAGAATAGCTCATGTATTTTCAACTGCAGAGCTGATTACATTATACAGTGGCTTTTATTTTTGTTGGCTTTTCTTACCGCCTCTGCCTCTCCGAGATGTCTTTCTGTCCCAAGAGGTGCAAAATGAAGATATGAAATGAAAATGGATATTACAAATATATCCCAGGTTTTGCTCCTTCTACTCCCAAAGGTCCACACTACATGATTTCCCAAGCTGACCTATACCACCTTCTATATGTGATGTACATAACTACACTATCCTGATGTGAATTTAACAGATGGTACTTTTACAAAGGCTGTACTTGCTATTTGAATGCATCTTCAAATAGCAGGAGAGTTTTTAAAACAAAAGGCAATGCTATTTGCAACTTTACTAAAATAGGTACCAAATAGGTGCTCTTGTCATACAGGATAATATCTTCAAACTTAGCAAACAATTGATAAGTCTGTTTTGCTACAAGATCTAAAAAAAAATAAAAAATAAATAAATAAATAAAAATCCAAAGAAATTCAAACACAGATAAGAAAGTAATTGACATGTATCAGTCAGGAAATGGTTAACAAAACATTTTTAAGCCTTTGGACTTTTTGAAAAGTTTCACTTTTTGGAAGGTGTGCTTCCTGATTCATCTGGCATAAAACTAACACAGTGTTTCACAGTCAAACATGGTGGTGGTAGTGTGATGGTCTGGGACTGCTTTGCAACTTGGACAAATTGCCATAATTGATGGAACCATGAATTCTGCACTCTACCAGAAAAATCTGAAGGAGAATGTCCGGCACAAATGTAAGTTTGTGACCTTACGCACCTTACGCATTTGAGTTATGCAGCAGGACAATGATTCAAAACACACCAGCAAGTCCATCTCTGAATGGCTCAAAAAAAAAAGTAAGGTTTTGGAGTGGTTTGCTCAAAGTCCGAACTTAAATCCGATTGAGATGTTGTGGCATAACCTTAAACACACAGTTCATGCTTAAAAACACTCTAATGTGGCTAAATCAAAACAGTTCTGCAAAGAAGAGTAGGCCAAAATTCCTCCATAGCGATGTGAAAGACTTACGTACATAAAGGGTGGCACAACCAGTTATTAGGTTTAGGGGCAATTACTTTTTCACAGAGGGCCAGGTAGGTTTGGGAAGGTTTTTTCCTTAAATAAATGAAATCATCATTTAAAAACTGCCACCCAGCCACTGCATGCAGTGTCGGTCCCAAGCCCGGGTAGAAAAATGGTAGGATTGCAACAGGCAGGGTATCCGTTCCAAGTTTTGTGCCGATCGGATGGGCCGCTGTGGTAAACCCTTTACGTGAGCAGCCAAAAGAAAGTTTATTATTTAAAAACTACACTTTATATTTACCCAGGTTATATTTGTCTAATATTAAAATTCTTTGATGATCTGAATCATTTAAATATGACAAATATATGCTAAAAAAATGTCAAAAATAAAAGGGCAAATGTGGCAATTGTACATTTAATGGCTTCTTGACGTACAGTATCTCTTTGTATTAAAACATATTACCTGTCTACTGTTATAGTTTATGTCCAGTAATGCAGCTTGTGCAGTTTGATACTTTCCATCATAGAAAAATATGTGTACATTAAATAAATAATTCCTAATGCCTAAAAGGGGTCACCATTAAAAATCCTTTTATTCAAAGTTGATTTCATTCTGAGTTGGAAAAATCAATTCTTAATCAATCTTCCCTTAGTTTAGATGCTATAGCTGCAGCCATAGTGCAAACTAAAACATGAGATTTTTAAAATCTTTTTAGCATTTTTAGCAGACTTTTAAATTCATATCATTGTACCACATGCCATAGTATAAGAAGATGACTGGATAATGTAAAGATTTCAAAACAAACAAGTCCCTTGGGTGTTTTATAAAAGCTATTTCAAAGACATTGCTTTTATCAATACAAAAGTAAGACAAACATTAGCTTGCTAGGCATGTGCAGTTTTACCAACCTTAAACAGTAGAGGTCACGTGAGTGCTCAGGAAATGTGGGAAAAGTGCCTGTTGTCATTAAGGCAGCATTACTCACTTTGCTGCGCATCCCAAAATTCCATCCTGCCATCATGTCATGTGTTACCAATGCCAAACCACACCGATTAAAGCTAAATCATCACCGGAGTGCAGACTGGCAGGAGAAGAGAGCATCTAGTACTTCATCAAGCCTTTCTGACATAAAACGTCATACAGAGTATGTATTGATATATTAATATGGTCAATACGTGGAGATACAAGGGATGTTCAAGTCAAACCAGGATTTTTTATTGTGTAAAATAACAGAACACTGTTATGAGAATAAAAAATCCGTATGTCTCTATATAATCCCCTGTTACACTAATGCAATTATCCCAGCATTCCACTAGTGCTGGGATACCATCAAGGTAGAAAGGTTCCTCAATACACCAAAGCCAGATCACTGATTAATTGGTCATTTTTCTTCTCGTCTGCGGCAGAGATAGGTTTTGGTCTATAT
>JAOVVA010000009.1:19624638-19649703 GCA_028565275.1 Leiocassis micropogon | reverse complement strand
GATAGATAGATGGATGGATGGAGGGAGGGATGGATGGATGGAGGCAGAAATTTGTCCAAAATCACAAATGTAACACTCTAAAAAATAAAAAAAGTCTTACATGAGTATGCAAATGAAAATTAGAACCACTGCAGACAAAAATATTAAATTTCTCAAATGAATGCCACTAACTAATCACAACTATTTTGGAAAAAAATAATCTACTCATTGTTAGGTCTAGTTGACCTATATTTGAGCAAATCTAAATCTAAAGCTTTGTCCCTCATGTCCCATGCAAAGACTGTTCGTGTACTTTATCTTTAATTATATCCTTAGTGTGACACAGTCTTAACACAGATCTAGCCAATTATTTTTTTCCTGAATGTATTTTATTCCTTACTACTGCTGAGCAGATAGATAGTGCAATTTGTTGGTGGACTTGCTGTGGACATGAATAATGTATTTGCTTGGCTGGATCAGACCATGTTTCAGCTCCATTCTGTGTGATAATGAAAGAGACCCTTTGGGATCACCAGCCTCTGCCAGTCAGTGACTCATACAACAGCCGGCGGAAAGATAACCCGCTGAGCAGAGGTAGCTTTTTGATTTTTTTTTTTGATTTTTTTTTTTACAGTTTTATATTTTCTGGGCCCCATTAAATATTAATCAGAAGCAGTAACATTGTTGGTTGTGGTCTTTGTTTAGGCGCTGTTTCTGTGAGGTCAGGAAAAAGGTTGCATTTGTGACTTGTCGTGGCATTAATTTATATTTTTCTCAACATTTGGCCACAAGGTACACATTCAGCTTTTATTATTATTTTTTTTCTCCATTTTTATCCAGTGCTGCCTGTAGCCAGTAAGGTGTCTCATGTCGGTGCACCCGCTAATTCCCCTTCTCATGCCCTGGAGCACTTCAATCACCAACACAGTAAAGCTGTACTCAGGAGATATGCTTCTGACAGCTTCTTTCTCTCACTCTGTCTCTCTCTCTGTAGCTCTCTACCACAGGCTGTAAAGTGCATGGACATCCAGAGAAACTCCACATCTCATCATTCCAGAAGATTTTCCCTTCCAGGCTGACCTGCACCACTGAATTTGTGCCAGTCGCACACACAGAAATGGATTGCCAAAGGACTTTATTTCACAAGTGAGCAGTTTATATTTGTTTCCTAATTCAAAACTACTTCAGTACCCTAGTTCTGCAGACAGGATGTTTTAGCCTGTCATCCCACAGAGAATATATTAGTTCCTCCAAGGGCTTTATTTATTGTACTTCTGGTACAGTCTTATCATAGAGCTGATGCTCAGAGATTAAAGCCAGAGTATTGTTTTTAAATGCCTCCAGGTATGTGTGTCTCTTTGTGGTTTACCAGGTCCCTCCACTGTTCCTATATGACACCTTTACAGTAGACTATTCTTTGGTAATTAAACCGTCGGGGCAGCAAGATCTGGGCTAGGTATCAAATCTGTAGGTTGTCTACACCGGTGACCTATTCCAACCCTAGCCTGTGTACTCCTGAAATGAAAAGGTGGTGAAAGGAATCAGACACATGACCATAGAGGGCACATTTTCTGTTTCTTGCATTTTGAAGAAAAAAAAAAATCACCAATGTTGTTAACATATTTAGTAATCTATATACAGTAAATAAAAGAAAGGTTTTGTCGGTACATCGGTCGGAGTTTGCTTTTTCAAAAATATCTTAACGTTTCATAGTTTTGAGGACCCAAAACTAGTCTAAGAAAATTTTATGTCTGTCTGTTTGTCTGTCTGTCTGTCTGAAAGAATTTCATGAATCTTTTGCCATACTTAGATATCTGCCTGAAGTTTAACCTGCACCATAAGTGAAATCAAAATGTTGAGGAAAAGCGATGTTTTGAACAGTTATGTGCCAGATTTAATAATCTACTTTAAAATAAGCTACTAATAAGATATTGCTTAATGTAAACAAACACCTGTACCCATAGATATTAATAAAAAAAATTTTTTTTAAATTTAAAAAAAGCTAAACTGAACATTTTGTCTTGGATTAGTTAATATTTTCAACCCAGAAATAATAGCGCTGACATGGTATAAATGGCTTTATTGGTATAAGTGAAGTTTTAAGACAAAACTTAATCTTTAGTTGATTTACTTAATCTTTTTTTGATTACTCATCTGACTTACTCTCCGATTACCGAACAGAGAGTGTATTTGGCTGACGACAAAAGAAGTACAACTTGGCGTTAGCACGGTGTACTCAACCTTACAAAATTGTATTTTTTTGTATTAATAGGTTAGCTAGAGAGTTCTACTGTACAGAAATACAGGCAGACATGTATGTGGGCTTCTATTTAAATCAATTGTATCACTGATTAAATCAAAGCTGATCAGCTTATTTTTAGCTTTAACCTTGTAACTATTTCGGGTACTAACCCTAGTGCCAAATATTTTTAATTGATAGATTACTTTTGCTCAATACTTTGAGCACAAAATCATTCAACCTACGAAACATGCACAAAAATATGTACCAAAATATTAATCACAGAAATGGTGTACGATAGTACATGGGATGCATCTGAGGGATGTGTGACACAGCAATTATTGTTAAGCAAAATTAACATCTTCAACAACACTCTATCAATAACCTACTGAATAAGTGTTAGCCAGTTAGCTTGCTCTGTTTATGCATAGCTGTCCTGATCAAAGACGCTGCAGTGTAGCTGTTCCCTTCCTGAGGGATCAGAGCACAGCAGTCAGACTGAGCTAGACAGCTATTGTCTGTTGTATGGGACAGAGTTGCTCTGCTTACAGCCACAGGGTGAATAATCTTCATTGAATATAACTGCTCTCTGTAATCCCCCCGTAAGGCACTAAGTCTGCTGGTAGCAAGGTAGCCTACCAGCTAATCTTAACTAGCTACAGTAGCATTTATCTACATATCCTTGAAGTAAGATTGCAACAAATGTGCAATTATGATACTTAATTTTAATCAAATTCTATTTAAATTTTAAAGAAAAAAATGTCTTGTTCTATTGACATAATTTTAGTAGTTTTAGGAATTTATTCCTTTGAAAGAAGCAAAATTCTCTGCAAATAGAACAAGGAATTTTCACTTACGCTTTTAATTACATTTGAGTAGAAATAAGTGTAATAAACTTGGGTTTAGTTTGTTGTAAACTCATTTAAAAAAATTGCAGATAGTTTGGGTAGATTCAGGAATATTTTACTTGCTATGATGTCATTTTTTTTTCAGTGTATCCGGTCTGTTGTCTTCTTGTATTTTCTCTGCAGAGCTTGATCCTGTTTGCATTCTCCAGCCTGGTTTACTAGCTAATTGTGTGAAGCTGGACTTAAATTTAGAGCATGATTATCTGGAAAGAATTTTTACATATTCACAGAAAAATCGAATTAGCTCAGACTAATCTAACTGTGAGGTTTCGCTAAAGGCCTTCAGGAGTGATTCACAGCAGCTTTTGTTTCCTCCCCTTAACTCAATAATCATTTTCTATTTAATTTCATTCACTTTTCATTATTTTATTTTTAACAAAGTGTTAAAAGTGTCCACAGTGCTGCTTTAGGCCAATAATAGACTGTTGACAAAACTTAAAATATGCCGTACCATGCTTGCTATTTGTGATGACTGAACAGGGCTAGAGGAAATGTATTGTTCACTCCTCAGGAACACTGAAGTAACCACAGTTTAATAAGAACAATGTATGTATTTAGATTCGTTTCCCTTCACTGTTAAACAGAAAGGCAGCCTCAGAGGAAATGGAAGAGGCATAAATCCCACTATTACACCACCATTTCACTTAAGGGTTCAGGATTGTGTGAGGTACAGTAATGGAGATCAGATGTTTCCACTCTTCCACCCAATCATCTAAATTTAATATTCACCTTGAACAGACTATTTTCACCCTTTAGCTATTTCTGGGTCACATTTTAAGATGAAGACAGATGGTTTTGGCCATTAAAGTCAAATTTAATATGGAGAGGAAAATGAGGGAAAAGAAGTTCCAATGGGAGTGTGTCTTTTGAAGGTTTCCCTGTAAGCCCCCCACTGTTTTTGAAAGGATCGTAATGGTCAATCTGTAAATGTTAACCCCCGCTATATTAGAGGGCAGAACATTCAAGCAATTGAGATCCCATTGCAAACTTTATGTTTTGCATACCTTCAAAATGGTCGCAAAGCATCTCGTTTCAAGCATTGCTGCTCCTATTTCCTGTCCGGCTGTGGTTGTAATGGAAACATTATTTGTGATGTGACTGCACAGGATCTAGAATGTAATGTAAAAAACTGAAAGACGATGTGCTGAACAATAACCGACTTACTAACTAGACGCAAATGATCTCCTTTTAGGAATGAATCATGTGACAGTGTTATCAGATGCAGGTTCATCAAATCACTCTAGATATAACAATGGGAATTTAAGATTTATTTCTTGTGAATCTGACCCTCCTTTACTCTTTGCTACCTTCCAGGTGTTTTAAACCATTCTTCCGCTGGCCTAAACAGTTTGAACAGTTATTTTTATATATATTTTTTTAAATCAGGCCTTGCCACCAGCCTGAACTCTTCACAGCATTTCATTGAGTTGGCTCGAAGCCCAAGTACATCTCATGCCAACACCACTTCCTATTGCCGAATTTGCCTCACAGCTCCCCTTTCCACAAGGATAAGGAAATCGCACAGAAGTGATGAAAGAGGCAATTTGATCCCTAACCAAATTAAAATTTTAAACGAAACACCCTTGTAACCCTGGATATTTTATTCAGGATTTAGAGTAGCTCTCACGAATGAAAATATTCATAAGGGTCTTGAAGGGTCTCATCAGATCCATTTTCACTTGATATTATCCACTAGCTTTTAGATATTCTAAAGTTATTGCAATATTGATAGTGAAATGTTTCCATTTCTCACTTGTTGTCTTGTTACTTATTATAGGCAAATGTGTCATATTACTTTCCTATACTATAGCATATATTCAATTCGTTTATCATTTTAATTTTATTATAAAAATGTAATAAAATAGGAATAGTTACAAAAAGAAGGAGCCAATTCTCCCAGTCTTTATTTTGTCATGGTCCCTCCAGCACTATAAATAGAATAGTGGCTTAATATTGTATTTTTATATAATCTTTTGTCAGATATGTAAAATTACATGTCTATATGCATACCACCTTAGGCCAAGTGGTTTAAGATCATTGACTTGCTAATGAGGGCAGCAGGCAGGGCAACTTAGAGGCCCAGGCTCAGTGCAGCAGATGGGAGGCAGCAGCAGGAGGAGCCCTGCTGAGTTTCAGAGATTTAGGCTTTTTTATGTAGAAGGAGGAGAGTCTCATGCTTGAGAATGACCCCAGGGCCAGGGGCCCTGCAGGGCAGGTGCTGCTCAGAAGTCTAAAGGTTAAGGCTTTGAGGAGACACAGCCTCAAACAGGAGATGAATGTAATATTGAGTTTTTTGGATCAATAGGGGCCATGTTGAGGAAAGAAAGTCTACTTCATGGCTTGTGCCATCGCCTCCAGGCTGTGGGATTCAAAAGCGTTGGAGGTTTATTGTGTAGTTAAAGATACAAGGATTGTGGACCTTATCACAGTATAGCTGTCAAAGGAATGAGAATAAAAAATCCAGGGATTGTTTTTTTCACTAAATTGGGAAAAATATTTTGAATGCTTTAGAGTGCAGTATATTTAGATATACATTAAACTGAAAGAAGAATTTGTTTAATTATCTAAAGTGGACTGGTTTGCACATGCTGAAACCTGAAATGCTGCATAATTTAAGTTAGCCAACAAGCCACTTGGTTCTCCAAAGTCATGCCAACATCTCCCACATGTTCAGTTTACGGCTCAATTTGAAAAAAGGTTATTGCTTCCAATAAATGTGCTTTTACAGCATTTTGTTTTGCACATGTTCACTCACCTCTGCATTTTGTTTCCCCCCCATTCGAAATTATTGCATTTTTATTGCACTTTCACGCCCTTGTACATAACAATTATTGAACTCTGCCAAACAGAAAAAAGCTGTTAAAATAAACATAAGCAATTACATTGTCCAAAAGCAGCCGTTCAGATTGATCGGCATAATCTAAGTACATCTAAGTAGGCATTCTTTTTAAGTGACCTATTGCAGTCATCGTGTTTCAATGAGCCGACCGAAGAAAACAAATATCACTGTAAATTCCGTACACAGCCAATTACTGACGGGACAGCAAAACATAAAAGTCAAGTCTGGATCACATGCATAGATGAACTGCTGGCATTGCCCAGAGCGCCACAACTTCAGGGGTTTTCAGACAGTCAAATTATGCATGGAGTAGCAGGGGTGAGAGGTTAGACTAGAGATGAATGTTCAAGCCTTTTGTGGGGAGGATTCAAGACCTTCGGCATCATCCTGTACATCTTCACCGGCTTTAGTACTCCCTTCTGGATCCAATGGAGACCCTCCTCACCCTCCTCTGATCCCCTAATCCCAGATGTGAGCTGACCCCATGCTACCTATCTTGGGTCTGACATATACAGAGTGATACATAGAGCGATGGTAAATAAATACATTCATGAGCTACGTATGTAACCCTTTAGGCTGTTTCTCACCCTGCTTGGCCACTCCAGCCCTAATGCTTTTGAAGAATACAAAAAAAAAACAAGTATCTCATTCTTTTCTTCTTTGTTGTTTGTTAAAAAAAAAAAAAAGTCTGTAATATCCTTATTTTTCAATTTTCCATCCAATAAGACTAGAGTGATGGAAGAAGAAAAAAATACATTTTGTTTAATTGGCTGAGCCATCCTTTATTAGGTTAGAGCAAAGTAAGTGCTTTCCTGATATATTGGAAAGGGGCTTTGAGCAGGGTTGCCACTGCATGTGGCCTCATAAGTCACATGAGAATCACTGCTGCCATTAAAAGAACACAGGACACAGGAGGAGTGAAATCTTGCAAAATGAGTGTCATTTTTCTCCAAACAACTCCTGTTTTCGGGTGCTGCCTTGTCAATAACCTTGTGACAGCTATTAAAATTTGTTGACCCTATGAATCAGCATGTCAGCTGTAATTTATTTGCACTACACCGCTGTCAACCACCACGACTGTGCTCATGTTTGATCTGTCTGCTTCACTGTAAAGGATGAGCCATTCGCAAACAAGGTTGTCCTCATTCCAGTGGGCCATGAGCAGAAAAAAAGAAAATGAAGAGGAACCAAGGCCTCAGAAATTGAGCAAAGAGCCATAAATTTTCAGCAGGACAGGGCTTTGTTTGAATGAGCTCAGCATTGATTAATTGAACCCTCCTGAGGCTGCTCCATAACTCAGGCAAGCAGTTGTTGCTGAGAGAGGATCATGTAGGAAGATGGACCATACAGCCCTGTGACCCACTCTAGCTCTCGGCCCTAAATTAATTCCTGACAACTACTGCAGGATTTGATCCTGGATTTGTATTTATCTTCAAACAGGATTTGTATTTGTCTTTCAACACAATGACAGCTAGCTCTGAGGAATAAAGCTCCCAACCAGCCTTAAAGTTCCCAACTGGAATATGAATGTAATCTCAAAAAAAAAAAAAAAAAGGAGTGATTTGTGATTCTCATTAGAAGACGTAAATAGAATAGAGACTCACAGGGACAATAGTGATCTTTCTGTGTTAGCCTTCATTTAAATAATCTACACAACTCAAAAGCTATAGAATGATAGAAGAAAGATTTTAGACACTTTAGACATAGATTTCATTGAAAAACAAACAAGCCTTTAATTAATTCTTTACTGCACAAGGCTAGCTATCACATCAAGACAAAGTTGCACTCTTAGGCAAAATTATTTCTCACATGTTCTTTGTATAGTTAAAGGATTTTGGCATGCTAAAATGGTTCTACTTATAACTCTCTCTGAACCGAACCCTTTAACAAATTGAAGTGTCCCTTAAGGCTTTATATGGATATTTAAATAAAATCACACTAACATTGATTGGTTCTTGTGTGTCTCAGCACTTCTTTGGTTGATCTCATGAAGGTACAATACTGGGAGATGAAATGATGTCATTTTGTTGAAGCTGCTTCCACTCAGGCACATATAGGCAGGGATGACCTAATGTCATCTCCCAATATTATACCTTCATGGTTGAGCTAATTAAATTTCACTAACTGAATTTCATTGGTGTCACTGCCCTTGGATTCTCTTGCCAGTGGAAATGAAACAGCAGTATAGTAAGACTGAAGTCAAGACCTCCACTGTCAAGTTCAAAACAGGTCCAAGACCACACATAGTAAAGATCAAGTCCAGAACAAGTATTAAGAGGGTCAAGGCTAAATAAAAAACCAAGACCAAATATAAGTGCCACAATACTTTTTAAGGCCAAGATTTTGCATTAAGATAATTTGTTTTTTCAAACTTGTCTTAAATCAAAATTATGGGGCATACAGTATAAGCGCATAACCATAGGTTTTGGTCATTATAAATTTTCCTGCTCTGCACACCAACTATGAAGTTTGTCACCCAGAATGCAAGTACAATGTAAGCAGTCAGGGCCAAATTCCACAACCCTTATTCCATGCAAAATACATTCCAGTTAAGCTGAGACTCTACTGAGCTAAAGTGAGTTGGCATCTTTCAAAGTTACAGTGTATTTTGTACAAATGTAACTCTCCTCTTTCCCTGGAACTAGCCGTATGGCTAACTGGAATTAACTACCAGAAACTATTTTATGACAATTTATGATGACCAAGACCTATGATTACTTATATGCACCTCAATTTTGATTTATGACAGACTTTAAAAAACCCAAACTATCCCTTCCACTAATCCTTGACCAGACAATGTTTTCCATAAGATGAAAATAACTTACTAATGGTGCACTAATTGAGAGCAGACTCAAACTCAAGGTTTAGACAGTGTGTAAGTTGATCAGGATTAAAACATTAAACTGTGAGGGAAAAAAATATGCAAAGCTGAAGCACTAGCTACAACAGATTACAGTAATTACTTATTAATTACATAACAAAAGGCATTATTATGGCAAAAATCACCTAAGGTTTAAGCTGTTTTATTTTTGTTTAACCCAAAAGAAAGATCAAACTGAAAAATATACTTGTAAGCAACAATGATCTGGCGCAAGCACCTGTGCCATCGGCACCCGGGCACACCAGAAAGACAGTGGGCACTGTGGACACATGCATTTAAAGGGGACATGCCAATAGTATTATAACATCATTTTAGCATGGGGGGATTTTATGTTAAGAGCTCCAAAAAGCCCCGGATGCTGGAAAAAGCATCATACAATGATGTCGCTCAATATGATGTCACGCAGGAAGTTATTAGCCACTTTTCGGTATAAGTCCAAGACATAGTCAGGCTGAACCACTTGAGTTATGAAAAATCCCCGTGCTTCCTCAATGTCTTGAGATCACATTGGCCTGGTTTGTAAAAAATAATAATAATAATCCTTAGAAAATCATAGTGCTTGGGCAAGTTACCTATGTCAGGAATATTTTGTAGAGTCAATATAGAAAAGCAGGTAGTGTTTAGGCTTCTAGGGTTCTAGGGTGTCCAGGGTTCCTTGTATAGATGTCAGATTTTTGACACATGTAATGCATTTACTAAATATAAGTTAATGACTGAGATAGGCATGATTATTTTAGACTGATTTTACCGTGTGGCATTATTTAGGACATGATGGAGGTATATTACTCTCTTTTTGTCTCTTTATGTTTGCTAAACCCTTTTCTGATTTCTGCAAAAGCTGAGTAATTCATGATGCAGATACTGTATAAATGTTCTCTCCAGAGTAGTTCCTGATTACCGTCAGAGCTATTAATGTGTATGCTATAACAATCTTACCAACACATCTTTAAGCCAGCACATGATCTAATGCAAGTCTGATGCAATCTTTAGCTAGTTTCACAACAAATTGATAAAACGTGGCAGTTGAAGAGAAACATCCATTTTCATTGGTCTGATGTCCGTTTGGCTGCTGAAGAAGGCGTCCTGTGTTCAATTAGATGGTCATCCCATCCCAGTCCCCTTCTGTCTGTCTGTCGGTTAGGGCAGAGGTCAGTACCTATAATTATGCTCCAGACGTCAAAGGTCAAAGTGGAGCAAGGTCAAGACTAAATTCACCGCTACCCCCCCACAAGTGCTTAACATTAAGCTGACACACTGAATGTCTTTCCAAATGGAACCATGTGTGAGTGACTGTCTGTTGGTTTAAGCCTCACCAGGATGCCAAGTGAAAATCAAGATGAATTGTCTCATCGTTTGGGATTACTTTTCACCGGCTTCTAAAGGCCAAAGCATAAATGAAATTAACTACACAAACAGGCACGGGGGTTTAGTATACAACTTCAGTCAGTTCGAAATTAAAGCATATTTCTGAGACTGGGTTAATCAAATTAAACTGACAGCCGTTTTCATGATATTTCAGAACAACATGATGGAATCATGGTTAAAAGGTAAGCAGATTGTACTGATTTGCTCCATGTGTCTTGTATCAGCTCTAGCACAACGCAAATCGGGACCGTGAAGAAGATATCCTGTTGCTGTTCCAGCAAACAGCTTTCTCAGGTTGTTCTTTGTTTGCTCAGCTGTGTCTTAACTGCAAGCTCACAATGATTATCATCATTAGCATCACTTACCTTCAGGTTTCTTTCCTGACCCAAAACCATGTGCCTCTCTAGAACACTGTGTTCTCCTTTGCTTCGCCTCGACCAGGCGATGTTGACTCAAGCGGCCTTTGGATCATCCTTTGCTCACTGCTTTATTTTCTCTGATATGCATGCAATCGTCAAGATCATGGTGTTATTGCCAATTTTTGTGGCTCAATCAACTTTCTCCATCTGCTTTGGAGTTGAAGCATGACATAGAAACAAGGTTCATGCAGGTCTGTTGGTCTTACTGATATTCTCCTCACATCACTTAGAGAATATATTAGATTTACCAAGACATGCAACATTTATAGAGTGTAAAGGTTCAGCCCAGGGAGCTCCACTATCTGCACTTCAGTCAGCATGTGCATTTTAATGCATTAATATGTTAGCATGTCCACATGCTAACTCGTGTAGTCGCTCTTTATGTCAGAGTGTCTAGGGTGCTAGAGGAATACGAATCCATCCGAACCTCTCCTTTGACTCCCCTCCATCGGTTTCTCTACAGCATCATTTTTATTATCTTGTCAATCCAAAGTTAATCTGGGTCTTCATTTCTGGTGGAAGGAACATGTCCAATTGCTGCCTTACTGCCTTAAATGAAAGCTGACACAGCTGATTACAGTGCTCCTGTTTTCCTCTGAGTACCACTGTCAGGATGAGAGATGTGAAGGAGCCACAATGACAGCACAGTAGGTGACTGTATGCCATCACCTCTTTCAAAAGAAAGAGAGAGCAGCCATTATGTCTGATACATCCCATGTTTTCAAAGTAATCAAGGAAATAGAGCATTTATCCTCCACCCCACCACCACCCTCAATCAGACCACGTAGTTCTCCCATCAAGCATTCAATTTTGCCTTCTCAAGTGAAAACTTATTTTTTTCTCCAGAGTGCTGCTTTTCAATCACCATTTAGCACCATGAAGGACAGCATCTAAGGTATAGGCCTTAGTTGTATTCTATACCTGCTGCCTGTTTACAGAGCTGCCTTCCGGGTGGAATAAATTGACATGTCATACACGCAAACTCAAGCAATGTAGATTGAAGAAAATACTCCACCCTGAATGACTTGCATATAAATTTTTATAATTTAAAAATTAAATTCATTGTTGTTTTATTCTGCAATTAAATTCGAGGTCGAGATGTTGAACTGTTTTCACATTGGTTAACACTTACCCAATGCCATCTTACCTGCTGATAGGGTAGCTATAGTGCTAGAGTTATTCCTTTATACACAGAACAAAACCCAGCCTCCACAGAACACAGAACAATGCAACATCCAACTTGCCCATGTTCTCTGACATAAACACACCTGACATCACAACGATATGGTGACACACACACACAATGGTAAAAGAGTTCCCTTTGTATCATCAATATACTTCAAATGACCCCTCCTCTGTAAAGTCAAATGAGTAGATGTTTGCTAGCATATAAAAGGGAGGAGAGACAGTCATTTTGACCCAATTTCACAAAACAACACCACACATAAATTTCAATATAAATGTATGTATTTTTAATTATATTGTGCAGATTTGTATACAGGAGCAGAGCGCGAGATGATTGAGACATCGCTGAGAATGGTTAGAGTAGGCTTTGCTGGCCCGAGAGCTCACCAGTGGTAATTATCCTCATTATTACGCTCGTTAGGTAAAAAGAAGCAGTCGAGGGTGATAACCCTGCTAATAATATATTATTTTTTTTAAATGCTACAGTTCAAGAAACTTCGCTTCGAACATTCAATCTTGGGTTTTCTGGGTGTTTTGAAAATGTTTGACATTTCTAAATGTTCCAACTGTATTTCTGCAACAATTTAATAATTGTTTCCTTAATGGTGTTTTTTTTTCTCTCTAATTGGGCCACTTTGTGAGCACTTTCTCCAAGCCATAATTGAAACATAAATAACCTCCTTGAGTTTGCTCATTAGGAATAAATTGATAAAGTGATAAATTACCATTTTCTTTATTTCTATATAAATTCATGAATTAATTTATTATTTCTGTAAAGTTGCCTTGTGACAATATGTATGTTTAAAAGCGCTATACAAGTGACATTGTATTAGCACCGTCAGGGACGAGGGTTCGAGCCTTGGGTCTGTGTGCTTGGAGTTTGTGTGTTCTCCCTGTGTTTTCTAGTTTCTGTTTTTTCTCCCACAATCCGAATTAGGCTAACTAGTGTTTCCAAATTGCCCTTAGTGTGTGAGTGAGTGTGTGTGTAGTTGTGTGCTCTCAATGGATTGGCACCACATCCAGGTTGTACCCTGCCACATACAGTCCCCAGAAATAGGATCCAAGCCTCCCATGACCCTGTACAGGATAAGCGATCCAAAAAATGTGTAAGTGAATTGTCACATATAGTGCACTATACGATCAAAAGGATGCAGGCACCTGACCATTACACCCATATGTGGGTTGTCTATCATATGCAACTGTCTAATATGTTTTTTCTATGCTTAGCATTAACATTTACCCTACACACAATTATTGTGCTGATGTTGCTTCCAGAGGCAGGTTGTAACTTGTAAAAATATGATTTTTATTACAGTACATTTCAGCACTCGGTGGTTTTGTTCTGTGAATTTACATAGTGTACAACTGAGCTGTTCCAATACACAATAATAACACTTGCAGTGGTGGCCAAAAGTATTAAGACAACATATGGCATGTATTATAGTTCTCCCTGTGCACTGAACAGAGATTTCACTAATTACTTTGAGATTTGTTTAAAGAGTTGTTAAAACCTTGTGAAAAACTGGCTATGTGACAATGCTATTCAGCATCTGCAACCATGGCCCAGGTCGTGACCCAAACCCAATAGAAACATTTTGGACAAGGGAGAAAAAGAAATCAAGAAATCGTCTTCTGTACATGATTTTCCAGACGCAATCAAGCAGGTATGGATTGAGCAAGTGACACTACAGGACTGTAGACATCTTTCTGACTCTATCTCGACAAAGATCCAGGAGGTTTGGTGACTGTTGTATTGCAATTTTATTGCAAAACATAAAAAAATAATTCTTATTCTCTTGATTGTCATTATTAAAAAATCTGAATGTCATTAAAACATTGAATTTACATTTGTCTCAATACTTTTGGCCACCACTGTACATGTAGATCACTGTACATCTGATCGAGCAAAGCAGAAATTTCACAAACGCATAGAAAACAGATTCAATCTGCATCATGGTAATTTCTAGCTGTTTGCTGGTCAAGACTTAAAGTTATTGCTTTCATTCCTTGCATGACCCTTTTTGCCTTCTTTACCACTCCCATACACACACAGTACCTCCTAAGTGTCATTCTCTAAATGCTTAATATCTTCATAAATATTAATCACTCATCTTTCGGGATTGGTTTGGCTATAGCAGAGGACAAAGATGTATTCATTTTCAGTCACAGCAAAGTCATCTTAACTTAACTTAATGTTAGTATGGTTTAAAATGATGCTTACTTTCATAGCTTTAATCAGGGAGTCGCCCGATGTTGAGCGCTGAGTCTTGCACTCTCTCAGAATACCCTGGAATATGTTCATGTGGTCATTGTTGGGAACATGAGTAATATGTATGAGTTTTCAATTTACCACATGGTCTTCTCACTGATCTTTAAATGACGCATATGTAAAATGATGTTTCATATTAAACATGTGCAATCCTTCATACAGTAACTCTTTTACATATGCTTTTAGTGTCTACACATTGTGTGACACAGTGTCCTTAAATGGACAAAGTGTATTTTTATTTAAATTCACACTATGTTTAATTATTGTGCAATTAACATAATCTTTAAACATAATAAAAAATACTTCACAATAAGAAAAGCCCAACACTAATGACAGTCTAATATACAATACTATGTAAAACTTTAGTCAGGTAAGTTAGTCTTTATATATTTTCCCTTTTAGGTTTACTTTGCCTTTTGCTTCATTCTATCTAGTTAAGTGTATTTTTTCCAGAAAAAATTATTGTTGCAAAAATTATGCAATTTTTTAATGGTTCAGCAGCTTCTTTTGTGGGAACCCTTAAATGCACATGATAGATAGATGGATGGATGGATGGATGGATGGATGTTACAGCGGCCAGTTCATGGATTATACAACCAGATACAAGGAAACAAGCTGCAGAAGAATATTAAAGGATAGGTTAAAATTAAAATAAACATCACTACGAGAAAAGAGAGTAAAATCTAAGGAAAAAATACAAATAAATAAATAAAAACTATGACACACTGTTTACAACAGTGAAGGACTGGACTTTCTCTCTTTCTCTCTCTCTCTTATTCTAACTGACATGATTCAATGTAGCACTCCTTTAGAAAGCTAAAACCTTTTTCAACTAAAGGACAACATTTTACGTGACAGTGTTTCAGATAAAAACATAAGGGAAGGCTGTCTGGGACTTACAGAGACAAAAGCAAGTGAGACAGAAAGTCCAGTCCTTCCAGCCCATTTCCTCATAGAGCTGCATCACAGGACACCTAAGAGCAGTGCCGCAGTTTGAAATGCAAATAGACGAAACTGAATTAGTTTGATGCTATTTACTGCTTCCCGTGTTGTTATTTTTAGAAGAATCTTCACTTTAAAGACTTTCTTTACAGGTACCTTAGACGTTCTGACTGTAATGATTTTACTAAAAAACTGAGTAGAATGAAAAAAAATAGAGTGCTTAAATAAAATATATTTAGCGTGACGTGGGTGTAAGTGAACCCATTTAAAAACAGTCACATACTCATTCTGAATGAAATTGGTTTTCTGCACAGGGCTGTGATAAAACCATGACATTTCCACCGTAATTATCTCCATATTGCTACCGAATGTTTGCTAAAAGGATTATTTTCCTCCCTTAAGCCTCTCTGAGCTGCAGCTCCCACTCTCTCCTTTTCTTGGCATGTCATTTCCAGTGTGTCGATGCTAAATTTGACATTGTTATGTGCGGTGTGCTTGCTTTGCATGCAAATGCATCCTGCTGCCCATCTTCCAATCACTACAAAGACCTTTGAACCCCATGCAGGTCATTTAAAATGTTAATGCTTCATTTCCTGCCAGTGAAGATCAGTCCTTGCTCTGCATGTAATTGAGGACCAAGGGATTGCTCTATTTAGATGCCTGACTCCAACCTTTAGCTTCCTCCTCCAAGCCTTAATTAGAATAGAAGTTATGGGGTCTTAGAACCCACTGAACATCTTTGTCAGTAATTCATTACAATGTACAATAGCAATAAGACTTTGTAAATGGTTTGTTCTGCTGCTAGACAAAAACAAGATTATTTTTTCCTGATCCTGCATAACCTCTCCGAGCGCGGTTGTTTCCACTTACTCAGTAGGTAGAACACCTGCACGCTTATTATCACTCATTAGCGCCGGAGCGCCTCCTGTGAGCACAATCCTCAAAGCTAAATACACACCTGCACTGCTTACTTCCTACAGTCTAAATAGCATGCTACGAGTCGTTGAGCTAATGGTAATAACGCACAAATAGCAGGATAGCAAGTCGATGGGCCAATTCAGTTTGTGCGATTCTTGTAATATGGGATCCATAGAGTAGACGGAGGCCGAGAGAGCATTTCTTCTGGCAGTGTACTTACGTATTGCTTTCCATTTCCATAAGCTATGTGAGGACATGAGAGAGTAGAGGAGAAAAGAAAAGTCTTGCAGCGCAGCTGTACTGACATGTTTCTCATTTGTCTCTTTGAGGTCATTTGAGATGCTCAGATCAGAGAAGGATTTTGCACTGACATGAGTTTTACCAAGCAGGGGCTTTCCTCTGCAGCTGTGATTAAGAACAGATATAGAGTCTGCTCTGAGCATGCTGCGGGCCTCAGGAATCCAGCTCGAAAGGGCCTCTGCCAACATCAACAGGCAGATCTAGAGCGTTAGCTGCAAGTAAGTAAGTAGCTGTGCGAGTAAGACTCCACTTATCCCCCATGATCCCAAATGAAGCTGAGCAGGTTCTTGATTAGCCCACCGCCTCTCATCCAGCCGACCTGATTGCAACCTTCATTCGAGAGCATACGGCTTGAAGTTTAAGCTCACTCATCTAAGCTGCTGGAACGATACAGCTTTCAATCAGAGAAGCAAATGCCATTTCAGTGGTCACCCAGCAAATTGTGAAGCGTTGCGTATGCAGCAGTTGGAATGGAGAGAAGCAAAAGCAGGAAGCAGGGTAATGCATATCACATGTTCTTTAGATTTAGATTGTACAACTTGGAATGTTTCAATAATTATGGGAATTATCTATGTTTATTGCATTTACCTGTTTCATTTTTGTGATTTTTATTGCGAATTTAATTTGTGTGTGAAAGTTGGCGTTACAGATGTTTTGCCACATTCATTATGGAACATTGAATGGAACATTTGGATCAGGATTAAAAAGCAATAAAGTCACTGTTTCATAAAAGATTAATCCCAATTTTGTTCTAATATACACATTTAAGTAATCCGTATGATCCTGTTTTGAATTTATTGATGACACTAAATGCTCGGAGCCTATGTTTTATATGAGGTCATCATGGGGAAAAATCTAATTTCCTTGTTTGCCCTGGAAAAAAAGACAAAAAGCAGGCAATGACCACCCCCCAACCCCAATCCCCCCCCAGGTTTTTGATTATACACGCACACTATAGACCCATCTGGATGTCTAAAATGAATTTTGTCCAAAAAGTTAATTTTGCATAATAGGTTCCATTTAAAGTTCTGGGATCCTGATTGGAAGTTTAAGCATTCAAATGCCACATCCCTGCTGCTTCTGTTGAGCCCTAAATCCTTATTTGCTCAATTTGATTGTAAGTCATATAAATGCATTCGCCGAATGAAAAAAATAACGTAATTGGAATAAATTATGCTGGGTTTTATGCTCGGTAAATATATGATAATAACATTTCTGTTGGAAATTTGAATCCCTTGGATTGAGGTATGTATGATAATGTATATGGGCTTTAGACCTTCTCAAACCTATCACAAGCTATTCAAACACAAGCAGAGGAAGTACTGTATAATCCATTGTGGAACTCACATCTGTACATAATCCTTCCTTTTTTATTGCTTCTTATAATAGCACGGCATGGCTGGACTGTTTCAGAACTTGGCTTGATCGCTGTCTCTCCTACTGGTTTGTGGTAGAAAAATAGCATCTTGGGCTTTCTTGCTTTCAGCGGTGTGATGTGATATTTCTCTCATCATGTCTTTCTTCCTTTAAGGTCTCTTGCCTTGCCAAGATGTGGCAACAATAGGCCAAGCTTCCTTATTTCTGCTAATGGTGTAGGATTTGGAGAGAGTACAGAGAGAGTTTGCTTTAGATGCAGCAGCAGTTCAGTGGTTAAAGGAAAAAGGCAATCTTTATAATTAACATCTTTAATGGCCAAACATCTAAGGTTTATTTTGTAATGAAATTCCGAATTGGCAGTTTTTTTTTTGTTTGTTTTGTTTTGGGTTTTTTTAAACTCCTTTTATGGACATGTTGAACTGTAATTGCTTTGGATAAGGGTTTCCTATATCATACTGCTTATGGTAATATCAGTGCTATTTAGTTATTCAGTTTATATGATTTCATGTCAACAGAGCCACTACAAATTAAGTCATTTAAGTAAGTCTACTAAATGCTTGCCCCAGGCCTAGGAAAAAGGAAAAATAAATATCTTATCAATAGACACTAAAGGCAGATAAGCTGTGTACTGAGCGATGCATCAACATCATCATCTGAGTCAGTATGAATAATCATCTATCATTTTTTTCTTTTATAAACCAGACTAAGCAATTTGGTTGACTAAAGCGTCAGATCACCCTATAGTGGGCTGAGATAACATCACCACTCTGGGTGGTCACTGTGTTCCACCTAAAAGGGTTGATTTCACCCCTGACGTGTGCCTGTGTGTCATGATGACACATGTATGTTCCTACAATGACATCATGATGACACGTTCCCATCTCTTCATCAGATCTCTCACATTGTACCGCACATGTTCCTTCTGTCCAGGTTGCTTTAAATTCCTAAACAAATCAAGCTACTGAATGTAGTCTTTATGAAAAGGATATACTTACAAGATGAATTTAGTCAGTCAAACAGGAGATTTTATGTTCTTCAGGACAGATGGCACAGTTTGAGTCTTCTCAACCCACATCTCTGTTAAGACACATTCACATTGCACACAATGTTTTCTTTTCCTATGTGTGTTTATAGGCTCCATTTAGAACAGTACAGAGGAAGAATCATCAAGCGTTGCTTCCAGTAATGCTGCATAATCTTTAATAACATAACAATTTAAAAGTGCAATTTATATATTTGCTCCCCAGACTGATCTCTCTTTTCCCACCCACTAACCAACTGTCCCCTATCATACAACAGATCCAAACAGGAACAGTGAAGGCTAATATGTGTTTCCTTGTGAAGCCAGCCAACAGCTGCTCATGCTGTGTCACAGAGCAGAGTTAAACACTTGGAGGAAGGTTCAATCGGCCCTCTTCTACATAAATAAGCTCAAAGAGGACAAAGATTGGATAGCGTCACTGTGATAGACACAGGCGAAAAAGTTTCAATAACTATCATTAGAATATCTTGGAAAACTTTGAAAAATTGCCTTGAAATGGATGTTTTTATTGTTTCAGGCTTCTATTGTTATTTTTCCTGTAAATTTGCTAGGAATGTCCATGGAGAAAGCAGAGCCTCTCAACCTTGAGCCTTCTTTTAGTAATGCTTATAGTTTAAACTAGCAGTGTAACACAATGCCTATATCTGTGTCCCATTAATTCTGTTTGTATCTGCATTTGGATCTAAATCCAAGTGTGCATGACATAAACTGAAAGGTTTTTTTCTTCTTTTTAAATTCTTTGTTCGGCTTTTAATTAAACTGGACACTATGGTTATGCCACAGAAACAATGGAAAAAACTGGGGAAACCCCAAAGATAAAAATACCAGTACTGTCACCATGCTCTAGCTCTGAAAGATTCTTATCCTCATACTGTATTCTCATATGCACCAGACTATCATTCTGCTCAAGCATTATTTAAAAAAATGTTACTTGGTTTTATTTCCCAAGATATAAACAAACTATAAAAGTCTAATTTAAATAATTAAATAACCTGGCACTTTGTGCACTACTAGGCTAACCAGATGCCCCGTGAACTTTAAAGCACAAAACAAAACAAATAATTTTCCATGTATTTGTATCTGTATTTGTATCCATTTTGAATAGTGTATTCATCGTTTGTGTCACTGCTGCTTTACATTTACCACAGTACTCATTTGATTGTTGACAAAAGAAGTACATTGTATGCCTTGTTTTTTTATTAATTAGTTAATGGGGCTATTTATTTATTTATTTATATATCTCTCATCACTCACTCATCGTCTATATGAATGGAGCCTATCCCAGGAGACTTAGGGTTCGACACTGGGGACACCCTGGATGGCATGCAAATCCACTGCATAACACACATATATACACACACACACACACACACACACACACACCCATGCTTATTCACACACTACAGGCAATTTGAGAACACCAATTAGCCTAATCTGTCTGTCTTTGGACTTTGGGAGGAAACCGGAGTACCCAGAGGAAACCCACCAAGCGCAGGGAGAACATGCAAACTCAATGCACACAGACCTGAGACAGGAATTGAACCCAGAACCTGGAGGTGCAGGACAACAGTGCTAACCTCCAAGCCACCTTATTTATTTATTAATGTATGTATTTTGAGTTTGTCTACTAATAGTTATTTCAGCGAAACTCTCTTGCCAAGTGAATATCTTACAGAACAAACATAGAGCAGTTCACCGAAAACAAACCCACATGAGTTTTAGTTCATTTAGCCTTAAGACCCTGTAATTATGTCGTGTAGAAGCTGCGCTTAGGGAGATGGTGAACACAGTGTGCACTGACTCTTTAAACACAGAGTTGAGTTTCTGTGTATTAGTGAGCCTAAGAACAATGTCAGTCTGATAAGTGAGTGTAAGTGTAACAGAGATTGGGCTGGACAAGACCTCAGTGAAGGTGCAGCTGATTCATGGCCTGCAGTCACAGAGTAACAGATGTGATTTTCTGCCCAGGTGCACCAGATTTGTCTCAGCCAAAGGACCTCACTTTCCCCGGTCATTTATTATTCAGGCTTACAACAGTGATACATTGCTTGTTAACATTAGTTAGCAATCTGATTAATTAATTATAATGGGGATTATATGATGGAGATGGGGATGGAGATATCTCTACTTTCCTATAGGTGTGTATCTACTTCCTGTGCCTGTCTATCTATCTATCTATCTATCTATTTTTATTTTGCATTCCCTGATGATTCAAGATGAAGTAGTTACATGACACTTGGCCACAGTGGGTCAGAGGCTGTAATGATGACCAGACCACACTGTGCTTTCCTAAGATGTAATGACCATCTGTTCACATAGAAAGCATTATTACAATTTGTAGACGAACACCCAGTTTTTCCATTGATTTGCACTAAAACGCATATCTTGGATAGTTCTTTATTTTCGACTAAAAATAATTCTGCATCACTGGTGCTCATTGGCTCTTGTGAGCACCCATCGGACCTGATTGAGCATGTTGATTCAGTGACCTCCTGATCACTGCAGGAGAAGAGAAACAGAAGTGTCCGAGGCATGTTAGAAACACTTTAAAAAATGCACACGCAGACAAAAAAAGAACTAAAATTGAATCTAAAACACATCAGTTTGTCACTCCAGGGAAACATTTCCAGGGTTCTAACAGGGTTTTTACAAGATTAACGAGTAGAATCATTTCTCATCCTCACAGATCAGCTGTAGTTCTTTATATCTTTGCCAAGCAGAATAAATCTTGTTCGACTGAGTCAAAGTGATGAGAAAATCGTAAACATGATAGGCTGTTTGGCAATGTCCCACGCCATATCCCGTTGAAATAAACAGGATACTGCAAAATATTACATCACAGATGATACTGATAATGGCAGCTGACACACTATTTGGTACCAATATGCAGAATACTGCCACCTTCTGACATGGAGAGTTATTTCATTTGACAGTACATAGCATTAAACTACAACTTGGTTTGTTACAATAATACAAACCCTCCATTTACAGAAACAAGGAAAATGTGTGGTGGTCTAGAAGAACCCATCATATGTTCTACTATGTATTGTCACATCTTCTACTATTTATAATCTCAAAGCATTTTTGAAAAAAAAAAAAGGGAAGAAATTGCATTTAAAATGTACATTCTGACTCCACTGCAACATTTTGAGTGTCAGGATCTGATTTGAAACCGAATTGATTAGGCTTATGTCTGTTTTTCTATGGAAGGTAGCTATATAATAACTTAATCAAAACCTGACATTTGAGAATGCAAGGAAATCACATTTAGCGAGGTTTTAGATAGCTTTATGCATCGCATTTATTAATATGTTTTTTTTTACCTAACATGATTTTTGCAGGAAACAAGCGTAGACAAGGCTATAAAGTAAATTAACCACAAATGCCACAAATGCATTAGACACCAAATATCCTTCCCTGTACATGATACAGGATCATATACGTACAGCTGCAACAGCCCAAAACACAGAACATGTTTTTTTATCAGCTTCAGTAATAAGTAAGTGGTAAATGCCTGGGGCTTCTGATCAGAGGTTGTATGTTCAAGCCAAGGTACTACCAAGGTGAGGAGTGGCATCCTGGCTACACTCTTTTTTGTTGTTGTTGTTTTAATTGTGTTTATGGCACTAAAAAGCTGTCTTTCATACATATTTATAACAGTTAAACAGAACATATGGGGTTAATGTGAATAAAAAAACGCTACATCAGCATAAAATAAATGTGTATACCATCCAGCTATACAGGAAATACGCTCAGATGAGGTTTTTAACAGCGTAGAACAGGGAGATCCTAGCCGCTGGCAGTTAGTTCACTGCTCTAATATGCTTCTGTCAGTCTTACCTTTCATCTAAGGAAGATAGCCCTTTCCTAAACACGGCCCTAGGGGTGAATTCACCTATATCTGTCTGCCTCAAGGAGCCTGGGTAGAGATGACACACACACACACAACATATGCAAACGCAGATGTGGCCACAAACACACATGCACATGTACACACTCCTTCCAGCCTACCAGCCTGTAGTAGTGATAGCTAGCTGAGAAATTAAGTCTTTGATCTCAATGTGTAAATTTGTGGTAGGGAAATAGGCTTGGCCATAACCGGCATAAAATGTGTCTCATGGAGTTCTCCTTCTCCCTCTCCCTCTTTATATCTCTCTCTCTCTCTCTCTCTGTTTTCATCCAGCCTTAATGTGAAATAGCCTTTAGACATTATTAAATGCACCAAAGACCCTTTATAGGTTTCTGAAGGTTTTGATTTCACACAGGCCTATCATCTCCCTCCATATCCCATACTATACTTATAGGAACCATAAGAGCTATGCTATCAGGTAGCATTTATATCCTCCCCAGTAGGTATTGTCAAAATTATATGGTGGTGTACTGTTTTTTTTTCCCCATCTATCTTCACAATACTGCAGAATATAGTTGTCTCTCTACAGTTGGACACCTGTTGTCAGCTGGCTGTTTAACCGTCTCCTAATGTCTCTTGGCTCTCATGGGCAGCTTTAAAATGCCATCCCAGTGGAATAAAGCATGGATAACAGACTTCACCTGACTCTCAACAGTAAAGAGTCAGAGTCTCTGAAACCGAGTCTGTTCTATTAACATACTGCTAAAGCCTGAGCAGAGGGTGAACATGGCATCAGGTTACAGAGCCATCTGTGAGTGTGGCAGGATTACATCAGCTGTGGGCACAGAGCTATCACAAAAAGGACAGGCAGTTCATCGTTGAGCTTGGCATTTGCCTTGTGCTTGTGGTTGAAATGTGACTGTTGGAGAGTGTACTGGGTTTTCACCCAGCAGTACTTTTCCAAGATTCTGCAAGCAAGTATTCAGCCAACTTGGAGGAGGATGAAACTTGCCTGAGGCAAAAGGAAATTTCTGATTTGTTCTTATTGATTTGGTTATTTTTTGCTGAAAATAGAACAAAACGGTCATTGTAGGAAAAGGACACTACAGAAAAAAAAAACTCCTTGCTGTGTATTACAATCAGTGGACTGGGCAACTAAGATCTGATAAGAGAAACTGGTTGCTCTTGGATTGTAAGTGTCCCTCTCATCAAGCTCTCTTTTAGAGTTCAGAGAGTGGGGTTCCCTCCTGAGACTGCAGGGAAACAGATTGTGGAATTACTATTCGGCTACAGGAGTACCGGACCTCCAGGCTTCTGGCAAGCGAAGAGTCACTTGAGCATATGTCACCAGCATGATTCATTCATTTAAATTTATGGTGTGGAAATGGGCCAGGTAGCATGCCGTGGTAGCTGTCAACAACACCTCCTCCCTCACATACATCACACGCACTCCCAGCAGTACCGTGCCAAAACAGAACTGCAACTGATGGGCATGAAGAAGTGAGTTGGTTCTGTCATCTAAGGCACACATACAGTACACACAGATGGGAATCTGGGTGTGGAAATTAATTAGGCGAGTGTGAACACCTACTAGCTTTCACACACTGCTGAAGCCACATGCTGACATGGGTCAGCTTAAATGAACTCCATCATTCAATGAGCAGTGCATATAAAAACTTCTAAACAGGTCATTGGAGCATATAGTTTCAGTCATGGAAATATCAATTACTTCAATTGTCTTTTTGATTCGAGTCAGTATGGTGTAAAGAACTAATAATGAGTCTAAGTGAACAAGAACAAAAAGAAAAAGGATTTAAAGTGTTCCGTATGCAGGCCGAAACAATGCATTATAAAATAGGTAAGCGACAAGACAAACAAATGACCTTGTAGTCTAAAATCAAGTCAGGGCTGATCAAGGCTTCTGCTGCAGCGCTTTTGATCAGTATGCCAGTGCTCTTTTCCTCTGCCAAGCTGATGCATGATGGTGTTTATAGAATGAATGTGTGGGATTAGTGGGAGAGTGTTATTGGTCCCCTGCAGCTCCCTATGTGAAGAGTTCACAGACCATTCTCATGTGAATCACCTCCCACCTCCAAGCTCCTTCAAAGTCGCCCCAGGCAAATCATTGGACTCAGAGTCAGACGAGCAAGGCAAAAGCAGTCTTTAATTACAATGCATTGCCATTTACATGAGAGCACTTTATATGACCACTCACTGTTTTAACTTTACATAGCATGCTTTTATAGAAAAGGATGGTTCAAAAGTTTAAGAGTTTTATTGCACCGAGATCAGATTATACTGTAGGTTAATGTTAGTCAGAGGTATAGAAATGTGCAGTCCAGGTAATAAATGCTTACAGACATCAGAAAGAATGTCTGTGTTTGATTACTACCCAGCAAATAGAAAACATTTTTAGAAAATAGTTGGAAAGTGCAAAAAAGTGGACTGAAATAATGTTCTTGAAATATTCTAAAACATTATAGCAATTTGCTACTTAAAATGTTTATGCCTCAAAAAACTAACATTAAGGAAAAAAATTTGTTTTTATGAAA
>JAOVVA010000009.1:19581935-19620178 GCA_028565275.1 Leiocassis micropogon | reverse complement strand
TTTTAATTTACTTGTATTAATGATCCATTTCTTTGCGTGTGATTGTTTAGTTTCGAGTGTCCGATCTTTATTGTCAAAAAAGAAAAGCATGAATTAGAATAGGTACTTTTCTATTATTTTCCACTAATTCCCTCCCGTTCATTGCGCCCCACCTGTCATGTCTGTATTCCCCACTAGTGGGGCGCACCCCACACTTTGAGAACCACGGCCGTACTTGGTGGGTTTCCTCCCACAGTCCAAAGACATGTGGATCAGGCTATTTGGCCATAGTGTGTCAATGAGCGTGTCAATGTGTAAGTGTGTATGTGTGTGCCCTGCGATGGATTGGCACCCTGTCCAGGGTGTACCCCGCCTTGTGCCATAAGACTCCTGGGTTAGGCTCTAGCCCCCCTTGTGACCCTGTACACAAGATTAAGCGGTATAGATGATGACTGACAATTGCACTTTTATGGCATGGCACATTTCCATTTAAATTTGGGTTAATCATGGCTAAACAGCAATGCACATAGTCAGAAAAAAATGAGATGGCTACGCTATTCAAATCATGCTCAGTTGGTGGTAACCAACAAGCATTCTCCATTAAATAAAAAAACATTCCCCACAATACTACCAGCAGCAGCTGTCTGAACTGCTGACATAAAGCAGGTTGGCTTCATGGATTCATGCTGTACTTGCAATTCTTTTGAAAATCTTTGGCACATGTTTATAAGTGATGCAAATTTCTTGCCTCCACAGGAAATATTTTCAATCAGTTGCACAAATTGGGTGTGAATCTCTGTGGAAACTTATGCTTAAGTATAAAAGACCGTTACACATTGTTTCAACATGGATGCTTCACTGATTTCATGACATCATAGTTTGACCTAGTTGCAGATGGCAGCATTTACTGGATCCATTAAAGGAACATTTCTCTTTTTTTCAGCATTGCTTAGCAGCACTTTTGCTATTCCAGACACATATACTTAAGTAAAAACAGCCCACTTTTGACAACAACTTGACATCATGGTAATCATTTGCTCAAGGTGATGTACAGCTGATATATCTGACTGAAACCACAATCATCACCAGTTACTTGGTGTTGACACTCTGGTTTCACCATGTCCAAGATATGCAGGTCTTTCTATGAGGGCATCAGCTGAGCTCATTAGGAGCAGTAGGAGTGAAGACGGGAGGGAGCAAGGGTGATCTGTCCTCAGCCATGCTGCACAGACAGTTCTGAAGCGATGAATTATCATAAAATGAACCCCAATCAGCCTGCGCTGAAGTCTAATCTCTCACTCTGTGAGACAGTGTGATAGCAGTCAGGGTCAGCTGAACACATCATACCGGCTCATACCGCTCACTTCCACAGTCACCAAAGTGCAAGTGCTGACATAAGGTCTGTAAGTGGAGCACTAGTCATGAGCCAGGCCACAGTCATCCTGCAAGGACGTGATTTATATTCCACTGAAGAGAAAAAAAAGCTGCACATAACATTGCCCTCAACCCTCTGACTTTTTTCCTGGTTCAGTTTAAAAGCAGTGCTGCAGAACAGCTCTTGGTTTTGCTCCATGAAATGCTTTATAATCAGCTGACGAGTTGAAACAGAGAAAAAGAAGGGACAAAGAGATCTTCAGTTTACAAAAATCCAACAAGGACGCAGTCATGTCATTGCAAATCTGGGATAGATTTAGTGAAACTGGTTAAATTCGCATGTCAGATATGTGCCCATAAATCAATTCAGTTTCTCCACCATATGCTGCAGTGTGCCATATGCCAAATGACTTTAGCAGGCAGCTCCACCACAGGCATTAGTGGCTGATGATGATGATTGTGACAGCTAAATCTCTCTGCCAGTGCTCTGTCCATTGGTTATTAGTCACTAGGCATGCACCGATAATCAGGTTTAATGATCATGTTATTAGATTATGTACCTCGATATTCAAAAAGCATCATATTTTTAGCAGCCACACTCCATATTATCACTATACATGTGCAATCATTTGTGCATTCCAGAGATAAAAGCAGGTTTTCATTTAAAATTTAAAGGAACCCAATGTATCTTTCTTGGCAAAAGCCATCCACAAGGTCTGTTCACCAAATGGGAATCCCACAAAAGTTTAAAAATTGTAGGTTATATTTAGACAGGCATCTTAAATAGATATTTCTCCTCTAGTTTCTAGCTGAGTAGCAAAAGATGTCCTAGAAATCTTATTCTAAATACTTTTTCATGTCACTTTTACAACCACATTTCATGTGGTTTCAAATGCAAATCGGTCTGACAGAGGAACATGTGATTCTATTTAATCATTATTCAGTGAGGGTTGCTTTTGAGAAGAAAAAGAAAAAAGAAAACAAACAAAGTTCAAAACCAAGACCGAAATGTGATTTAAAAAAATCTTTCTGTCTGTGTTTTTTAAGACTTTATTTAATATGTATTTATTAATATTTCCACCCCGTGTTACAATTTCCCATGCGTTCATCTGTTCTCTGTTTAACATTCATGTTAACCAGCCACACACACATTCATGTCACATTATGAATATGATAACCTTTAAAAAGGTGCATAATTAAAATTGACAGTCTTCAGGATAACTGAGTATTTTTCCATTGGTAACCATGTAAATCAGGTATATGATAAAGCCCAATGAACTACTGTTGTCTTAGTCTGCTTTTATAAAACAGTAGCAGCTCCTGACATTGGATAATATTTTAATAGTATTCACTTTTAAATGGCTACACGATATTTTGAAAGCCTCTATACATTGAAAAATAATGTAGATACCATCCTGAAATTATGCAAAGTATTTATTGGGAGTGGACTTTTCCGAAACCCCAAACAGATATCATGTGGACATTTGGAATATGAGGTTCTTTTAAGTATTTCAGTAAATATATATAGTGTAAAGTATATCCTTTACACCGGTTAGTCAATAACACCACCGCTAGGTGACTTGAATAACATTGCTTATCAATTATTTACCAGTAAACTGCCAACAGGATCATGAGCACCCAAGACTCACTTATGCCTGTGGGGACCAGAGGACATCCAGCCTGTCTGTTCCCACAAAAAAGCTAATGAAGCACAAATTGCTGAAGAAAGTTAATGCTGGTTTTGAGAGAAAAGGTATCAAAACACAAAGTACCCCATAGCCTCCAGCTTAGCAGGGCCCAGAGTTCAAGTATGCAGATCCGGGCCTGCAAAATCCCCAGATCTCAATCTGACCAAGCATCCATAGAATGCGCAGGACAAAAAAAATTCTGATCCATGGAGGCTCCACCCCACCACCCACAGCACCCAAAAGATTCACCGCTAACGTCCCGGTTCCAGACACCACAGCACACCCCCAGAGGTCTTGCGGAGTCATGCACGAGAGAACGAGTCCGGTGCCAAAAAGGGAACCCAATGTACTTTCGTAGTGATTTGCAGATGATGACATGTTTAATGTGTTCATCTTTCTAGTATCTAAAAGTTGAGAGGCTGTGAGAGCTGGAAAATAGCTTGGTGAAGAGAAAAAGGTATCAAAACACAAAGGTGAAGTTTATTGGTGAAGTTTGTTGGTGCTGTGTGTATGAACATCCTATGGCTTGAAAGTTGCGGAGTCTGTAAAACTGTGACCCTTTAGGCATTTAGTGTATGTATGATTTATTCAAGTCCTACTAATGAGGATTTCTCTATTACTTCCCCTGCTTGTGTGTACGTGCATGCCTTCAAACCACTACTGAAAAGTGATCAAACCAAGGCCGACTTGAAAAACCCCAGAATTACATAATTGTGAACAAATGTGGTTTGAGCCAGTGAGTATGAGATTGGAGAATGATTAAATATTTAAGCTTCATCAGTGCAGTTCAGAGCATCTATCAGAGCCCACAGGGCAAGAATCGTTCTCTAGTGCTGCAACATTTTGCTTTTTTTTGTTTTTTGAAGCTCTTTCTTCAGTAATTCTTGTGTAGATGTGGATCTCTTTGTTATTTATTTATTTATTTATTTCTGACATGTTATCTGCGTTAAAGGGGAATTCATTGAAATGAAAAAAGGAAAATGAAATGTGTTTCTTGCATCTTCTCTTAAAATGCTTCTGGCCTGGTTACTGCTGTCAGCTGTGATTTCTGTTGAATTCTTACATCACACAAAATTAGTGGCGAAAATGGGGAAAGGATTGATTTCACATTTTTCCTGAAGTTATTTGGTTTTAAAAAATACCCTCATATACATTTAGAAATGATTGCCTGTTTTGTACTTTCTGTCTGTGATGTTCATATCTGCTATGATATCACTGCACAAGTTGTTCAGTTATTTAATTCCTACATAGTCACTGAATGAGTCTAGTATCTGGATCTAGATACAGTACAAATATATTACAGTGGAACATTTATGTAATATGCAAAATAGAATTGCAAATAAGCAAACTGTGTATCAAATTAGAACAATTAACTCTATAAAGGTACCTCCAGTGGAAATGGTGGGAGTAGGCTAAAGCTGACTGTTTTAAAAGTGAAAAGTTGACTGTTTTAAAACTAAAATAAAGCATTGGATTTATAATAGAATTTCCAGAAATGATAGTCTGGACTGTGGGCTGATGTTTTATTGTCCTGAGTTAGAATCTAAGGGAACTTTTACAAATATAACAAAAAGTGCCTTTAAATATTATTGACCCTGCATTTAAAAATACCAACTATCGTTCCCTTTGTTATTTACTGAAATATCAGTGAAAGGAGCCATTAAGCAACTTGTCCTGCACCATCTGTTCCCTGACCTTCGCTATGTCACTAAACCGTCATTGAATGATTAGATTAAATAATCAAGTCGAGTCATGATCATTTATTGGCAGATGTACATGTATTTATAGCATCTCAGTAAAGCAGGCGAAGAAATCGAGCCCAAAATAACTAATTTCATTTGTTGTGACTAAATCTCAGGTGGTGACGTGATAGCGACAGTGGCTCAGCATGCCCATCCAGCTGTGAAATCAGAAGCACACATCCTCTAGGGTGTCAGATGTGACTACTAACCTGCTCATTCCCTAGACAAGGCTAAGTAATGTACATGTTAGGGAGTATACACAGAAAGCAGATCCCCAATCACTTAGGGCACACAATGTGGGACATCATGGTTCTGGAGTTTATTGCATAAGGCATGGCCACAGGTTGGTTATCATCCTCTGGGGGAAGTGGAGCAAATGCAAATGGGAAATGGTGCTGTTCCTGTTGTGGGAATAAAAGTGTTTCTAATGCACATATTATTATGACTGTCCTGTCGTAACCGGTTGCTACCGAAATAGTATATCGATGCTTGTGGTTATGATATTTTGTTGAGTTGCAGTAGGATGTTGTCGAGGCTAGATCAGGTCAGCTGTATGTGGTCCTTTCTATTGCCACCTCATTTACACTGTATATTAAATAATCTATTTTAAACCTGACTATGGTCCCTCTGTCCTTGTATGACAGGGCTGTGTCCATCTGGGTAATTTGATAAGAGCCATTTAGGCCTCACACACAGCCTGTAATGGAACACCTAGGAGACTTGCTGAGGATCCATAGTTATAAGTGGGTCAGACAGAATAAGAGAGAGGGAGACAAGAAGAGTCTGCCTGCCCCTGTCTGAAGCAGTTCCTGCCCTTTTCCTTCCAGTTTTCCTAAACAGGATGCCCATATTTATTATTCCCACTCACTGAAAAAAAAAAAAAAAAACATCTTGGTGTGAGTAAGAGTCAAGGGAGCATCGTGGATATGTGTTTCCCTTCATTCCCTAGAGTCGGTAAAGTGTGAATTTTTTAAAAACTACACACTATTTTCCCTATTTTTTCTTGTTGCTTTTTAAATGCCTTTACAGATAAACCTTCCCTTTCATGGACATGCCTTAGTGTTTGATCACAGCATGCGGGGCTAACCCAGCTAACCTCCACTCTCAGATCATCAGACTGCAGTGCAGCACATACGTACTCATCAAAGACCTGGATTGATCCTAGTTTACCTCAGGAGAGTGTGACTGGTTCATTTATGCTGACCCATGTCTGGAAAAATGAAAGAGTTCCAGCACTCTAAGTGATTAGCAATGACTAATCAAGTCAAGCTTGATGACAGAATGTTAATTACAATGCGGTGGAAGTATCTCTCTGCTCCTATCTGTGATCACAGGCAGTTTGCATATTTGCAGTGTACCTGAAACAACCCAGCAGTAGCTCTCCTTATCTCAGACTACGCGGGATATGAAAGCACCACCAAGTAGGAGATCTGTGTTTCTGCACATGTGTGAATCTAAAGGCATAAGAATGTTAACTCATGCATGCATACATACATATATTATGTATTATATATGTATTCTGACATCTTTACCTGATATAGGTTTTTAATTTTGTGTTGTTTAAAATAGCATTCCTGCATACTTTTTATTATATATATATATATAATCAAAACAAGTTACAAAAAATGTTTGCCACTTACTTTAAAACAAAACCAAGTTTGGTTTACGGATAACATGCCTGAGGGCTCTGGATCTTCAGCTAAGCAATACTAGCTAAACAGAACTAACTACGATTAACATAAAAATGATGTGAGTATGGAAATAATTACATGGCTTTCGTGTTCTTTGATCAGTGATCTAATCAGATCATTTTCCAACAGAGAACTATAAGAACCATATTATGTGGAAAAATGATGTGATAACATCAGAGAATTCCTCAGGCTTCGCTGATTGTGGGCATATTTTTAGCTATGCAAAGAACCCAACAGAACATTCATCTGCTCCACAAGATACTCCATAAAGTGGCATTTTTTACTTTTGCAGTTCGGTTGTTGATTTATTAAGTATGCCTTGTACCTGGCTACACTACAACTTCTCCACAGTAGATGTATATGTAATGCATGCAACTTCAGCAAGGACTCCTCCCATTCCTGTCACAAACTGTTCAACCTTCCACAAGAATATGCAGGAACATTCCCACCAGAACCAGGCCCAGGCTCTGGGCCACCTACTTCCCCACAACCATTACCCTTTTGAAATCTGCACTATGCCATTACGCTACTGATGTTTTTTCCTGCCAGTAATCGTCCAGCAGTTCTATTCTATACTGTATATTCTGTATTATTTCTATATAACTGCACAGCCAGAGCAAATACCCATTTGGATTTCAATAAGCAAATGCTTAAGAGCCTTTGATCAGATAATTACTGTAGTGATTAATGTGTTTTAGCTGGCAGGAATTCTTTTAACAGTGATAATAGCTTCTCATCTCTTACACAACCATGATGGAAGATGCATCGTCCGATCAGGGTAAAGATGTTACTGTGTTTCAAAAGGGTCAAATTATTGGCCTGCATCAAGCACAGAAAACAATTAAGTAGACTGCATTATTAAAATCTGTAAAGATAATGGTGAACAGTCAACTTTGAGGAAGAAGTTTCCCCACTCAGAAAAAAATCATTAATGCCAGTGGTGGGAGATAGACACTTAGACACTGCATTGTAAAAATTCAACAGTGGAAATCACAGCTATGTTTATTAGTGAGCATTTTCACAGACACAAAATGCAATGAGGACTCATGGGACAGAGACAGCTGTGCACTGTGTAAGGAAACCACTTGTCAGGCAAATCAGGAAAAAGGCTTCAGTTTGCTATGGACCATGAAGAATGACCTGTGGAGCAATGGAAAAAGTGGTCTGATGAGTACATACTCATCCTATTCCAGAGCAATGGGCGAATCAACGTAAGAAGGGTAGTGCATGAAGCGATGCACCCATCATGCATAGTGGCCACTGTATAAGCCTCTGGAGGAAGTGTTATGATCTGGGGTTGCCTTAGTCAGTCAGGTCTAGGTTCAGCAATATTATGTGACAATAAAATGAAGTCAGCTAATGACCTGAATGTATTGAATGGCCAGGTTATCACATCAATGGATGTTTCTTACCCGATGACACAAGTATGTTCAACAATTGGACAACAATGCCAAGATTGATCAGGCTCAAATTGTAAAAGAGTGGCTCTGAGACCAGAAGTAATCATTTACAAATTGGTGGCCAGTGAGTATTGACCATAACCCCATTCCATTGAAAGTCTTTGAGTTGTGCTTTCGATTGTTTTGAGGAGACTTATCTCTCTTTTAAGTAGGTTTACAGAGTGGTTTATAAGAATAAGGCTACTTTGGGATGAGATAAATGTTGTGACTTTGCATAAGCTTGTTGGAACAATGCCAAGGCAAAAGCATACCAGAATCATAGCTTAAAGCATTTTTTGACTGCCCTATACATTGGATTTTATTTCCATGGTCAATCTGGGTACCACTGTACTGTTTATACCTTATATACATGACTTAAATATATTTATGACTAATACTTAAATCTATTTTTATACATTTATACAGTTTTATATTATAACACAGTGTAATTTACCATTCCTATTGTTATTTACACAATAGCTACTGCATAGTCTCATTGCCTGTAGCCTTGCAATTTTTTATATGCTGTTTAAATACTCTCCACTTAATTGGCACAATGCTTCCATTTGCACTTAGATGTTAACCTGCATTTTATGGCTGAGTACCTGTGGTGTGCAACAATAAAGTTGTTTCTATGTTTCTGTCTATATATCTACAGTCTTGTTCAAAAGTGTTTTTGTGTAAAAACAAAATAAAAATCATCTGATCATAATGGGTCTTAGTATTAGGCAACTACATCCTCAGTGGAACAACAACATATAACTTTTTTTCAGTGTGCCATTATTTATTTAACAAAGATGAAACCAAAAAGGAAAAAACATACAGGCAATAGTAATGTCTCCCCTTACTCCTTCCACAGGATTTAAGTGGATATGTTGCAGGCAGATGCTGCTAATTATCAGTCCTGATCATTGAATGATCATCTGCAGACCTCATAAAGCAGAAGTTTGGGCAGTTTGCTCGTCTGGAGCATTCAGGTGTGTGTTAACACAATACCAAGAGGGAAAGACATAAGCAATGGTTATTAAGAAGCACTTGTTGCTGCAGCAATGTGGAAAGGGTTATAAAACAATTTACAAACAATTTCATTGTTCTACAGTGAGAAAGATTATTCAAACTTTAAAGCATTCAGGACAGTTGCCAATCTTCCCAGGAGTGGACGTCCCAGCACATTCGTCTCAAGGTCAGACTGTGCAATGCTCATAAAAATACAAAAAAATTCCAAGAGCTACATCTTAGACCCTAAAGGCCCCACTGAACATGTTAAATGTTAAAGTCCAGACAGTACAATTAGAAGTAGACTGAACAAGTACGGTTTGTTTTGAAAGGGTCCCAGGACAAAGCCTCTTCTGTCTAAAAAGAACATGGAAGCACAGCTGGGGTTCGCAAACATGCATTTGCCCAGTGCCATGTTTGGGGAAAACCTACTGTAACAGCATTTCAGTAGAAACACCTCATACCCAAGCACTGCGGTGGAGGGGTCATTTAGGCTTGTTTTGCAGCCACAGGACCTGAGTACCTTGTAGTCATTGAGTTGACCAGGAACTCCTTTTCATACTAGAGTATTCTAGAGGCAAATGTGAGGCAATCTGTCCGAAAGCGAAAACTTGGGTGAAATTGAAATTGAGTCATGCAGCAAGAAAATGATCTAAAGTAAACCAGTACATCTACCTCAGAATGGCTGAAAAATAAAAGAATCAAGGTCATGAATAGTCCAGACCTCAACCCAACTAAAATGATGTGGTGGAACCTCAAGAGAGCTGTGTACAGTATATGCAAATTCCGAGAAACCTCAATGAACTGAAGCAATGTTGTAAAGAAGAATGGGCCAAAATTCCTCCACAATGATGTGAGAGACTGATAAAGTCATACAGAAAATGATTACTTCACGTTATTCCTGCTAAAGGTGGATCTACCATCTATTGAATCATGGGAATACTTAGTATTGACACACGTTTTTTTTTTTGGGGGGGGGGGCTAATTTTTAATGGTATTAAATGTTAAATAAATAATGGCACCATGTTATTGTTCATCTTAGGTTGTATTTGCCTAATACCAAGAAGATTTTAATTAAAAAGAGGATAATTCAAATAATTAAAAGAGGAGGTACTAACTTTTACACATGATCCTATCTATCTATCTATCTATCTATCTATCTATCTGTCTATCAACACCAGAGAATAACTTTTAACCAGCTATTATCTGTGTTGTGTTATGACCACAATGGAGAAGGGATGTGTGCTTAACTAATTGACATCCCAGTGTCGACAACAGTGTCGATAATATTGTAAATGACGTGTTTTTATATCATGGGATTAAATTCTAGTTTAGTGTATGCACCATAGAATGTTATAAACTCAGGAGTGAAGTAACTGTACAGTTTATAACTTTTAAATCTGAGTGATCTAGTCTAGTTTTATCTGTCTCATCCTTTTTTATTCTTGCAAAGCTTCAGAAAGAAGGAGGGCTGGGAAAATGGGAAGGGCAGGTTATATATGCATGTATGTCTGCATTCACAGCATGATCAAAGCTGAGGTTAGACTTACCACTGTGGAGCAGTTTCAATAAGATTAGCAGATTAACGAGAAAACTAAGGGTCATGATCCAGAATGAGCTGATCAGCAGCATTGATCCTGTCCTAATCGATGGTGCTTAACTGAATGCGTCCAACAGGCAAAGCTCAAACTGGACTGTTGTTCATGTTGTCCTCATCTGGTCTGAGAGGGTACATCATGTTTCCTCCTCAAGAGAGTTGTCTACCAGCATGTGGGTGAGACAGAGTATGGAGGGTTAATCATTAATCACTGCAAGAACCTAAGGAGCAAACCTTGTTTCAGTGAATTGTTGAATCACTGTTCTTTTGTGTAGCAATTCATGTATCACCACATTAATGTTTTTTAAAAAATAATAATAATTTATATGTTTGCATGGTGGTAAAATGTTGCTGTTCCTCTGTAATCCTACAGGTGGTGTGCACTACACTGTTCACACACCGGCAGGCAGCACAGGAGAGAATAACTTGCTAAGTTTGTTTAGAATTGCAACAAAATCTGAAAAAAAATTAATAATGATATTTATAAAATTGTATTTTTACAGAATCATAAATACAAACTGAATCCGCACCTACGTATCGGGATGGTCTCTGATGATTCCCAAAAATAAACTTCGGGCCTCAGAAAAAAATAAGAGCAACTGTTATGCAAGGAGTGTACAAGAAGATCTCAAATTAGTAATTTTTCAGTTCCGCGTATCAACAGCAAGCCTGAACTGACCCCCAAAAAAAACAGGAACTCTTAAACTCTTTGCAGTTAGGGATCCCTGTAGAACATAAAAATGCACAACCTTCTGCAGAAGATTTTGTTTTATGAACTACTCATTATTCAAATGTGACCGGTGCTTCTTTTTTCTTCTTTTTTTGCTCCTTCAACTTCCACAGATTTAATTTAATTATACAGTACAACTTCAGGTATGATTGTGTTTTCCACCCCTGAGGGTCCCTGGACTTCACATTAAGGACCAATTCAAGGAACATCTATCTAATAAGATTTCCCTGGTTGGTTTATCAGTATTATGACTGGTGCTTGATGTATTTCATGACTCTGATAATGCTATGATGTAAAAGCTAGTTCTGACTTGCCAGACAGCATTTGAGAATCGTGATTCACCTGTTCTTGAGTACAGACGCTGTGATAGTGTGTAAGATTGTTATTATTTTTTTAGAACTGACAGACTGATAGGGCATGAATCATTGGCCGTCTGCTAGCGAACGAGCCGATTATATCAGTGTGTTCATGCAAAGTGCCCCGCGAGCACATAGCACTTTCACACCATCCGTCATGTCCCCGTGGCAACACGATAACTGCATAACGTTACATAAACAATGTTGGAGCCAGGCGCTGGTGTGGGAGGCCAGCGGCTATAAAAAGCTTCAGCGAGTGATCCACCTTTTAGCGCTTGTGTTTCTGGAGACTGGTTATTAGGCGTGGGAATATGTGGGAATTGTGAAATCATGTAATGCCTACCTTCCTGTTTTATGGTTATCGCTTTGATCATAAAAATAGCTCTTGTTATAGTCACTGATAGTTATTCTGATAGTCTAGTTGCAGCTCACTAGTGATATATACACCTGTGCTTGAGAGACTGAGTTGTGTGGTGTTGAAAATTGAGAGATTCGAGAACTGAAAAAGGTCTAGTTGCCTAGGTCTCCTGACAGAACGATGATGCTGGTTCATGTTCTAAATGCTGAAACATAAACCTCTTGGCTCACGGTATCCTGAAGAGCATCATACCTATATGCTGAAGAACTGGATTTCATTACTGCCCCCTGCTGGCTGTAGGAGCTTACTATACAATGATGTAGTTACATCTTCAAACCACCATTTCTGGTTCATAATCTTAGGCAGACCAATAAAGCTCACAGAAAAGAAAATAAAAGGTTTGTTTTAAATAAAAAATTGTCGGAAAACTGTATGTGTATATTTAATCAATATGCAAAACAGGAGCTTTAGATGGAAGTAGCAGGACCTGATACTGCAGGATATTTCTTGCTTGCTTTATCATAATGTGACAGAAGTTATAACCCCAGGATGTGAGGATACACTAATCCTACAGCTGCCTGTCTCATTCTATCATCATACAGACACGCTTATTTTCTTTTCAAAATAAATTCTATGACCATGTCTACATGCCACCCTTTTATACCTCCTACCCTCATTTCATTATAAAATCATCCTAAGGGTTGGCATCCCACATTCGGATGTGCATAGAAAAAGCTATTTCTAACCACACACACACACTGTACTAAGTACACGCTCAGTGTTCTTCCTGCATGTATGAGGTGCCACTTTCTATCTCAACTTAACTCTAAGGGTGTATGCATATAGAATGAGGGTAGGAAAAATATGATTATCTCCTTCTTGCAGAGCCCCATCATGCAGCACTCATTTTGTCTGAGCCTCTGGAGCTTCCCTCAATTGTCACACCCCTAATCCAAACAGCACCTCCTGTTATCTGGGGCCCATGTGTTGCCTGGCACCAGGGGACCCTGGAGGGCACCACGCCTTCTCCATCCAGCTCCCCAGCGTACAGCCATCCTCACTGGCCTTATCTCTTTATTACTGAGGTCTATGACTTTCCAACACACCCCAATATACCAATATTATTGTATACAGTATACAGACTCCTGTAAGCATGTAATATGTTTGACTGATGAGGTTTGAAAAAAATCTGAAGCTAGTTTTTACAAAAAAAAAAAAAAAAAAAGCAAAAGCATTGCTCTCTATCCCAAAACTGCTCAGAAGTTTCATCCCGTGCTGAAAGGGTTAATAAAGCCTGCAGCCAGAAATAGGTTCAGGAGAGTTGATAAGGAAATGACCTCATCCAAGCTGTGCAGAAGTGCTTCCTGGGCTTCTCCCGCATCACCGCTATGCCAAAATGACTGCATGTCACTCCCTACCTAAATAGGTGGTATTTTTATTCATTCTTGCCATCATTGAGGCCTCATGGAACAGATGTTATTCCAGATATAAAAAAATTGCCTGGATTTGTTTTTCCACTTACCATTCTGGGATGATTAAAAAGCACTTGATCCTCATCTGTGCAGCTTGCACACAAACCATGCATCAGCATTATGAGAGTTCAAATAGCAGCATGCTAATGGTTTGGTCCCAGCTGCAGACACCTATAAAATGCTCTTGCATAATGGATATGAGCCCATAATCGTGCTATCATTAGTCCAGTGCTCCTTAAGAAACACACTCCACACACATGCACAAAGAGAGAGAGAGCGAAGCAGACATTAATGCAGCCAGAAAGGGAGAGACCATGAACCTTTACCCTTTCACATTTGACTAGACAGATGTCCCGAAACATTAAGGCACAATCCTATGACATTCTAGCCGCTGTTTTTGTATGGTCTCACTATGTAAAAATCATTTAATCTGGCTCATGCTCCTCTTTTTTATATTGAATACATTTATATTGAAAGGTCAGGCCAAAATGAATTGAAAAACGAATCCATGATAGAGTGAATGAGGAAGAAAGAAATTGTTCCCTTCATGTCTTATTTGTACTGTATATGCACCCAGGGCAGTGATAATTTTTTCTGAATAAAGGCATTAGGTAATATCAGGCCATAGTAATGTACAGCCATGTGTAAAAGTCAGTACTCCCTCTTTTAATTGTGTTTTTTGTATGTGTGTGTGTGTAAAAACATAATAAAAATCATCTCATCATCATTATTCACTATCATCTGGTCTCAGTATTCGGCAAACACAATCTCAGACAAACAACAACATATAATTTTTTTCATTGTGCCATTATTTACTTTACAAAAAAACAAAGCCAAAAAAAAAGCATGTTGGTAATACTAAGTATTAATGCTTCAATAGCTTGTAGATCCATCTTTAGCAGAAATAACTTAAAGTAATTGTTTGCTGTATAACTTTATTAGTCTATCACATTGATGTGGAGGAATTTCGGTCCATTCTCTGAGGTTTTGGGGCATTCGCTTATGCACAGCTCTCATAAGGTCATGCCACAGCATTTCAGTAGGGTTGAGGTCTGGACTTTGACTAGGCCATTCCAAAACCTTTATTTGTTTATTTTTCTGCCCTTCTGATGTAGATATACTGGTGTGCTTCTGATCATTGTCCTGTTCCATGACTCAACTTTGACCAACTCAAAAGTAGCTGTCAGACAGATGGCTTCACATTTGCCTCTAAAATACTCTGGCAATAAAAGGAGTTCATGGTTGACTAAATGACTCAAGTCTTGTGGCTGCAAAATAAGCCCAGATCACCCTCCCGCCACACCATTGTGCTCAATAGTGGATATGAGATGTTTTTGCTGAAATGCTGATTGGTTTTCCCCAAACATGGCACTGGTTTTCCCCAAACATTAAAGTCAAACAGCTCCACTTTGGTCTCATCTGTCCGTAGGATATTGTTTCAGAAGCCTTGTGCTTTGTTCAAATGCATGTTTGTGAATCCCATTCGTGCTTCCATGTTCTTTACGGAGAGAAGAGGTTTTGTAATATTGTACAAAAGTAATACTACATGTAGTAGAGAAGGGGAAAAATCGAGTCAATTATATATCTCAGTTCCTTTGTGTGGAAATTCATGTTTTGCATGTATTGTATTTTTAAAATAATTATTTCAGTTTGCATTTGAGGTGGTAAAAAAGTTGCAAAGTTATTTAGAATTCTAGACAATTCTAAACAATTATATTGTATAATATATACTGCCTGGACAAAAAAAAAGTCACCATTTCAGAATTCTCAAATTACTGGGCTGCATCGAGCAATAAAAACAACTGGGGATATTTGAAATGACTTGAACTGGGTTAAGAACCTTATCAAAAACCTAAAGGATAGTCCTGAACCATCACCTTTGTGATTTGTGAATGTGATTGGGAAAAAGTGGAGATCACTTAAACATTGGTAAAGTTGCATGTACTCAATGTATTGAAAAAACAGGGAATCACATATGGAGTTTTTCCCTCATGGCACAGACTTATTCCACGACTGAAATTGGAAAAGAGTGGTGCTAGGAGCATGAGGGATCATTTTCATACATGAACTTTGTAATCAAAGCTAAAGGTGACTGAATGAAATTTTAGACTAAGTGACCTTATTTTTAGTCAGCCAGTGTATGAAATCTAGCCTTGAAGTGTCAATTGAATTGAACACTTGAACTGTTCCAGCACTTTCTGGTTGGAGATGTGAGAAATCTCAGGATCTACTATAATAAATTGTTGAATATGCAAAATGTGTAAAATAATATGTTGAATAAAACATATTTTCAGGGGGGAAAAATGCTAAAAATAGTTATAAATAGTCTCAACCTTTACTTTCATTAGAAGAAATTGCAATAGCTAGCACACATACTTACACATTCACATTTGTCACAGGTAGACACAAGTAAAAGTACAAGTACAAAAGTAAATTTATATTGAAAATTTGTAATATTTAACATTTTCAGTAAATTATTCAACAGTGCAAATGATGTTGTTTGTATTTAACGGTAGCATTAGGATTGGTGGTTCAGTGGTAGAACACTCATCCGCTTTGTAGTAGGCCCTGGCTTGGTGCCCATCAGCCAATACAACCCCCCCCCCCACCCACCCAAAAGCTGTAGGCTATAGATGTCAATTAAAAAAAACATTCTGAAAAAGCCTCGAGCGTTAAGTAACCATATAGAAACATTAGAGAAAAAAATCTGATTGGCTGAATTTCACCTCTCTCACCTGGGTACTGAAGACACAGACTTTGCATGGGAACATTTTTTCATCAATAAGAATGTATAAGAATGTTTATAAGCCATACAATTAAATAGTAACAAGAAGATTTATCATTGGAGACAAAGAAAGCCTTCAGGTGTCACCACTGCCTAATAATTTACATATTTGGCATATTAGACATAGTAGATTCAAATCCACTGAAACTATTTTAATGTGCTCATAAATTATGCTCCCTAATTATGCATTTTTATAGAAGTGATGGGAAGGTCCTTATTTTGAATGTAGGACTGTGTATACATTTATGTATAATGTGTATCATCAGAAGAGAACTTTAACTCATTAAACATCACTAAAAATAGATCTGAATATATCGCACATACAGGTAGTAGAGTTTTGCATATTGAATATACTGTACACAAAATATTTCAGGTACATTGCATCATTATGTAGACTAAATTTACTCTGTGAAAGCTGCTGCTACTGCAACATTGGTGACCTGTGTAATGGTAAACTAATTATTTGAGTGTTTGTGCATGTGTGGCTCTTACCTGAAAGGGAATATTCCCAGTCGTATGTAACATGTATGTCAGCATGTTATTTGGCCTCTCCTCATTAAGGCTGTGCTGAAGAAATAAGCAGCACTAAGATTAATGTGACTACTCTCATTACCGCCTTTAAGCACCACACTCCCCAGCTAGCCGCGTACCTCAGATTTCTGAGGCAAATTGTTTCAAATTGTCTCCATGCCATTAAGCATGCCAGTCCTGAAAAAAAATGGACTCTTGCTTCCTGGAGGGTGAAAAGGCCGTAGAAAAGCACTAAGATGCCCATCAGCTGCAGCCCTCCCACTGTGAGATTATTAAAGTGAGGCTGGAGCTATTTATCTCCCACATTCAAGACCTGCAGGTAAGAAAGCAGACCAGAACATGCATCAAATCTGTACAGTTCAAGAGAGGGACCTATTGGAATATGCCAGGAGTCAACAGACAAACTTATTGCTCAAATATCTTTACACGGTATATGTTCTGCATTATGCATAAGGGAGAATGCTTTCCTAAGATTTCAGAGCCATCAGCAGTATTTTACCATGTTTTTGGTATTCTACAGTGGATCCTTGATTATTTTAGTAAAATAAAGAAAAGTCACAAAGCCAAAATATGTAAGAAAATAAATATATTCATCAAAAGCATTTGCTAAATAAATTTTTTTTATGTTTTAAATGAATGCATTTTACATTAGGTGACACCTCAGTGCTGTTACTACATAACAAGCAACTCATTCTGCATCCCACTGCCTGGGTATCTGTACTATTTGGTAGATTAATTAACATGAACAGACATCAGGCTATCTTTTCAGGAACATGTAAGTATGTGTGAATAAATAAAATAAAATAAATTAACGCAAACAGCTATTACTGTAGCAGCACATAGCAGAAGCCTTGTCCAATGACTTTCCTAATTAGCTAACTTTCCATACATTGGATGATTGGATGCATTAGCTACCACCTTTTAACCTAGTTAATTATGTTTATGCAAACAAAACAAGGGCCATCAAATAAAAGGATGTACTTTGCCCAGGAGGTTACCTAATGAACATTTGTCCATTCCACCATTACACTGGTAAATCATAAATAAGCTTGTGGCATTTAATAAAGTCACAATGAAACCTTCTGTAGAAAGTTGCTGTATGGCATTTCTAATAATAGTAATAGAACTCATCTCAGTGTCTTTACCACTTTGTTCTGTATACAGGGTCACCAAGGACATGGAGCCTAACCCAGGAGACTTAGGGCACAAGGCGGGGTACACACTGGAAGGTGCTCATTCAGTCTTTGGACTATTGGAGGAAACCCACCAAGCACAGGGAGAACATGCAAACCCGAGGCTGAAATCGAACCTGGACCCTGGTGGCGCAAGGCTAAATACTAAACCACCATGCCGCCATAATGATAAAACATACTGTATAACATATTTGACAAATTGTCCCAAATGCCCATTCTAGCATAGATTTATTCCTATTGTAAGTATACCTTCATAACTTAAACCCTCTGGCCCTTAGGAAAAAGTGACAATCCCTCTTTTAATTAATAGCGACAAATTATGATGCAGAGTTTCTTTTTATTGTCTGACCTGTGACTTGGTAGCAGTGTTGGGGGACATTACTTTTTAAAGTAACTAATTAAATTACAAAATTACCGTCTTTAAAAAGTAATCCGTTACATTACAGTGTTACTTTCTGATAAAAGTAAGTAGTTAGAGTACTTTTCCATTGCAGAAAATAAAAACTCCTTTGTGATTCCTCATGCATGTTGTTTAAGTCAAGATCTTTATAATTATTCTACCATCATCACTCAGCCAAGTTTGGCCCATAATCTGTTAACTACTAATACCCCTATCTTATCTACCTGGTTTTACACTGTGGCCATAAGTATGGTTCATCATGATTCACAGCGAGTTTTGGCGCGTCGTTCTCCGCATAGTCAAACCGCATAGGTGAGATAGGGGTTATCGGGGGCGGATAACTTTCACATACACACACACTAACGGATTGGGAATGCCTGCTGTCTGGCTCATGGATTACATAAATTGTTACATTCATGGAAGTTGAATGAACCATGAAGTCCCATGGAAAGCCTGAAGATGTATTTATGGGATGTAATCTTTTTTAATCCAATCTCAAAAGTAAGGTAATGCCTGGCCCTTTAGTTTGACCCTAAATAATGCCAACAGTGAACTCACGTGACTCTGTGGCAAAGCCCCAACCCCACCCCACCCCACTTGATGATACCTCATGTGCTCAAAGTGCCTTTCAGCCTGTAACTGTATTCTATTGCGCAGAAACTTTTCGCGTTTTGGTCAGCATTGCCGTCTGGGATAAAGCTGTCAGCGTTCTCTTATTTCCCTGATCAATAGGTAAGCAGTCAGTTCCCCGAAGCGAGGCCACAACTTCCCAACTAGCAACCAAACAGAAGCAGCTACAGACAGATGCACTTCTATTTCTGGAGAGATGATGTTGTCCTGTCTGAGTTTCCATTTATGTCTGGCTCATTAAGGCCCAGGGAAAATTCATTTCTCCCAATTCTTCATTTTGAGCACAATCAAGCTTTAAATATGGAAACAGTAACAAAATCTTGCTAATGGAACATGTGGACACAGCATTAAAGACTTGAATTGGGTTGTGTGATGTCAATTTGGTCAATCCCTATTAGCATAGTGTCTCCACTGCACTAATCAGACTTTTGCTCCTTCCAGTCTACAGTTATTGCATGTGAAAGTGAAAACAGGTGACACTGGCTAGATATGTGACCCTGTCAGTCTAGACCTCAGGTTTCAGCCTATGGCAAAACAAACACCACAGTGTACTGAGCACTATATTTTTGTCAAACACCCTCAGATAAGCCAGGCTTCAAACACACAACACACACCATCCTATTTTATGACAGCAGCCTTTCAGGCCAATGACTTCACCATGTCGAGCAGAATTACTGAGTTAGACATGGTGTGTCTGCAGTCCCAGCAGGGAGCTGAGGCATGGAGTGCAGTAGGCCTCAATGCCAGCCAGAACAGCACTTCAGGAATCTGGGAAAATACAAGCAGAAAGGCAGTAAAAGAAAATGGATTTTTCAAGTGCCATGACTATGCATCCATCTCTGTAATCAAATATGCAGCAGAAAAAGTATGAATGTAAAGCTGCTTACAATTGCAAGGTATTACTTCATACACAGTATGGATAATTCATACTGTGTTAGGATTTCAAATTTCTGTCTCTCTCTCTCCTCTGATGTTAGTGTGCTGAGTGTACATGTACACGGATAAACACCACTTTCCCTATGCTGCCTCACAAATGTCTAATTATATTTAACTATATGTAATTCAGCTAATAAACATCTAATAAACTTTATTATTACTCACTCACTCACTCATCGTCTAGACTGCTTAATCCTGTATACAGGGTCACGAGGGGCCTGAAGCCTATCGCAGGAAACCCAGGGCACGACACAGGGTACACCCTGGACAGGGTGCCAATCTATTGTAGGGCACACACACATACACACTCATGCACTCATTCACACACTGCAGGGAAATTTGAGGACACCAATTAGCCTAATCTGCATGTCTTTGGACTGTGGGAGGAAACCAGAGTACCCTGAGGAAACCCACTAAGCACGGGAAGAAGATGCAAACTCCATGCACACACAAAGATGGCAATCGAACCTGGCCGGAAACCCAGACCCTGGAAGTGCAAGGCAACAGTGCTAACCACTAAGCCTGCCTAAACATTCATTTTTATTATTATTATTATTATTATTATTATTGGTGACACAATGGCACAGCTCCAGTATAAAAAGTGTTTCCTATTTTCTACATGGATTGGCTATAGTAAATTCTCTGATTGTGTGTGAATGTGTGCTGTACCCTGCATCCCATTTAGGCTGCCTAGTATTTACTGTTCCTGGGATAAGATCCAGGTCCACCGCAACCCTGACCATGATCAGTTCCTGATTATATTCACTGAAGGTTTAGTCATCTGTTTCATTCATTCATCTCCATTTTTTCACACAATCAGATACCATGTCAGGTAAAAAAGAAATCAAAAACAATCTGAGGGCACCTTAACTGACGACTAAGACACATAGACTAAGGTACATGGTAGTCTTCCTTCTTCTTGATTTCTGCCACACTGTTGGATCATGTTGCTGTCTTTAATGGACTGACCTCCAGAGTGACTAGACATTGCATGGCAAGAGAGACGGAAAGAGGAAGAGAGGGAGAGTAGGGTTGAGATGAACGGTGTGTCTCTCTTTTCCTTTGAACACTGGCCCTGCAATCTCGGAAACAGTATCCATTGCGACCCTGCCCAGGCTTTGAAGAGACGCGCCTGCTAGTTCTGGCCAGGGGCGCTGCATTAATAATTGAATAGAAGGGATTTGACAATGCCACACTTCCGCTTCTCAGGAACATGCCGGGACTTCTCAGTTACTGTTTATGAGTGGTGAAAATGGAGATGCATAGCTGCCTGAAGTTGAGGTAACAAAGACATGGAGTTAGCCTGGGGTTCAGTTCATACAGATATTAGCAGGGTTGTGGTCTGGGCCATGGCTCATGCCTGCAGCAGGCCAGTGGCTATGGTATTGTCTAGTGCTGCTGTCATCGATCAGGAGTCTGAGTTTCAGAATTCCACACTATCCTTGTCATTACCTGACTCATCCATTTTGTTTGACTTTTGACCATGAGCCAAATCAGAGACCGCCCCCTCCAATACACAGACACACACATGGAGTAATAGCCTATTATGTGTCTAGTGACCTTGAAAAAGCATGACAATGGTAGAGTCTCAAGGTTCTGAATAATGAAAATGGTTTCCATGGCCTCCAATAGGTCATTTTATCAGGGAAAACGCTTTCATTTTTCATTCCATCATATTTTATGTTTTTATATTCAACCTTAAATGTCAAACTGCTGTGATAAGCTGTGCAAATTCACACACTAAACTGATTGAATTGTCATAATCTTCCTTGACATAATACATGAGTGACATGAGAGGCGTCAGACATGGTGAGAAGTAACTGCAAGACAGTCTTTGAATTAAATGTGATAGCTCTTAGCTCAACACGGCTGGGTCTAGCCCTGAGGTCTTGTGCTTGGTTTGGCTCTGATTTGATGTTGAACTACATGCAAAGTGATGAATGTGTGCGATGACTGACAGCATCTTTTTAAGTCTCTGTATTCTCATGCCACTGCTATTGTACAGGAAACAAAAGAGACATTAACTAACTCTATAGAGAAATGAATAAGAGAATAATACATTTGATTAGACATAATTAAAGTCAATAATCCTATATGGGTTGCACTGCATGAAAAGAGCTGTATCCGGACAAATATGGTATGGGGAATTCCCGCTAAACTTCAGGTTCGCCAGATGTATGAGGCAGAATGCTTGGAAAGGTAGCATGCAAAGGGAAATTTTGTGAAATGACCAGATACCTCATGTATGTGGATGTATACGGGAATCGGTGAAAGTTTCTAGGAATCCTCACAGCTAGCAGTGAGAGGTGATGGCTGTGAGGTGTAAAGGCCTTTTGTATGTTAATGACTAGATAAAAGAGGTGCTGTCCTTATCATCATAGCCGGGTGGGGGGGATTAGCCATGATGTGCCTTTGTCTCTTCAGCTTAAGGGTTTGAAGGAGAAGCAAGCTGCACACACTGCTCTTCTCAAAGAGGCTATCCAGCGCCTTGATGCACTTGAGCGCAAGTTTGATGAGCGAAGAGTCAAGCCATGAGGAAGAGTCAGAGCCAAGACTTGAAGAGTCAAGCCATGTGCATAAAAGAGCTAAGAGGGCACATAACGTGGGCATTGTAGTAAGTTGACTTTATGTTAGCTGACACTCACTCATCTTCTGTACCACTTTATCCTGGTGGCAGGGACCTGGAGCCTATCCCAGGAGGCTTAGGGCACAAGGCAGGGTAGACCCTGGACAGGGTGCCAGTCCATCGCAGGGCACACATATAAACACACTCACACACTACGGGGAATTTGGAAATGCCAATTAACCTAACCTTCATGTCTTTGGACTGTGCAAGGAAACCGGAGTACCCAGAGGAACCCACTAAGCACGGGGAGAACATGCAAACTCCATGCACACAGAGACGGGAATCGAGCCTGGCCGGGAATCGAACCCAGACCCTGGAGGTGCACGGCGACAGTGCTAACCACTACACCTCCGTGCCGCCATATTAGCTGACAATATAGCAGTAAATTATACCTTGCCAAGTTAGCTTTTTGTTACTTGCATTGTTGTAGGTGTCCAGCTTATTTAACAGTTTGTTGCGTCCGAATTATACAATGTTTAAAAATGTATGTATTAAAGCATTTTAATTCAACATTACAGGAAGCTGTAAGGAACGTCCATAATTCAGAAAACTGTTGTTGTTTCTTTACATGCTATGTATGGGCTTTTACATAATCATTTTAAATGTAAATAATGACACTACTCTCTTTCCACACAGAATAAGTTTACTTCATAATCAGGCAGTGATGACATATCTGCTGGAGAAATTAAATATGACTTTTGCAGATGCAGACCTTGAGTGTATAAAGGGTATCAGAAATTGTTATTGTAATTATTTTCATGTCCCTTTATTTTTGTCCATCTAATAATTTGAATTTGAAGGTGTAGGGTCGTTCAAACAGATGCAGAGAGAGAACTGTGGCAGACTGCAAAGCTGAAACCGATGTCCAATGAGGAGAATATCTAATTGGACCAAGCTAGAATCACATTTATTTTGGACATCTAAAAAGCACTGGTGTAAGTTTGTTTTAGTATTGCTTTTAATTTAATTGCACCTTCATAAATGCACATTATTTCCATATTTTCTGTTTTTCCCCCTTATTCTTACTTTGCTTGGTATATTTATTAATGTTTAGTTTAATTTTAATTAAAAAAATTCTGATTCAATTCTATTGTCATTTTTTAAAGGATTTGGGGGATGTATAGTACTGTGGGGGGTGGGTGATAGGTTTTATCAACATACCTGCCCTATAACCAATCAAGTCACTAAGTTATGAGAGCTTGGGTTGGGCTAAATAAAAAGTAGTGGCTGGGTAATGTACCAATAGATGTCAGGGTTTTGGAAGTGTTTTTTTTTTTAAAAACAACCAATAAATGTTGAGATAAAAAAAACTACAGGGAAGAACAGAGTTGTCAAAGGTTTAAACTGCAAATGAAGCTTCAGCTGTGAATGTCTCCTGACAAAATCCTTGAGTAGATTATTTGCCATGGCAACAAATAGCTGTACCATGGAAGGATTCCTCAGCAAGATACATCCGAATTGGTATCAATCCGTAAGTATCCTAGCTTGGTGGAATTTTATGTATACGCTCAGTGGTACTTGTAGATACTTCCAAAAATCAGTGGTGTATATACGGGAGTTTCCTAGTACAGATACACCTCTTTTCGTGCAGTGTTGGGAGTTGTATTGGATTAACAATGTCTATTAAAAGAGGAGATATTAAGATGACCCAAGCAGTCCTTCTCATTCCATCTCTAAAGTGGGCAGCCAGGCTGCGGTGCGAAGCCAAAGTCATGCTGCTATCAGTCCACATTTGCATTAGGAGTCTATAGTGCATGACAGGAGTTTGCCTGCAGTTTCAGTTTCACAAATCTCTGCAGTGAAAAAGAGTCGTCTGTGCTGTTCAGCGTCACGCTGCTGCCTCTCTGTCAAAGCCTTGTTAACAGGGAACCCTGCCAGTCTCTTTCAGCTTTCTGTCTCTCAGCCATTAAGTGCACACATACACACACACAGTTCACATACACTGAGAGAAAGAGAGAGAGAGAGAGAGAGAGAGAGAGAGAGAGAGAGAAAGTACATTCAAATAAAGCACAAGAAATGCTACATTTTGATGATCAGGACCACCAGTGTATGTTCAGGATGAGGACTTCTTAGGAGTGTTTCACAGGTGCAACAAATGGTTGAGCAACCATTATTTCATGCTCTACCACTGAGGCAGGAAAACACACTAAATGGGATGCCAGTCCGTCACAGGACAAAGTGCATTTCAGTTATAATGTACAATCCATTTAATTACATGTTCGCTTATTATATTCATTTTTGTCTGTAGTAAATATAAAACGAGCTCTGTTGGACATACAGTGCACTACATAGGGTGTACAACATCATTATGGTAAATAAAGTATTATTATTTTTTTTTTTAAGTATTATTTATTTATTTATTTATTTATTTTTTTAATCCAAGCCTGAAAGGAAGTCGGGGTCAGAGCAGACCCCAAAGACACTGGTCGGATCTGAGCTTTCAACATTCTAATCAGTGAAAAGCCACCACTAAAAAAGCATACAGATATTATAGCTTCTCATAGAAGAGGTTGTGGGGCTCAACCTTTGTCCAGCCATTGTCTAATAACCAATAAACATGTCTCCTGCTGTCCCACTTCTTAAATTACAGTGTTGCTCTGCTCTTATGACCCAGTCCCTTCATTGTGTTTGCCTTACACAGTCAGGTCCTGCCTCTCCATTGTAAACTGAGCCACAATATAGCTGGCCTTAATAAGGACATGAGCCTTTAGGCGCCCACATATGTCCCTGAAACAGTTCCACGGCTTCCACTTTTCCAGCTGCTAATAAAGCCATTTCCAGCTCTGGTGATGGACACAGTCTGACCTCTGTCCTGAGCGTGGGGTTCAGCAGCAGCTGGCTTGGGAAAAGCGAGGTTCTTTCAGCAAAGAACAAATCCTCACACACACAGCCTCTTATTCCCTCCCCAGGAGTCTGTCACTGGCCATGAAACAGTCCACTTCATCAGGCAAATAACTACACTGGAAAACACAGGGTGCCTCTGCTGCTGCCATTGCTGCTGCTGAAGTCATTAATTACCCCAGGCCAGAGTTGGATGCTCAGAGTATAGACTGTGTGCCACTGAAAGACCCTTTAAGCTAAATGAGGTCATGGCAAGGAGCCGGTCAATATCCAATGACACTTATGATGAGGTAATGGCACCCCAACCTAATCAAGGTGTGCAGGAGCTAGGAACTGGGAACTCCAACATGAACACAACACTATGCATGGATGAGTAGATGGAGGCTCCAGGTGACGGGTGATGTAGAAAGGGCGATGGAAGGGTCCTCTGGACATTGTCTGGCTGTCAGCCGTGGCCTCAGTGTAACTTTTGACCTCAAGGGTTCATTAGTCTGTGCTAAGAGAAACATCTAGGGGGTGGGGACTCATGGTGGTCCACTGTCAGGTTCTCTGTAATGGATAGCAGGGCAAAGCGGTCTGGTGCTCTATTGCTGAGGGTCTGTAATCAGACTTCCTCAGAAAAGAAAGGAGGTTCAGGCCCTATTGGTCTGGTGTCAAAGCTCAGTACACCCTCAGGCTTAAAATAATTGAAAAAGTAGTCCATAGCTTGCCACTATGGACAAGTCAGGCATTGTAAGAGATTGTAGTTAGCTGCCAGCATTTCTTTTTTTTTTCAATCCATGCCACAGTGAGGTCATAAAGCCCTTCTGTCTTTTATATAATTCAATTAAGGGACTTAGTGGGCATAGTGTCAAACTAACTTGAGTGTTTTTCAGGCCTTTACCATCCAGGTCCAGAGGTTAAAGAAGAGGCACAGATGACACCTGGGTGGATAGGCATCTCCTGTCAACTCAACCATGAAAATTCAATCTGGATTTAAAAAGATGTATTGATTGAAAGTAATGAAATTGGAATGGGAATGACGCGGGTGCAGTCGGTGCAAAGTCTCAGCAGGTATGACATGTGGACAGCCTGCTGGGACCCTGCATTTTAGCACCTCTTGCATTTCTGGATGAGCCTCTGAACAGACGAGCTTGACAGACCTTCTTGGTGCCAGTAGACATAAACAGATCTTTCAAACGATTGTAAACTGTATACCATGTGGACTAAAGTAGGCTAGTTGAATTTGCTTAAAAAAGTTGATGACCTTCAGGTTGCATGCCATGATATATAGATGTGTTGACAGATTAAATAATGCTTTACAGACTTTGGTCTACCATCAATAAAAGATTTTAGAGGATGTTTAAAAAAAAATCTTAAAAGCTGACATTTTTTCCTCATTAACCAAAATTTAAGTGGTTTGGTTTTATTGCCCCTGTGAATATAAACTTGGCCTATAAAACTGTCAGGTATTGGTGGAGATGGCAGTTGCCAGTGCAACTTTATTTAAGTGTAGCAGAAAGAAACAGTACTAGATGTGAAAACAAAAGCTCTTAATATATACTATGAACATGCAGGCTGTGAGCTAAAATGTAAAGCATATAGTACAACGAACACACCATGGGCTTTATAGACAGAAGCTAAACAAAGCAACACTGAAAACTGGAACATAAGTAAGTGAAAATAAGTGACAGTTTAGAGTGATCAGTGACTTGTAACTTGCTGGGGATCACGCAAAGTGTAATCCAGCACGTCTTTGGTGCTATCAAATCTTCATACAGCATGACTTTATATGTTTTTAGGTGATACTCTGTCAATTGTTTTATCTAATATTGTTTTACTGTTATTTACTATTAATTTTAATTATTTATTGCTTGTTTGAGTTTTGGTCGGTGACCTTGGGTGACAAGATGTGTGTAGTTTATATAAATAAAATGCATCATCATCATCATCATCATCATCATTATTATCATCATGACAAAAAATATTTTGGGGAAAAAACTAAACAATGAATTGAACATTTCCTAGGTTTGACCAACAATGCTATTGAGCAATGGAAATCAATTTGACAACTAGGCAATTTAAAATGCTCCATCTCTCTCTCTCTCTCTCTCTCTCTCTCTCTTATAAAAATAGCCCCTACCACCTTATTCCCAAGAGTTCTGAGAACAGGGGGAACATGGACATATGCCTTTCATTATAATATATTGAAATTATATTCACCACTAATATCCCTCATTCTGGAGGGCTTTAATTACATTACCTCCTCTTTAATGAGACGTTAGGTTTAGCAGATGGACTCCTTGCTACTGTAGGGATTGTGTTAGAACTAGAGCTGGAATTTATTATTTTTTGTAATGCACATGGTGCAAGCAGAATGTAAAACCAAGTGCAATTCCCAGTCAAGTAGGAAATACATATGGCTTAAACTGATCCACTTAAAATGATGGATGTGATGTGATAGTCTCTTACTTATTAGATCTTGACGTATACATTTTTTTAATGTCACTCTCAGTACTGTACCCCGTACGCTACACAGCTGATATGCAGATGTTCAGATCAAATTTATATGATTTATTGGTTAGTTTAGAGCAGATTTGTTTCGTGGCTCTTTTGTATGTCATGTTGCACCTTGATTACTGTATTTCCATGGTGCTAATTGGGAGGGGTCATATATCCCTTCCCCCAGGGCCACTAGTGACAAATAAATGACAAGTCAAAACTATAAGACTTAGATCTTACTTTCTACATTTTTCTGAATTTATAACCTATCCAAAATCTTCAGTCTGTCCAGCTTCCACAAACCTCGCCCAAGCGGGATTGTTCCTGAGCAGCAGCACTCATGGGGCCTCCCAGAAAGGCTGTTTGTGCAGGGGGGGTTGGGCAATAGACAGGGGGTAATGTGATATTGGGCATGCAGGGATTTATGAAGGAGGAGGAAAAGAGAAAAAGAGGACGAAAAGTGAAGAGCTGATGTGTAAGATTAGTCTGGCAGATGTGTGTACATTTCAAAATAGATTAACATTTACTTTCTTGTTTTCCAATCCCAATATAATTTTCCTAAACCACTTATAACTAAATGAAAATGTGGTTAGGCATGTAGGCCTAATATACATACTAATACAATCAAATAGTAAGTATGGAAAGCTATTAGTCACAACAACCTGTCCACACACAAGATTTCACAGTTTTATAGTTTGTGTTCCAACAAATGTGTAAAAAAAGATTTTTATTATTATTATTATTATTATTATTATTATTATTAATGCCTTGAGTGAAACCAAATGATCTTTTTTTTCTGTCATGTTCCTCAGTTCAGTTTTGTGGTGCAAACCAAGGCAAAATATATACATATATGTATTTATTTAATGTATTTATTTATTTAATGAAGTTTAGTGATCTAATGATTTTATTAGTCCACAGATCAGTCCAACCCACTGTGCTATAATGCAATGCTCATACTACACATTTACTGGTCTATGACAGAAATGCTATAAATGAACATGTCATAACATGCCTCAACATGTCCAGTAGCATGTCTGTTCCTGGCTAAATAAAGAAAGGCAAGATCTTGTTTTTAAGAGAAGCATGAATAGGGCATTTCATGAATCCTGGCCATTGCAGGAACAAAACGCACATTACATGGGTTATACTGACATCTGGTGGAGATCACATCTCAATTGATGTAAGGTGTTGTTTTTCCACTTTTTTCTTAATGAGTTGGACACTGGAAGTCTGGTCCCTTATCATATTTATTTAAAGCTTTATATTGTCTGGTGCACAAAATTTATATGAGCCTCTTACCCTTAAAATGGTCAATCTGAAATTAAGTATGAATACCACAAGATTTAGATTGATCATTTTGGCCATTTTTGAGGCGGCTTTCGTGAGATCTGTAATTTTTATTTATTTTTGTTTAGAGTGAGGAAATCATTTACTAAATTATTAAAAAATAAAATATTTATTATAGGGTTTAAATAGATATTAGCCTGATTGAGTACATTCCAAGCTAAAGTGGTTCCAGGCTACATATTTGTTTGGAAACCTCTTATGTATAGACCTTATTATTAGAGCCTGTATTATTATACACATTTCTTTCAATTCGTCCTTGAAATGTGAAGTTCCTTAAATGCCATACACACTAAATGGCCATTTTAATAAAATAAAAAATAAAAAACATTTAATGAATTAAAAATGTAGTCTATATGAATATAGTTTTTTTTAACAAACAAGCTATATCATAAGCAAGTCATGACATTATTATTTAATACAGGCACTGACATAAGAAGTATAACAACTTATAATCCCACTCTTATGTGTAGGTGTCATTAAGAAGAGGATGGGTTCTTTTTTGAGTTGAGTACCTTCGCAGTTCTCTTTATGTCATTCTGAGGTATTTTCTTGCCTTTGACACCTTTAGCACTCATAATGGCTTCTACAAATATCTACATCTACAAAGCTGCTTTATGATGAAGTCTGTTGCTAAACGTACTATTTAAGTCAAATTAAATTAAATTGTTTATCAGGTATGTTTTTGAACTTTGGCTAATCAATGCTAATAAATTCATTTCACACGCAAATGAGGATGAGATTCACGTGACAAGGCCACAGCGTATTTGCAATTGTTGTCCAGTAGATGTCGCTAAAACGCATCATCTTTAAGTACGTAGTATTTTGTGTTGTGAAGGCTGGTGTGTGCTGAGGTTTATTCTGATGGCGCTGCTCCTTAGACTCACCGCTCAGTATTACAGTAATTTCCGTTACTCTGAGAGCTTAAGCAAACTAATTGTTCTCCGATTATAATCACTACTTCTTTAGCGTCTTCTTATAATCAGAACTGTAATATGACAGGATACTGAGGAGACACGCGAAGAGGAGCTCATACTGATCCTGACAGCATCTTCAGCTGAAGGTAAGCAGGGACGAACCGCACGTTACTCTCTCTTTCCCTGGGAAATTTACTTTTACATGTAAAAGGAGAAACCAGTGAAATGAAAGCGGAGTTGCTGAAACTTGTTCCATGCTTGTTTTAAGTCATTTAACATCCAGGTTGATGTATTTAAAGTTACATTTTTATATATTTTATGGATAAATTAATACAGTATATTAGATACATGCCAAGACTGGTCATTAAAACTAGGATTCATTCATTTCACATCTGTCTGTTGCACATTTTGTGTTTTTCTCAACAATGTTGAATATTTTTCCCAAAGATTTACATTTCATTGTAGGCAATTATGATTTTTGCATGCGTATTCTAATAACATTCTAAATAAATTCTTTTAAAATAAATTCTAATAAAAAATGTTTTGCTTTTACTCAAGACAAAAGATGTTACAAAAAAGTGAGTGTTTAAAAACCATTTCAGTGTTGTTAACTAAGATAACACCATGCACATTATTTGGTCATTTTCCAATGTAAAATAATGTTAAATTAAATCAAACAATTAGCAAATTAGAAATTTCACTTTTCCAAATTCAGATCATCTAGAATCTAGATATTTTTTCAAACTAAAAAAAAAAATATTTAAAAAAAAAAATTGATTTTAAGGGGGAACTGGTGTAAATACATAATAATTTTTTTTTTTTGCCTGTTTACACTCAAGTTTGTGTGGTAGAAAAGATTTATAAAGGTGTAATATGTCATAATGGCATAAACTGACAGCTCCAAGAACTAGGGAGAGTAGAAGGCAATGTTCAAATTCTTACATGGGGAGTCACTGATCAGGGAAGTAAGCATTCAATATTTTTTTTCACCTTTAAAGGACCAGAAAGTTAAGGGAGAGTGAGATCTATAGGTGACGATGATGCAACCTACAAAATTCCAGCCAAAGGCGCCGAACAGTGGTAAGAGGGAACATGTAGAAAAAATAAAGTGTGTGAAAATACCGGATAAAAGCAGACGAAAAGTTTTGAGACACAGATTAAGACAAGACAAGATCAGGAAAGGAAACGTTTTACGTTTTTAAGGAAGGCTGGACTGGAAAATAGGTTTTAAGAGGCTGGGAAGATGAGGGAGAATGAGACTTACAGTTGTCGGTAATTGAACCTAATGGAAATTATGCAGCAAGTCAGTTCTCAAAAAGAGATTGTGTAGCACAAATTGCTGAAGAAAGTTCATGCTGGCTCTGATAGAACGGTGTCAAAACATATGGAGTCGCATTGGAACAGGCCCAGCAGACTGCCCATGCTGACCCCATGTCCACCCCCGAAAGCTATAAGGGGTATATGAGTATCCGAACTGAACCATGGAGCGCCGGGAGAAGGTGGCCTGGACTGAAGACTCATGCTTTCTTTTACATCGTTTAGATGGCCAGGATCACTTATGCAACTATGGGAAGAAAGCAATCTAGAAGAGGCAGTGTTCTGTTTTCTCTTGTAATCCAAATTCATTCGGATTGAATATCTGTGGGATGTGCTGTGTAAATAAGTTCAATCCATAGAGGTCCCACCTCACGACTTATAGGACTTAAAGGATCTGCTGCTAACATCTTGGTGCAAGATACCACGGCACAGCTTCAGAGTTCTGGTGGAGCTATGCCTCTATGGGTCAGAGCTGTTTAGGTCCCACAAGAAGACCTACACAATAGTAGCTGGTTTAAATGCTATTACTCATCAATGTACCTCTTAACACACAACAGCCCTAAATATGTATTATATTTTGTTGATAAGTGGTGCCAGTCTCCTCAAAACTGTGTTAAATGTTCTTGTTTACATGCAAATACAAAAGTTTTACATTAGTCCCTTCTTATTGCCTATTCAGGGCCCTCAGTTATCATAGACATTGATTAATGATTAATAATCATACAAAATTAGAGGAGGATTTGAGTCACAATCTGCAATTGAAGAGTAATGAAATGGTATTGGTTTCTATTTACCATACATGCTTCAGGTTTGTTGACATTGAACGGGTGTAGAACAAAAAACAATACATCAGCAATGGATCAGTTGGCCATAAGACAGTGAGGCGGTTTTTGGCAGATGTGTAATGTAATTTTGAGTTGTGTGCTACATTTTGCATAACTGTCCATCTGGGTTATACTCATATGTTATATACACTGCCTGCCCAAAAAAAGTCACATACTCCTTTTTTCTCACATTGTGGCCAATCCATGAGTGAAAATGATTCATCATCCTCTTTCACAGTTTAAATTCTAAAATATGCCTGTGCCATCAGGTAAGAAAAATCCATAGATGTGATAATCTGGTCATTTAGTACATTCAGGTTGTCATATGACTTCATTTTATTACCACATAATGTTGCTGATCCTAGACCTGACCAACTGAAGCAATGCCAGATCATAACACTGCCTCCAGAGGCTTGTACAGTGGGCACTACGCATGATGAGGTCATCGCTTCTCGTGCTTTCCTTCTTACTCTGATGTGCCCATAGTTCTGGAATAGGGTTAGTCTGAACTCATCAAACCAATCTTTATGTTCAAGTCCAATCCTTATGTTCCCTAGCAAATTAAGGCCTGTAATCCAGTACTAAGTATTAATAGTTAAGTACTGTATTGCAGTTTAAATGACAATCGGAATATGTGTCAAAATAATTGCAATGTGATTTTTTTAACAACTCATATAGCCATAATATTAAACATAGCTGTGATTATTCCTGTTGTTTTTTTTTTTAACAATGACACAAATTTCACCAAGCCCTTAAGTAATCTCTGATGCTGGTTATCATCACCTTTCTTACACAAAGTTGACAGTTGAATAGTATCCTTCCAGGTTTTAATAAAACATTGGACATTTCTTAAACTAATTCCACTTATGTCAGCATTTTCCTAAGGTGATGCAGTCTTCTTCTAAACCAGTGCGTTTTTCTTATGACCAGGCAGTGTATTTTTATTAACTTTTCAGGCTTAACTTTTTGATAACATCCAGTCTGTGAGTCAGTAATCCTTTAAGCCACACAGCATTAGAGTTTAAGAATGCTTTTAATGTTAGAGTTGGATCCTCTTCAATGTGTCTTTTATTACAGGTACTGGGACTGCTTGCATCCAGACCCTGTGTTCTCGCTAACAATAAAGTTTCTTCAGATTTTTAGAATGAATAAATAAAATGATGGTGTTGATTTGAAATTTAGGATAGATTGCAGTTGGTCATTGAAAGGAGACTGAATCGTGCCCACTGACAAGTCAATAACACATTTTAACCATTTTAACCTGTGAAAATTTGACCATAGAAATTCAAGAAATGCGTGTTGAAATGTATTTTGCATGTGTCCATTCATTTCAACAAATACGAATTGGTCAAAGTGTTTCAACAGTGAAACAAACAACTAAAAATTTTTTCCCTCTTGCGATTTAGTTCCCTCTTTGCTTTATTTAATTTGCTTCCATTTTTAATAGTGTCTTGGAAAATCTTGCGAATAATAACTGCAAATCATCTAATAATGGCCATTTTTATCATTTTAAGCCATGGCCAAATTCTCATTTTACTGTAAGTATTCAAGTTCATAATTACTCACTATCTATAATGACATTTGTTAAATACTGTGTATTAAGTAATAATTCAGGATTTATGGCTTGATCAACATAGAAAATAATGCATTAGCTGTAATAGCCTCCCTAAATTACTCCACTATGGAGTCAGCATAGCTCTCAATGTGGTACACAGGAAGAATGCTACACAATGTCTGGTCCTCACCAGGAAGTCAACCTATTTCCTTAGGCAGAGCTTATTTCCTGTGTAAGCAGACATGCTGCTCTTAGGCTGAAAATGTGGAAACCTGTTAATAATGGATTATTTTTGTCGTTGCTGGCTTATTATTAAAGCTAGTACGTGTGTAAATTTATTATTCTTTTTTTATAGTATGTCACAGTCAGTGCTGTGTCAGAAGTGTCTGGAATTGGCAGGAAATTTCTACACAAACATTACACACCAGCTGAGAAACTCCTTAACAAAAGTCAGGTTATATAGTGGCAGACACAAGCTGAGGCCAGTCAGAGTAGAGCGAGAGAGCAAGAAATCGAATGAGAGGAAAATGGATTCAAGCATGACGGCATTCTGAGTTCTTTGTTGAACAGGTATGATGTCTATTTGTTCTTTAATTTAAGAGCAAGCTGGTGAATATTAGTCATATGATTTATCTTTGTTGAGAAATTTGTATGTTAAAGTTGTTTTAGAACAGAAAGGAGTAGATGACTAGTTGCATTCTGTGTATTTCAAACTGATTTGAAACAGTACTGATTGATGTAATTCATTGACCGATCTCTGATACAAGATCAGATTTTTTTTTAGCTAGATAAGTAACTTCATGCTATACCACAACTAAGTGTCAACTATGCCACAAAACCATTTTTAAATGACAGCAGAGCAACTTTAAACGACTATTACAGTATGTTAGGTACTGCAGAACGAACAGTTTTTTTAACCTAACACACAGTAACTGTGACAGTCTCATTGATTTTCATTCATCTTCAGTATCAGCTTTATTCTGAGCCACAGTGGATTTGGAGCCAGTCCCAGTAACACTAAGTGCAGTGTTAGAGTTCACCTTGATGGAACATCAGTACATCACAGAGCACATTTACACCTAAGGGAAATTTAGTGCAGCCAGTCTGCCGATTTGCATGTTTTCAAACACTGGAAGGGTCCCAAAGGAAACCCACAAGAACATTTGATTCATGGGAAATCCATTCAGACAGTAACACAAGCTCAGGATTGAACCAAGTACCCTGGAGTTTTGGAAGTGGCACAGGGCTACGTACCAGCTGTACCAGTGTGTCACCCCAAGGTTAATGTGCACAGTGAAATCTCATAAAACTTCTAAATCTATTTATTTTCTGTATCCTTAGAGCACTTGGATTTTGTCAAAATCCGTGTACTTCTGTATTAAAATTAATATTATTTTACTGTAATAATATTTATGTAATAATATATTTTACTGTGATATCTTTGGATTATATGTTTTTGCTGCTTCCTAAAATTATTGTCTTAATATGTATCGATGTGGCACAAGCAGTCATGAGATTAGCACAATCTCTCTCTCTCTCTCTCTCTCTCTCTCCCCTACTGGCACACAGTTTTTTATGTTGTTTATCCTGATCCAAGCTTATAGGACAGATGGACTTGCTGGCACCTAGTGAAGGGCAGGTGATGTAATGGATGCATGATGTGCTGCCAGAAAAACACTTATGTGAAACAAGAAAGTTTGGGTCAATGCCATATGGTATAATAAGTATAGTAAGTATTTTTAGGATTAGGACAATTACAAATCAAAACACCAATTGATATAGGTGATTTTATATCTGATTCTATTTTGGGAATTATGAATCATAATTATCAAATAATAATTTGGGGTTTCTTTATGTCTTCATATAATCATTTGAATTAAATTAAGCTGATTATATTAAACACCACATTTCTAGGGGTAAAGGCTCCTGCAGATGGTTTACAAATAAATGAATTCACTCATCTGGTGATTTACTTTTAATTTATTTAACGTCTGAAATCAACAGGAAAGTGATGGGCTGCACATTGGGATCTAAGACACTAGATCAGTGGTTTAACTTATATGAAATAAACCTAAACATAAATAGGCTTTTTTATTATTATTTGTGTTGGGCCCAGTGTGCCCAGTCATCCTCAATCTATAATTACATGATTACTTAATGTAAAAGAATGAATCATTATGAATGAATTATTGTGTAACATATTGAATTCAATATGTTATTTCACTCATCTGTTATATTTAGTTCTCAATGTCATCATCAGCCAACACCCTCACTACTTTAGGCCAGTCTCTTTAATCAGCATGTAATAAATGAGTTTGTATACATGCATAGCTTTATTTAAACATCATTTAATTATTCAATATACTTAGGAATGCACCAATTGTGAAATCCGATATTGTTTGTTTCCGATATTGTTTGTTTTTGTTGTTATTTTCTACTTCTTTTGTGCCAGGGAAACAAAAGATACAGTATTTTCATAATAATTAACAACTTAAGTCATTCAAAGTTTTAAAGCCCTTCACCAAACAATCTTTGTTACACATATGTAATCCTTCGAAGTGGTAAAACAACCTTAAAATATATCCTTTCACAAGACAGGTTGTTTTTGTGAACTGTTAGGGGAGGAATTATAGCACTGCCTTTTTGATCTTTCCTGAAACAACAGTTGGGTAGACGGTTGCTGTCCAAGTCAGACTGCAGTTAACTACCTAACATCGGCCACTGGCATCGGTGACTGTTATCTTATTTGCCGATAGGCCACTGCCTGTCATCAAGGCGAATCAGTGCATCACTACTTCCACTTCACATTCACATACATAATGTATTTTGACTTTGTACATAATCATGTAAGTATGTATAATACCAAGGAAATGTTTTTTGATATCATGTCATGTTACCTGATGTGGAATTTCAGCCTCATGAAAATGCACATGTTCTTCACTGTCACTCAGTCTATAAAACTTTTATGTAATGCAAGACATCAGCAGTATTATTTTTTCAAAATGCTAAATATTGCACTACTTTGGTTTGCATCACACTTCCCACAGTATCTCTGTATAAACCATTAGACAGAGTAAGTGATTTGTAGGTGATTTGAGAATGCAGTTTCACGGCTTGCATAATGTGAGTGTTCGGTCTGTGTACTCTGCTCCCTCTGTGCCATCTGTGTCCACCTCCACTCGACCCTGTGGATCAGCCAGACCAACAGGACACCATTTTTTTAGTTTGATGAAAAAATATCGAGAGACATAAGTACTTTTGACCACATTTGACTTTCTGAAATGTGAGTGTATAGATTAATAGCTCAACTGACTACATTTTTAATATTTATTTGCTGATGTTCAGATGCTGATGTATAGTGAAAGTTTGTGGCTCAGGGGTCTCAGAGACATGGATAGAGTGCTATTTTATAACATCTCGTGCATTCATAAGGATTTTTTTGTGATAACTTTTTGTGAGTCAGCTCAGAGATATGATGATGCAAGTTTTACAGCCTTCTTCCTTTTTGTTGTAGCAATAACCGTTTGCCTTGATGTGGATACTTTAGAAAATCTATAATTCAATACAATCCTGTAGCCTGCTAGTTTTCTTGTTTCAGACAGTTCATTTTTGTCTTTGAAAGTACCTCTGCCACCAGCTAAAAGCAAAGATGCTTATGCTTTCCTCTTTTTTTTTTTGGAAAGCATCACACAAGGCATATGTAGTTTAACAGAGGGAATGTGGCTTGTTAAGGGGAAAGTGAAGGCTTGTCAATAGGCATGGGAATCACCAGTCACCTCCCAATACTATATTATATATAGTATTGGGATTTTTAAAATATTTTTCATAATATTATAATACTATATGTATATTATCATGATACGTGCTGATTTACAGTAATTAAGTATCATGATTGTATAAATATCCTGAGCCGATATAACAATCTCTCCCAAGTTTGATAACCGATTTAAAAAGTTTGATAATTAATTAATTGTAGCTCATAACTTATAACATTTAAACAATAAAAAATAACATAAAATATAAAAGTTTATCATTTAACTTCAAATTAAATAGAGCAAAAGGCAATATTTTTACTGAGAATCACATATCTCTGTTATGTCATCCGCCATAATTATTATTTCAAAACAAACTCAGTAAATAATTCACTCCTACCACTCAGGATGAAAATATCTAAATAGTTCAGAGTGCGCCACCTGTAGGATTATAAAGAATATTTTACCGTTTCAAAACGTTTCAAAGCTTGACATTGACACTCGCCAATCAACTGGTTCTTCTCTATTATGAATGTAAAAAATCGATTTTGGAGTCAGCGTGGTGTTACGACCTCTACCTAGGGGTGTAATGGGCATAACTTACCTCTTACCACCTTCCCACTCCCAAGTAAAGGTAGCCACCAGGTTTAACAAAGTAAATGTAGCCTTTATTTAGACTCAGAGTT
>JAOVVA010000009.1:19567099-19581835 GCA_028565275.1 Leiocassis micropogon | reverse complement strand
TCACATCACACTAATCAAAGTTCACACGCAAACGGTTTAGTTGGGAGTGACAGGGTAGAGAGAGAGAGAGAGAGAGATGTCAAGGTGTGGGTTTTTAACATGGGGATCCCAGCTTGTCCAATCAGCGTGCTTCAATCTATTTGAATGGGCCAGTCACAGGAGGTCTCCTATAACTCCACCCACACACACACACTTACACAACACTCTCAAAACATACAACAAATTCAAAGTAGGAAAGAAAACAAGTTATTATGCAAGACATTTATTTTTATACCTATATGACTCTGGGTCATAACGGTGGCGACACGTGAATCGCCACACAAAAGAATCGCGATTCATAAGTGAATCGATTCTTCACCCATCTCTACTAGTCAATATGATCCTCGCAATTGCAATTCTCCGTACAAGCAACTGACAGCTCCTTCAGTGTATGACTTTCTTTCACATCTGATAGCCGGGAGAAGTTCAAACCTTATTCAATTTGTTGTTGTTTTTTCCTGGCTCATGTAGGAATTAAGTATTATGTGAATAGAACATTCATAGGAACAGAGATTTCCTTGTCTCAGTCCCCCAGATGCAGGCACCATGAGCAGCCCTCAAGCCAGTGCCAGTAAGGATAAGGATACGGCAACCCTTCTGGCCTGTAAGCTTTGCCTTGAAGATGTCCTCCTGGAACATATGACCACCATCTCGCAGTGCCAGTGCAGCTTCTGCACCCAGGTTAGAAGCTCCATTACACATGCTGCAGGTTCACCTGAACTGGAGCTCCAGCTTAACCTTTAACTTACAGAGCATGCAAAAACAACCTCCAGATCCTGATCATCCGTGTTCATTCTCCAGATTTCCACTACATCATCTTCTAATTAAAACACAATGGCTTCAATAGATACAGTAATAGATAGATATTCAACAGATGGCTTCAAACATCAATTTCAGTTTAGCTTGTGATAAAAATTGTCTTGCAGTGTTTGAAGCAGTATGTAGAGCTACTGATCAAAGAAGGTTTGCATACAGGAATCAGCTGTCCGGATTCAGCTTGTCCCAAACAGGGACATTTACTTGAGAATGAGGTAAGGCAAGGTTGATGTGTGTTTTGTAAGGTATTAATAATGGTACATACTCTGATTGTTTTTTAATTTGTATAAAAATGTCAAAAATCGTGTGTATGTTTAATGAATCTTACATTACTAATGAGGTTGACTATGAAGAAGGTTCATCATTAAAATAAATCTCTCTTTCTTTCTTACCTTCTGAAGATTGAATCTTTGGTTGCTGTAGATGTCCTACAGAAGTACAAAAGACTACAGTTTGAGCAAGGTAAATTCTTCTGCATATCATAATTTACATGAGTACAGATTACTCCTGGCATGATTTAAAAAGAAGGTAGTTTTTCCTTTATCCTTTATATATTTCCCTAGTCCCCTGTTTGCTGTAATAATAACCACCACTGTTCTAGAAAGGCTTTCCACTAGATTTTTGAGCATGTCTGTGGGGATTTGTGCTTATTCAGCCACCAGAGCATTTAGGTGAATTTAGGCACTAATGGTGAGAAGGTCTGGGATGCAGTCAGTGTTCCAGTTTATCCCAAAAATGTTCTGTGGATCTCTGTCCAGGACAGATATCCAAGATATTGCACTCCAACCTTGTGAGCTATTTTCATGGACCTTGCTTTCTACAGAGGGTCATTGTCATGCTGGACCAGGTTTGAGGCTCTTAGTTCCAGTGAAGGAAAATTGTAATTCTACAGCACATTCTGCATGTTGGAAACACGGTTGGGGGTAGAAAAAAAAACCTTTCACCATATATTGACTTTTCTTCAGCTGTCTACCAGTATAATAACTAAGCTGATCCACGGCCAGCTGTATGTCATTCCCTTATTATTTCTCTCCTGAAGAGCTGCCATTGCTTGCAAAGTGGAGGGAAGAGGAGAAACTGCTCATGATCCAAAGCATACCACCTCACCTTATGTTGTAGGCATGTACAGCCGCCAGTGCACTCGGTTCTCTTGTGGTTATTGATAATGTGATTGCTGATAAAACCAGCAGGATGATTTCTCAAGCATATAGAGCTACATTATCTACTCAGATTCAGGCAAATGCTCTAAAACCCCACTGGATTGCACTTCACAGTCCAGATGGACCACCCGCAGCATACTTCAAAAGCAACCCAAGATTGTTTAAGGCAAAGAAGTAGAATGTTCTGCAATGGCCAAGTCTGAATCCAGTTGAGCATTAATTTCATTTGCTGAAGGCAAAACAGCTCGGGAACAAAAAGGAAATAAGGACAGCTGCAGTAAAGGATTTGCAGAGCATCACTAGGGAAGAAACGCAGCATCTAGTTATGTTGGTTGGTACCAGACTTTAGGCAATCACTAAATACATAGGATTAGCAACCAAGTTTTAAAAATGAAAATTTAATTCTAGATTATGTTAAAGTTTATGTTTTTAATTCAATTTCAGCTCCAAATTGTTCAAAACATGTGCAGTAGACTAGCACTTTAGTCATTTGATATACAATTTAGCGTGACGGAAACTGTGTGCACACTCATGCCACCATGTTATAGCAGTAATTAAATGTCGTACATTTAAAACTCTGTTTTCCTCCACAGTCCAAAGTTATGCATGTTGGCTGATTGACATTTCCAAAACTACCTGCAGGGTCCGTGTGGATGTGTGTGTTTGGAGTTGCAAGAGGTTGAGTTCCTACTGTAACTGCCCCTTATAGCAGTGACCCTGTGCAAGAAGTCATAGATCATTGCGTCCAACCATCAAGACTGATGGATGATGGTTCATAATGAAGAAGAATCTTCCTTGATTGCTTTTGATTAAACACAGAGCTGATTATGCCATAAAAGATAACAATGTTTCTCACTGCTTGTCCTGCAGAGGTGTTTCTGGACCCCTGCCGGACCTGGTGCCCATCCTCTTCCTGCCAGGCAGTGTGCCAACTGCGGGAAGCAGAGTTACCCAAGCCCCAGTTGGTGCAGTGCCCTATCTGCAGGCTGTGTTTCTGCTCAGCCTGCCATGCTGACTGGCACACAGGGCAGGCATGCCAGGGGTCCCTCCCCATCATCACCTCACTTTCTATAGAGAACAGGTAAATTCTTCAGCCTGAAAAATCCATACTAGTATGGGGACAGCAGGAATATATACTTTGGCCTTTTTTTTCTTGCTTCTACAGTAACAAGATGACAGACAGCCTTCAGCTTGAATGGCATATTATCTTTAACTGAAAAATATTCAGCTGCGAGCATACATAATTGTATGGAGTGGATGAAAATTAACTAGGCAATATTTATTTATTTGATTTTTTTTCCCCGATTTTCCCCCTAATTTAGTCGTGTCCAATTCCTCCCCGCCACGAGGGGGCTCCCACATTAAGGCTACTACCACTCAGGCGGGAGGGCCGAAGACTATCACGTGTTTCCTCCGAGCCACGTGACGCCAGCCAACCGCATCTTTTCGAACTGCTCGCTCACGCACCGTTGAGGGCGGCGTAACACACTCCGAGGACAGCACTATCCGCTCCTTCCGCCCACGATTGGCTGTAAAGCCGTGATTAATGTGGGAGCACTAAGTACCTCCCATCCCTCCCCTGTAAGAGAGCTCGGCCAATCAGCTCTCTCTAGACCTCCGGCTGCGAGAGGTTACAGCATCACCCGGGAATCAAACTCGCGATCTCCGGATGATAGGGCGAGCAGTTTACCACTGCGCCACTCGGAGGCTCCAACTAGGCAATATTTAATGTCTGTAGAACTGGAGTCATAATTAAAACAGTCTCTAAATAGACGATAGTAAATAGTATTACATATTTTCGGTGTTGATAGTGCAGGCATCGGCCACTAGAGGCAGCATGTGCAACGTAAACAAAGATGGCCAACCGTCCAAAGACCTGCAGGTTAGGCTAATTGCCATTCCCAAATTCCCCGTAGTGTGTGAATGAGTGTGTGAGTGTGTGTATGTGTGTGTGCCCTGCAATGGATTGGCACCCTGTCCAGGGTGTACCCCGCCTCGTGCCCTAAGCCTAATAGAAGATGAGTGAGTTGGGGAGTGAGGGAGTGAGGGAGGAATGCAACAGTGTGTCCGGATTCACTAGAAGGAAAAACATGCAAGTTCATACAAAGCTGGTACATTTGTAGCATGAAGGCATGCAATTGTCACACAAAGCTGATGACCACAGGCTCGGTGAACAATGCAAGAAGAAGTGACTGGAGCCTACATTGAAATTTAAAGACTTAGAAAAGTACATGTACAATTTGTTTCAATAATTTAGAAATATGGACTTTATTGCAATTTTTTAATGTGTAGTTACTTTTCACCCACCCTGTATATACTGTACAGTAATACAATGCTCTTGGTAAAGGGTATATGACATCACATTAACTATGCGGAGAAGATGCGAGGATAATAGTGACTTATTGTTTCCTGTTACACTGGAACTGTAGAGATTACTGACTTTGTGTAAATGAAACAGTGTTATGTGACATGTAACAATTATGTTATTATCTGAGTGGTGCAGAGGCACAGTGAGTGGCGTTGCCCCAATGCCCCGATTGATTTTGAGCTCAGGTTGCTGTCAGTGCGTGTGAGAGTTGCTAATGGATTTGCTCTGGGGTTTTTCAGGTTTCCTGCCAATTAACAAAAACATGCTAGTGGGAGTGACTAACTAGGGACTAAATTTACTTGAAGGTGTGAATGAGTGTTTAAATGTGTGTACAGATGTTAAATGTGTTCTGTTCCCTTCAGTGTATCATCCTCAGCCTTAGCAGGTAACTGTTGTCATTATGCACAATTTTGAAACTGGATTGTGTTTTCTTACTCTCTCACTCTCTAGTATCAGTGGTAGAACTAAAGAAGACGCAGCACCAATCAAGCTCTGTCCGAGGTGTAGCATATTTATCGAGAGAGACGAGGGCTGCGCACAGATGTTGTGTAAGAACTGCAAGCATGCCTTCTGCTGGTACTGCCTGGAGTCTCTGGATGTGAGTCACATAGACCAATAATCACATTGTGAAAGGTTCTGCATTAAATACACTAAAACTCGAAGTTGCCAATTTATTAGGCACAGCTATCTACTGGGATATATTTTGGCCTTCACCGTGGCATGAATTTACCTGAACCTGTATTCTATAATATTCTGAATACATTAAATTGGACACCCATTCCAATTTATCTCTAAAAGAATAAGGCTACAGTTTTTTTTTTATTCGGATATGTTTCTAAAACTGTTAAGTAATACTGGAATTGGATGGGGTTTTTTTTCAATATATTATTCTGATGGAACTGTCTAACTGAACATTTCAGTAAAATTTCACCATAAAAAGATAAACTTATCAACACTGATGTTCAAATATTCTTTAATATTCAGATGTTTGGAGGTTTGTGAGGGTTATGGATGATTTCAGGACATCAGAAATGCGTGTGCTGAGAAAAAGAAAGACGTGTCTCCCTTTTCCAGTAACATTTTATGAGCTAGTTTCAGGTCTTAGTTTAGGTCTAGTTTCAGGTTTGGTTTTTGAGAAGTAGTGAAATTTTGCTGAACCTTGGCAACCCAAGTCAATTGTGAAGATTATGGTTTTATTAATATTGTCCTACTTTACCAAACTCAATGTTGTCAGTTCTCTCCTTTACAGTACAACCCTGCATATATACTGAAGAGTTAGTATTCTGTATAATTTTCCAGGATGACTTCTTATTGATTCACTATGACAAAGGGCCATGTCGGAATAAACTGGGTCATTCCAGAGCCTCTGTCATCTGGCATCGCACACAGGTACTGTATGTGGAGTAACTTGGGTACTTAGGAAACACAACTATGTAAATTGATCTTTTTCATGTTTTTTGTTTTATGTTTTAATTGGGGCTTTAACAGAATAACATCATCCACTTTTGTTATTATGCCTTGTAATGAGGCAAGACTTCAAGGAATAGTAAAGAAAGATTTGGTTTTCACACTGGTTTATTCTACCTTATTTAATCCACTTTTTGTCAACTAGCCGTCTGAAATTAATATTAACTACTCAGAATCAGAATCAGTTTTATTCGCCAAGTGTGTCGACACACACAAGGAATTTAATTCCGGCTGTTTGTAACTGTAGCTCTCAGAGTACAGACTAACATATAACACTGTACACAAACACTATACACAGTAATTACACAATATTAAGTAACTTTACAGATCTACTACTACTACTAATACTACTAAGGATTTAGATCCATTTCATTTCAGTTAGTAGACATACAGTAAGCACATGAGCTAAACCCAAATTTACTGACACATCTTGTGAGAAGCCAGTGGTTGGCAAGAGAGAAGAGTATGTAAGCCACAGACCCATGATTGGTGATTAGAGCCCCCTTGTGGTGTGTAATGTTCTGGTCCAGTAGTAACAGGACAGTTTCCTTTTCCCTCTTATTTTCTGTCTGTCTGTCTGTCTGTCTGTCTGTCTGTCTGTCTCTGTCTGTCTGTCTGTCTGTCTGTCTGTTCGTTCCCGAATAAACATTAACCAAATTTCCCAGAATGCTGGAAAGAGTACAATGTAAGTAGATTTGTGATTTTATGAACTACTTTACCAATAGTCTTCTAAATGTAATCATGTGATTAATATGATTTAATAGCAATATATAATATATATTATTTATATTATTTTCGGCCATTCAAGTCAAACTGGGACTTTTGATTGTGCAGAATAACAGAACAGCTTTTTCTTGATTGCACTAATGCACTATTTTCACTAGTACTTGGATACCATCGAGATAGAAAGTTTTCTCAGTACTCCGGAGCCATGATAAGACTGCCTGCTTCACGTCTGAAATGCTGGCCTCCTAAGAACTTCTTTAAAGGCCCCTTTAAAGTGAAAATGGTTTTGGAGCGGGGTCAGGACTAGACAGGGGATGTAGCAATAACTCTTGTAATGTGCAAGCGTTTTTTTTGTGAATGATGGCATGAACAGTTCCCACAGATGCATCTCTTCTGCAAGTTGGCATCAGGTTATCTGTCGATTTTCAAAGATCAGGCGTTCCACTCACTGAATGTTGGAAGGAACGACTTAAGTGGACATCGAGCCACCTCGGCCCCGGATCGTCATTCACGCAAATTCGCACAATTCAAAAGCTTTACTAAAAGATTTCATCAGCGATCTGTGCATGAAGTCTTCTGTATATGTCATTGGTTTTACACCTTCATATATGATCAATTTTAGTCCCAGTTTGACTTGAACACCCCCATACATCATAATAATGTAATAATATGACAACATGCTCGAAGGTTAACTAGTTAAGCACAATCTCATAGGCTGTTACTATGGGTGATTTTTTTTTTTGACACAGTACACACAATAATATGGGATTTTGAATGTAAACATAGACAGACCATGACAACACCAACTTTGCTTTATTTTTATCAGTTAAACATTTCACCCCACAAAAATGTAATAAAGTTGGTCATTTTATGTCACACACTTATGCTATATAAATATCTACATTATTAATGAATTGAATATGAAAATCCCACCTGGAAACTCAGGCAATTTGCTGTGTGGCGTTTCTGTGCACATGGATTTCCTACAGGTTGTCAGTTATTGTTTATGTCGCCATTCTTTACGTTTTCTCACACAAATTGGCATAATTGTGTATATGGAATCATCACTAGAGCTGATTTGTACATATATTGTATACAGCTTTGTTTACAATCTTTTGGTCCAGGTAGTGGGAATCTTTGCTGGTTTTGGCCTGCTTCTGCTGGTGGCCTCCCCATTCCTCCTCCTGGCTACACCTTTTGTCCTTTGCTACAAATGCAGATGTGGTCATGAAGATGATGACCCCTTACCCTCCTAGTTCTGCACTCAGCCGTGATTATGGAGCTTCGGCAATGCTCAGGAAAATGATTCATCCACTTTTGCTGTCCGTGCACACACTCTCATCAGGAGCATGAGGCCATGCTCTTACGGAGGAGTCAGGAGACTTCAACTATCACCAGGCAGAATGAGACTGTGATGATGAATACCTTTCCTAGGAGAGCTACAGCTCCTGTTGACTTACATCTTACTAATGTTATTTACCTTTAATTAAAAGCTGTAAGAACAGCACATAAGCTAGCAAGCCAAGTGGCCTGGATCCTTCTTTCAGCTGACAATGTGTTTTTATCTGGTCCTTATGTTCCCTTTTACATGCACTTCAGATTTCTGTACTTGTACAGTTCTTCCATGGTGCATTATAGCTCTTGTCTGGAGATCAACATTGTCTAAGAGCTATTGGGTTCTGTTCCATCACCAGCATTTTATCTGTCAGATGTCAGTAGGTTGTAGAACATGGACACGACATTGAAAAATGAAACTTCAGTAAAAGAATAAATAATCTGTGTCAAAATCAACATAGTTAAAGTGGATGTATTCAGCCAAAAATGTACTCATGTGAAAGTAAATAAGTTTCTGCTTTAAAATGTAATCAAGTAATTAAAAAGTAAATAAAGTGCTAACACCAGGGTTTTGTGTAAAATGTTACTTTTGTTATTTAGTTAAAACTAAGAACAGTAGTTTTGCTCGAAAGCAGCATTTTGCCTGAAAAAATTAATCTTTATATCTTGTAATGTAGTTAGATTAGGTACACAACCTTCTTTTTCACGATTGGACTTCTCATATGTTTAATAGCTTGTGACCCTCTGTGTTCAGCTATTCTACATCATGCTATCCTATTCATTTCAATCATAAATCTGTTGTTGTTTTTTTGTTAGTAATGCTTCAGTACTTACAGTATCATGTGATCACACAAACCACATATTCTGTCTGTTTCATCTTTGTGTGATAACTAATCATATTTTTTCCATAGTATTTCCTGTTTCATGATCATGTCTTATACAGAAAACTCTCAAAGTTGGAAATCTAGGTCATTTGTAGTACTGTAGTTTCACTACTAACAAACTGGGCATATCTGAGGTAGTCAGTCAGTTAAAATATATTTTTCCTACTGCAAATGTTTGGCTTCAGTACTGGATTTGGTAGAAATAACAGTTTTATATAGATAGTTCAGTTAGTTTGATTTCCTTTACATATTGTTATAGTGGTCTACATGTTTTTACAGCTAATTATGTCTTTTGTTTACACTATTTTGGCATCTGGGCTACATTTAAATACCAGTTTGCTTTAATTTGTCTATTGATTTACATCTTTAAGCCTAATAACTTGTAAGGTAGAAAGTTTAAATAATTGTCCCTGACAGGTTGGACTTGTGTTTTAATCATAAACAGCGAAAAACTTCAGTGGATTGTTCTGAATTCAGAAGAAGCTCATTGGATGTGTAAACTTGATTTACCTTTTACTTACCAGACAAACATACTGTAACATATAGATTTTTTTTTTTTTACTTAAACAGATATGTGTAAAGATAATCTTAAAAGTTGCTTTGTTTTATTCTGGCAGCTCTTTAGAGCTGAATTAGGAGGTTTGGGAGCTGCATCATGGGGAGCATGTGGCTGATATGTGTTACGGCAGCAGCTGGCTGTACCATGAGGGCCCGTGGCTGCCCGCGTAAACGGCCTCTCGTGGGGCCAGTGGGCATCTGCCTCGACCCGCACCACTTCACCCTCCAGCATTAGAAATTCATACGCTGCTACACCCACACCATCTGCATCTGCACTCACCAGGAGCTTAGTAAACCCCAGCGGTCACTCACAGGAGAGGCTGGGGCCTCTCAGGTCAGGTTACACCGACACTGAGTGTGTATTCACTCCGGAGCAAAAGTGAATCTCTGGCTCTACATCTTTCAGTGTTAGGTACGAAGCAGAAGTGATAAGGTTAACCACAGTGATAGAGGAAATGTTACTGGCCCTGAAGCTATGTAAAAAAGAACAGATGAATGTCAACCTCAAGAACAGATGCACCAGTCTATTATAACAGAGATTGCCAAGTTACAGTACATACAACACTAGAGATCATATTCTAAAGAGATCATATGATATGGACATTCATCTAATGGACATTTTTTAAGTGAGCTAGTCATCACTAAAACCGACTTACAGGATAGCACAACAACATAGTACACCAGATTTCAGCTGCTTACCAGAAACAGCTACTGTATTTGGAGTTAACCTCATCCCCTCATCATTCAGCACGCCAAGCAAATCCTTTCGACCCTCGTGAACCCTGGTGTTAAGAAACTTTAATTATCCATAGCATACATCGATAGTTTACCAAAAACTTCGCATGAGAGAGGCAGTTTATTCAAGAGGCTGATTCAAGAGAACTTTGTCATCAAACTCCAGCATGAAGTTGTTTGTTCTCCCTTGTGCAGGGCTTGCTCCATTTCATATCTAGATCACTTTACAATCAGCTTACTGTTAATAACTAGAGCAACGGTTCAGAGGGGTTTTTTCCTTTTTTGACTCTGATATGTTGCACCACTATCAATTGGATTGTCATTATTTTAACTTATATATTTCTCAGTAGTCTAGATAGACTATTGTGAACCACCTCTCGCAATAGGTGTGCACCATCAAACCCCTGCAGCTGGTCCAGAATATTGCTGCATGATTTCCCCAAATTCTCTCATATGACCGCACTGGTTTAGTGGTTAAGGCTGTGGGTTACTGGACAAAGGATTAATGTTTCAAGCCCCATCACAGCCAACTACCACTGTGGAGAATTTATGGCTGATCCTACAGTCTCAAAGTTTATGCTTTATTTTTTTCAGTGTATTCTAGTTTTCTTCAACCTTGCTGGCAGGGAGATTGTCTACAAATTTTTTCTATACGCTATGTAGATATTTTATCAGCATTATGTGCGATGAAAAAAGACTGATGATTTTAATCCAAAGACCATCATCCCAACTGTAAAGCATGGGAAAGACAGCATGTGTTTGGTGTCTTGCTGCAAATGGGACTTTATGGTAGGACATTAGGAGTATTATCGACACACCAAAGTAACACCTCAAGACCTCAACCAGAAAGATCACCGTCTATACCGCTTAATCCTGTATACAGGGTTACGGAGCGGCCTGAAGCCTATCCCAAGAGACTTGGGGTATGAGGTGTGGTACACCCTGGTCAGGGTGCCAATCCATCGCAGGGCATACACACATACATACACTTACTCATTCACACACTACAGGAAATTTGGAAACGCCAATTAGACTAATCTGCATGTCTTTGGACTTTGGGAGGAAACCAGAGTCCCTAGAGGAAACCCACCAAGCACAGGGAGAACATGAGAACTCCATGCACACTGATACAGGAATCGAACCCAGACCCTGGAAGTGCAAGGCGACAGTGATAACCACTACGCCAGCGTGCCATCTAGGGTCTCCCAGAAGGTTAATAATCATAAACATACTTCAACATCTAAATATAAAGTAACAACATCTAAATTATACCAGTTCTGTCAGGAAGAAAAGGTCAAAATCACAGCAATCTATTGTAAGAAACTTGTGGACATCTAGCCCAAGTGTTGTAAGAAAATGCCATCAAATACTAGCAATGTGTAAGCAAATTTTAAATAAATGTAAATCTGATATAAATAGTACATTTTTAAAAACATGAAATAAATGACTTTATTTTCTCCTATGAAAAAAAGAAGATTCAAATTCTATCTCTAATTGACTTAACACAGTGGTGAAAAGAGTTTTAAGAGATCAATCATATTTTTTTTCTGGAACAGGCAGGATGTAAAAAAAATCTCTCTCGAACCTTTACTATTAAGAACTTGCATGAATCGCTTGAAATAAATATACATTCATTCTGAATTCATTTGTGTAAATCATTTTGGCAAAGGATGCAAAAGTAGAGAAGTGTTTCTGTGACTGACAAGAACAAGTGGATTGGTTCGATATCATTAACACTTGAGGTTCCTCAGTATCAAGTCCTGGGCTCAAAATTGTTTTGAGGTTTGTACAATATGCTTGTATATAAGTAAGATTTCCTTGCAGTACCATAATGCAGACACTAGAGGGAACAACTGCAGCATTATTCTGTGACTGTTTTTCTCAAAATCAGAGAGTGTTTCTGGAGATTTGATAAGCATGTGATACCAGACTAAAGATGGGAAGCTCATCATTTTAAAAGCTAAAGTATATGTGTCCAAACTACATCAGGTCACCTGTTCAAACTGTAACAGTATGAGAGAGCTTGTATTCGCTCCCACTTTCTTTCTCCCATTCTCTCTCTCTCTCTCTCTCTCTCTCTTTCATGCAGTGTGGGACGGCTGTGGCCCAGCGGCTCACTGGCAGGTGTTGATGGCGCTGTTGGCCGAGGCCAAGGGAGCTGTGCTGGCTCTCGGCTCTCGCTGCAGTCTGCCTCTGCCTGCCCGGGCAGTCCCACTGGCAGCTGGCATCATGCTGCGGGCATCTCTCCCAACTATAATTACCATCTCCAGCTGCAGATGGAGACAAGCAGGCGCACCAGTCCCTGCATCCTCCACAGCCACCTCCACATTCCACCCCACAAAACAGCTTACACATACTTGACGCAAGGACAAGCTCCTCACATCTAACCAGCTAGGAACAAAAGCATTAACCATTAAGTAGACAACACGCTCTTATAAGTGTCAGCTTGTGACAGTTACGTCTCTATTATGTAAAGGTGTTGGAATAATTTTCTCACCACTCCTACATGATGATCTGTCAAAGTGTGCATTTGTCAAATCAAGAGAAAAAAAAAAATCTGTTCTCTCACGTCTTTCACACATCCCCTCACTCAGCCCATAGATATGTGTATCAGCTCACAGAGCTGTGGAAATTTAAAACACCACCAAGCTCCTGCTGTCAAAAAATTATTTTTAAAGGAATATTTCAGAAAAGTTCAACCTAATCTCTGTCCACTGCATCTGTCATGTAGTCATTTGAAAATGAATTTCAGCAGGCAACACCTTTACAACCTTTACATTCCAACAAGAGCAGTCTTAGAATAAAATGTTCTAGTAAAACTGTTCTTAAGTAGTTTTATAAGACTTTACAGCACTGAGAATAACAAGGTCTAATAATTCCCTCACAACTGTGAAGCATAATGTACTGGATAAATTACACACATTTGAACACACACAGCCTAAAGAAAATAATTGTCTTGTCAACCAAAATGGCTGTTTTGAATGTCGCATATGTTACAATTTATTGAACAAGCTAACACACGTCTCAGAGCTCCCCCAAAGTGTGTATTGCTGTTCCAGCTAAAATCCTCAGACAATGTATTTTTTCCATAGCTCAAACTCCCTTTATTTCACTCCTCCTCAAAATGTGCTGTTTCAGTGTCTATGTAAATTAAAATGAGTCTCTGTTGAGCCACACCCCCAGAGACATGCAGAACTGAGCAATACGCTTGAGGAGGGGATCGTCTTATATGATGCCATCAATACAAAAATTGGAAAAATGACTAAAAGCAGGATTTTTTTTTCTCTAATTTGTTTGTATACACAGACTGGAAACCCATCTGAATGGCTAAAACTTGTATTATAGGTCCCCTTTAAATGAAGTTCAATTATAAGTCTGATGAAGTTTGAGTGAACACGTTTTCAGGTTGATTCAATGAATAAGGTATAATTTGTGTCCCACTGATATTGTGCCTATAAATCTATATAATTATAAGAAAGGTTTTGTCTGTGCATTGGTCAGAACTTGCTTTTTTTAATGATATATTTATGTTTCATACATTTCATATATTACACAATGAAATATAGTGTCCTATGGCATTACTTAACCCTGTTACCAGCACAAATTCACCCATGTGAAACATTTAGAATATTCAACAGGATGTTGCATCATCTCAATTTCTCCTCACAGTGGTCATGGGAAGAAGAAAATGAAATACCTTTATACTGTGTCTTTATTTTTTACCAATTTTGTCAGACAAAGTTCCTATAAGTGCAACATTGTTGCTCATATTATGGAGTTATATTATTATATATTGTTACTAATAGTATGGAGGTTAGTTAAGTACTTTTTGTACATGCTCTGTTTTTACACTCAAATAAACTCAACCCTGTTACTTTTAACCCTACTGAGTCAGATGGGTTCCTACACAAAAAAAAAAAAAATTTGAGAGAAAAAATATTGCCTGCTTTTTCTCATTTTTCCTTGTTTTATTGGCCTGGACTTAAACAAGTCAGTGAGCATTTTGGGGAAAAGTGAAATAAAAGAAGTTTATGATACAGTACAAACGCATTATCTGAGGGTTATTTTTAACTGGAGCATTAACAGACACCTTGTGAAACCTCTGATGCCTGGGTTACATTGTTAATGGGTTACATTGTTAAATAGTAAAATTTCTTTTTTGCCAAGATGGTCAGGAATAGATCTGGATAAATGACAATATATCTCTATCAATAAATTACAATATAATTTAAAAAAGGACTGCAGACCTTTTTGCAATGTCTTCTGCATATACAGTGGGTACGGAAAGTATTCAGACCTCCTTAAATTTCTTACTTTTTTTATATTGCAGCCATTTGCTAAAATCATTTAAGTTTTTATTTTCCTCATTAATGTAAACACAGCACCCCATATTGACAGAAAAACACAGAATTGTTGACATTTTTGCAGATTTATAAAAAAAGAAAAAATGAAATATTACATGGTCCTAAGTATTCAGACCCTTTGCTCAGTATTTAGTAGAAGCACCCTTTTGATCTAATACAGCCATGAGTTTTTTTTGGGGAAAGATGCAACAAGTTTTTCACACCTGGTTTGGGGATCCTCTGCCATTCCTCCTTGCAGATCCTCTCCAGTTCTGTCAGGTTGGATGGTAAACGTTGGTGGACAG
>JAOVVA010000009.1:19553061-19566999 GCA_028565275.1 Leiocassis micropogon | reverse complement strand
TCTGTCAATATGGGGTGCTGTGTGTACATTAATGAGAAAAAAAATGAACTTAAATGATTTTAGCAAATGGCTGCAATATAAGAAAGAGTGAAAAATTTAAGGGGGTCTGAGTACTTTCCGTACCCACTGTATATGCATATATATAAGCAAGGTCGCCTTGCACCTCGAGGTACCAGGTTCGATTCCCTCCTGTGTGCATGGAGTTTTCTCCCAGTAATTGGTGGGTTTTCTCCAGGTACTTGGTTTTCCTTCCAAAGACATGCAGATTAGGCTGACTAGTGTTCCCAAATTGCCCGTAGTGTGTGTGTGTGTGTGTTTGCCCTGCGATGGATTGGCACCCCATCCAGGATCTTGCCCTAAGTCTCCTGGGATAGGCTCCAGGCCCACCAAAACCCTGTATACAGGATAAAGCAGTATAGCTGATGAGTGAGTGAGATTGGTTACAAACTTAGAGCATTTACTCACAGAACGTTACAGAACATTTATGTATAATTAAGTGATTAGTGAGGTAAATATTGAGGATAATTATTAAAATAATAAGAAAAAACAATTTCAAAACTGTTAGCAAGCTTCTATGAGTTTAATATTAGATATTATGTTATGATTGTTTACAAGAATTCAGTCTCGCCTGTTATTGGTTAGAAATCCTGAGGTTGAAGGTGGAATTTAGATCTTAAGTCCCTCAGGGTTTTGTAAGAACTCACAAATTGATTATTTTTTCTTTCGCATTTTTCAAGTAGAGTTTTTCTATGTATGTTTTTTTCTTTTCGCTTATGGAGTTAGCTTGCAATACTTTTCTCAGGGGTAGTCATGTATAGACCACAGTATATAGTATGTAGATTGACAGAGCTGGAGTTTGCTTTTAGTGGTTAATACAGAACAAAATCTGAATCTGTTTATATGTCACATTCTTATGGCATTTTGCCATTATGTTACTTCATCTGGTTAAACAAAAGCATGCATTGAATATAAGAAACCTTACATTTCTATATATCTATATACTGAACCCAGATGTTTCATGGTCACCCTGCAGACGTGAGATGTACTCTCTGATACAGGTCATCAAAGTTTGCTCTCGTTGTGCTTCGGCACCAAGACATCAGCTGAAAAATCTGTTTTACCTTTTTATCTCCAATATGATTATCTTAGTGTGTGTATGTGTTGTCATCTGTGTACATGCCTGTTCGATGGTGTGTGCTCAAACTGGGTTTGTTCCTAGACCCAGGCATCTTCTGAATCAGACACAGTGTTGCAGTGACAGATGGGAACTCCAGGGAGAACGAAGGGAAAAAAAAGAACCTCATATATCAGCCAATGTTTTCTCCACATCTACAAAGAAACACTCTCCTAACACCACTATAACCACTATTCAACACAATTTTCGATAATATTGCTTAAACTAATCCCCAGACATCGTGTCTCTTGCATGGAGGTGATTAACACAGACAAAAGCATATCTACACATTTCTCTAAACTGAGAAATCAATAGATTCATGGGTGACTTGATAAGCACTTGTTAATGTTACGGTTGTTGAATTTTTGCTAAAAATTATTGTCTAGTATAGTCTGATTATCCTTTTTTTGTGCTGTCATGCCACCCTATTACACACTCTGTCCAGAAAAATAATTACTGTGCCTCATTTTTTGCCTCATAAGTACAGTGAATGCTGCCAGTTTTATAAAAAGAAACATGTGTTTTTACCTTGTGAATTTTGAAGATAATTTTTTTAAATAAATATTAGATACTACTCTGTAAATCATGAATTGTCAAGGAATTAACTGAAAACTAAACCAAACTAAGTAGGAGCCACATGCCAACAAAACTAACATTTAAGAGTTACAGTACTGTGCAAAAAGTCTTGAAGCCCTCTCATTTCTTCATATTAAATTATGTTGATAATTTAAAGAAATGAGAACAAATGTTTTACTGTGACAAGCTGCAAAGTGCCTAAAGATACAATTTTAAAATACGTTGTTTATGTAACAATCTCAGCAGCAACCTCATTTCCCCTCTCGTCTGTTCCAACCACTCAACATTCAGCATCACCAGTATACTAATCACCAGCCTGATTTTCTGTCATCATCTGCAGCTGTTTATCACTGGTTCAAACTTTACGATATATGCATTATGTTTGAATGTTTCATAGGTCACTGTGTGGCTTTACAAACAAAAGACAGTCCTTTAAAACTACTTAGGTACCAGGACTGAACCAAAAACGAGAGTCAAAAACATGCCAAAAATGAGGACCAAAAAAGCCAGAAATATTCCTTAAGACTACATAAAAGAAATACAAGAAAATCTTGCTCATTGGAAGCAAAATAATATGGATTTTATATTATGGATAAATAATGGGTGGCTGAAGCCTTGCACAGTACTGTACATACAAATTGATAATATGTGTCACCTTGAACATAATCATATAATACACATAATGTGATGTAGCTCAAGGGGCAGCTCAGTGGTTAAGGCATTCGACTACAGTTCAGAAGGTCCCAGGTGCAAATCCCATGACCACCAAGTTGCCCCTGTTGGGCCCTTGAGCAAGGCCCTAAACTGCACAGATGTATAATGATGTATAATATCTGACAAATGCTTAAATGTAATGTGATAACTTTGTCATCTGCAGTGGCTTTTACTTTTCAATTGGTTTATATTCACTGTTTCCTCTCTCATCATCTCTGGCCGTAGTTGATTTTGACTTGTTCAGTAAGAACTCTACATCTGGATTTCTGTAAAGCAGCTTTGTGTTGGTAAAAGTGCTATACAAATAAAATTTGACTAAACTAAATAACACTAGGGTCTGTTGTTCAAATCTGCTTTCAGGTTATCATCTATGTGAACTTTCTGTGCGTGTTCCGTTCATGTCCGCATTGGATTTCCTCCAGGTTATCTGATTTCCTGCCGCCACCCAAAAACTGGAAGGTTTGCTGGCTGTTCAAAATAACCCCTAGGTGTGAATGAATGTGTATGTGTGTGTGTGAGAAGAGAGGTGACCTTGCTACTGTACCACTAGAAGCTGGTCAGGCTGGTGCAGTAGGAGGCATGTGTCCATGGGGAAAGTCAGACAGATGCTGTTTCTCTCTCGTTCTTGCTGTCTCTCTCCCTGTGGGTGAGATGGTGCAGTGTCGTTGGTGCAGCTGCCACCCTCACCATCAGGCAGCACAGGAGTGTGCACTTGCTAGCTCTCTTCTGTGACCTCCACTTACATCTCAAACTTTATCCAGACATCTGCACAGCGCACACACCAAGCCACGACCGGCCTGTGTGTGGAGACATGCCCAACTGTCTACACGTTCAGTGTGACGCTGTGTCAGTGTGTGTTTGCAGGCTCATGTGTATGTACATTTCTGTAACATGTTAAGAGTGTGTGTGTGTGTGTGTGTGTGTGTGTGTGTGTGTGTGTGTGTGTGTGTGTGTGTGTGTGTGTGTGTGTATGGAGAGAGAGGAGTGAGGGGACAAAAAAGCGGAGGCTTCACACCAGCTGCCGAACATGACATTTTCTGGCTGGGCCAGCACACCCCAGCAGGAGCAACATCTGTGTTCCTGCCTTTCATCCCCCCTCCTCTGCTCCCCAGGCGTTATGGCTCAGATATCTGCAGCCTAAAAACCAGAGACAAACAGCCATTTTTCACCAACAAGATCCTAGTGCTGCTGCATAATTTCAAACCATTTCACACCTTAAACTGCAAGAGACAAAGAGATGTTTCTTAGCTGGCAAAATGGGTTTATATTCAGCATCAAAATCATACTTATTCAGAACCAAAAGCTGGGGAGGTCAAGAGTTTGATGTCATTATAATGTCTTATTTCTATGACAGCAACAGGAGCATCATCATTCGTTCATTCATTCTCTGTAACATTTCATCCTGGTGAAGGTCACAAAGCCAATCTTGGTAACACTCTGGATCACAGGGTACCATGCAGAACACACACATTCACACACTCCTTCGCCCCATGGGCAGTTTAACATTAACCGTCTAACTGCTTATTGCCTGCTCCTGTGTTTAGACAGTGTGAGGAAAGCCATGCACCCAAACTCTGCACAGACAATGTTCAATCTTGATGTCGCAACTGAACATGGGACAGTGGATTTGTGCAGTACCACAACAGGAACATTCATTCATTCATCTATCTTCAGTCACCAATAATCCCAGCATGAGCTGAAAACAGGGGTAGCTTGGTGATTAAGGCATTGGACTACAGCTCAGGAGGTCCCAGGTTCAAATCCCATGATCACCAATGTTGGGCCCTTAATCCTCATCTGCTCAGATGTATAATGAGATGTAAGTTGCTCTGGATATGCCTAAATGTAAAACACACATTGGGTTGGGATATCCTGCCATTACAAGGCACACAGCTAATCCACCTATCATAGCATTAGTTTGGAAGATGTGGGAGGAAACCAGAGAACCAAGGGAACATACAAAAGAAATCCAGACAGTGACACAACCTCAGTATTGAGAAGTTAGGAGGCAAATCAAACCTGGAGCTAGGAGGTGAACGTGCATCTGTGCCACTATTGTTTGCTTCAGTTCTTTAATATTTAAATAAATAAGGTATTTTTTTCCTATACTCCGAAAAGAAAGAAAAACTTGGTTACTTTTTCTGTTTATAAAACATTCATGGACAAAAGAAAAGTTGCATATACTGTATACATTTTTTACAAAATATATTTCTGTCGCATAAATAAGAAAGTTTGATTTTATACAAATATCTGTGTATTTGCACCAAAAACTCAAAATTCAGACAACTCTGACAGGAACGTAGAGTCAACATTGCCTACAATACGACCTCCTTGTAGGTCCAGCAAGTCCAGCTGCAGCCAAACATGCCATCAAGTCTAGGGAGATCAGCAATGGAACCAGTCGATCAGAATCTGCTCTGTAACCTGGGAATGGTATTCCTGGTAAGTCCAAATTGTCTGGTGATGTCTGCTTGTTTTGCACCAAGTTAAAGATTACTGATAGCCCTCGATCTTCTAACCTTGCCTAAATAGCGCATGATAGAGTGGAGACAAAATGCACAATCTGAATTTTTTCCTTACTTTTGAAACCAAGACCTGTCAGCTGGACATAATCACATGATAAGATGTATGCATATGTACATAAGAAGATTTAGTTTAGAAAATGGGTTGATTTATCCATGATAAAGAGCATGGCGGTAATTTTACCATATCTGTCTGTGTACTTAATGTAACAAAGCAAACAAAATAATGAATTGGATTTTGTTTTTGTTTTTATCTAACCGTGCATTTTATTAAATAGTGCAGTACTTTTTTTGTCCATGATAATGTTTGTCTAATGGCAATTGTTATATTAAATTAATATTTTTTTTGAAAGCTGAAGCGATACATAAAAAGGTCTTCAAGGTAAGTATGTTTTGCAATGGTTTTGTAATAAATCCTTTTCTCTGAAACAGTATCGCCATCTTTAATTAAAGTTTGTATACTTTGATTACAAAATGTTTATACAAGCTTCATAAAAAAATACATAAGAGCTTCTTGAATGCCCGAATATTTTTTTTCCCTTTTTTCTTTTTTGAGTAAACAAGTAGATTAGGTTAAACCACTGGAGAACAGCTTATATGTCTAATAATGCTTGAGACATACAACATCATCATGCTAAATCATGATTGCATGTTTAAAAAAAATCTGAGAGAATAATTTCAGTATAATTAAATTTTCCACTGTAATAGAATATGTCTCTTTACCAGACATTCTTTAGTGTGTCTGAAAACAATTGCACTGGTTCAGCTGGTCTCTTATTTTATACAAGATGACAAACAAAAGTTAAATTTGATTAGTACAGGATTATGTTTAACCAAATCAGATTGACTTGATTTGATGATGTATACAGATGCACCGCTCTGTAAACATCACCACACTCGACACTGACATACCAATAAAAACATAAACTGTGCATTAGGATAATGTGATCTTAGAAAATACAAATAAAGAAATGAATAAGAGGCACACTATTAGGGTTTTTATTTGAGGCCAAACCACATAGAACAAAAAAAACAAAAAGGTTGTGCAAGGAGGAGGCTTTTTTTTTTCTTTTTTTATGCCTGTTTGAAGTGGATGTTCAATGATATGGAGCTCAAATATAGACTATTGTCATTATCATGAATGTGTAGTAATGGCCTGGTCAGATGGTTTAAAATGGTGTTTGATTGTTGATATGCAGTAATTGGGCAAATATTCATTTATTTATTCATTCGTTCATTCATCCATCTCCTATACCGATTATGCTGTACAGGGTCATGAAGGCCTGGAGCCTATCCCAGGAGACAGGCGGGGGACACCCTGTCCAGAAACCAGAGGAAACCCACCAAGCACAGGGAGAACATGCAAACTCCTTACATACAGGGTGGGAATAAAACCCTTGACCCTGGAGGTGTGAGGCCACAGTGCTAACCACTACGCCACCATGACTGGCCAAATAAAGCCACTGAAATTGACTCAGAAATCTTGCCGGATGGTCCAAACAAAAATAATACCTGCATACATAATGTCTAAGTGATATGAGGTTAATGAGCTGTCATAAACAAATTCACACACGGGCACCATTGGTATTTCTAGCTGTTGTTTTTTTACTGTTTTCCAGTGTTCTGTGATGATTACTTAAAAACAATTCATTACAATTACCGAAAATGTCCTGAGCAATTGCTTATATGCAATTAGCCTTTTATTGAAATTACTGCAATCATGAATATGTTTCAATCAGCAATGGTCATGGGAAAGATATGAATGTTTTTCATAAGGGTCAAATTATTGAACTGCATCAAGCTAAGAAAACAACTAAGGAGATTACTTAAACACTTGGCGAAGTTGCTTTTTAAAAATTGACAACAGAAATCGCAGCAATGTTTAATAGTGAAAAAAAGAGCATTTCTACACTGACGATGTGATGGGAACTCACTGGACTGGGACTAAACATTTGTATGGCCATACGAAAACCACTTGTCAGTGAGGCTAATCAGAAAAAAAAAGGCTTTAATTTGCTAGGGAACATAAATATTGAACTTTGGAGCAATAGGAGCAAACTCTGATGAGTCCAGACTGAGCGTATTCCAGAGTGGAGGTCTACAGTAGGCTCAGGAATAAAATGAAGTCAGCTCATAACCTAAATGTACTGAATGATCAGATGATACTATCAATGGATATTTTCTTCCCTGATGTCACAGGCATATTCCAGGACTCAAATTGTAAAAGAGTGGTTTTGGGAGCATGAGGAATCATTTTCACACATGAATTAGACACAATGGAGTCCTACCATAAACCCCACTGAAAGTCTTAGGCAGACGGATGTGTGACCTTTTGCCAGGACAACGCAGCACGTCGGCAAAAAACCTCTGAAAGATGGTGAAGTTTCTGTGATGTTTTCTATCGCCTGTTCACAGATCACATCAATATCATGTCAGTATGTAGGTTAGTCAACCTTGTTGGAGTCTGTGCCCAGATTCTAGTTGTGAGCTCGGCAGTTTCTTTAATGGCAACGTCTCACACTCAGAATCATGAGATGGGGAGGTGGACATCAACTCAGGTGTCCCCACTGGATGCCTGAGAGATGTTTTTCTCTCTTTTTGCTATCTTACATAATATTTAACACAATTTCATACAGTTCCACAAATGATTATTTGTCCAGCCTGCAGCAATACAATTACAACCACTTTGACTTGGTTAACTTTTATTTTACAGGTGACTTGATAAAAATTTTCTGTGATTGCTTTGACTAGGTCGTGGGCCCAGAAAAATAAAAATAATGCTGATTTTGTATCATTTGCTATATAGTGAGGCTTTTGTAGTACCTATGCCTAGAATTAGTCAAGGAGGTTATACTGTATGGTTCATATGGTTCTGACCATATGTCAAATGCAGATACATTTTATTTTATTTGTACTTATATTTATATGTATGTTCTCATATTATTGTTTGTTAGTCTACTTTGCTAGGGCACTAAAGGGCTAGAACTGCTTCAGATTTTTGGGATGCACTGTATAAAACTTTACAGAGTGGCGGACCAGCAAAATATTACATTGTGTGACTTTGGCTAGACAGTGTATTTGTAAGAGAGACACTATTAAGGGCACTCCTGAAAGCTTCTGTGAGAGTGTCCTTGCTTAATCACCCTGTCCTGATAATGGAGGACATTTGCAAAAGAAAAAGTATAAAAAGTAACCTTATTACCAAAAATACAGATTTGTGTTACTGACACTTTCTCATAGAGAGACAATATTTGTTGTGTCGTATACAAACAGCATTTCCTGACTATTTACAAACTTCACATTCCCAGTGGTCTCTTGCATATCAAAGCCACATGCTAAGTTCTGGATGGGGTTTTCCACAGAAGCTGCCAATACAAAGCCATTACCAGAGAAGAACATTCAGCTACTGGTCTATGTGCACCAATTCAGGTTGCTGCCGGCATATTACTCTACAAGTCTCTCATTTTAATAGCCATGCAAGCACTTTGATTACATCAGCCAAGATCAGGCTTCTCTCCGTGACTTTGTGGAGCGAGCCAATAGCCCGTATTTAATGGAGGAGTTTATGTGTCTCTGTCCTCCTTTGAGCTATGATTCCATCCTCATTAACCCTGCAGTTTATTCATCTTCTGAATGGAATTCTGTCCTAACCGTCACTATAAGGCATTTACAGGGCTATAAAATTGATGTTGCAGCTTGGTGAAGAACAGATTTCCACGTGTCACACGTCAAAGAATAAAGCGAACTTGGCAAGAAGCGGCAGAATAGAATGGTGCAGCGATGTCAGCCGAATCTGCGGCCTGTGAAGAGCAGGCACTCAGCCAGGCCCTTTTATGAACCACAGGGACATATTTATGCTCTACTTCCACTAATGGAAGCAGATTGAGAGGGAGGACACTTATCAGACTAGGGCCGTGTTCCCGTTTTCCTTCAAGACTGTAGTAAAAGTTTTGATTGGAATGAACTTTTCACATGCTAGGTGAAATCAATCAGAAAGTTTTATTGACAAGGTTAATATTTCACGTTCTGTGAAACACTGAGGAACCTGTGCCAAGAAAAAAAGTTGCCTAATGTACATTCACAGGAAATGTAAATGAAAAAAAATCCATCCTGAATGACATGCATACTGTTTTTTTTTAATAATGTGACATCACACTAAATATGTGATGTTTAGTCTAGTTCATTTTTTAGATTCTATGATTAATTATTTTATCAACATGTCAGTTCACTATGCTAACCATAATGCTGTTAACTTCATATTTTCTTAAAAAGACTGATGTTGCAGTCCTTCAGTCTGTCCAGTTCACTTATGACCAGTTCATACAGTATGCTTCTTTAACTTTTATGCTAATAACATCAACACCAGCAATACATATACATTTTGTATAACACCACTAGTGCACGAAAGAGGGTTGTGGACTTCAGCTTCAATTGCTTAAAATATACTCGTGTTCCAGATGACAAACTCCTGCACCTCAATTTTCAGTTAAGACAGACTAGAAAAAACTGAACTATAGCTTTAAAGCGATGTGGTGCTTGAAACTAGTCTTGGTCTTGAGAGCCCAAATCAGTGCTCTCGGTCTTGTCATAAACTCAAGTTAAATTTGATTCCTTTTTGTCTCAGCCTCTGGTTATGAAAACTCAAATTTATTTTAACACCATCCGAGCCCATAACATCATTTCCATGAACAAGTACTTCATAAAGTTTTCTTTACAGTGCAGTTTAAGTAAGTGTTTTTGTAATATAAGTCATAAATCTCAGCACACCTTCATGACCTTCATTTTCCAACTTTTTCAATTCTACTGTACAGCAACATGAGTGTGTTAATAACCTGCACACTTGGATCCATCCCAAGTTCTCAGACACCCATTCCCCATTTATGTTAAGCTACCAACACATGCTTTTGCAGTTCTATGCAAAGGAGCTCAAACATTTACCTAATAAGCGAGTCGCACCTGTCAGACAATGAAGCTATTTTATATCATTTATGGGCTCCCTGGTTTGCATGTTATCCCATGTATCTGCCCTTCTAGCTACACACTTAACCTGCTCTATGGCCTACTGGCACGCACACATGCAAAACATTGCTTACTGTCGGTAGAGACTCAGCAGCAGCTTTTGCTCAGGGTGTTCCCAAAAACACACGCACTGGCAGGGGAATATTCAAATGTTCAGATTATCGATACGGTGTGCACAACAATATAGTACAGTTAGGAGTTGTAAAAAAGTAAATGCTGTGCATATTTAACATGAGAAGTTCAAATTCAGCAACAGATTCCAGTAATGTTGTTGGTTAAGCAAATTATGAAACCCTAGCTATAACACTGAACAGTGTATATAAACAACAAAGCTTTATGGGGGTCAGTCTCCATGTCCACTATTGCCTCCGATTCCTATTCTTGGCTGCCAGTAATAGAACTCGAGGTGCTTGTCTGCTGTATTAGCCCATGTGCCTTGACATTTGTGCATTCTGAGGTGCTTTTCCGCTCACCAAGGTTGTAAAGAGTGGCTTTCTTTTGCATTACTGTTTGAATCAGTCCTCATCTGATCTCTCCTTTTAAAACAAAAATTACCCACAGTATTGTCACTCCTGCCACACACATACTATTCGGTGTAAACTTTAGTGACAGACATGACTCTATACATTGCAGAAGTCAGCGGGGGTACAGGTGTTCCTAATAAAGTGTCTGATTTACACCTAACATCAAATCTGGCTGATATTAAACATGTTAAATTTATGTGTGATTTAAAAATATATATTATTATAGAAATAAATATATAATTATGAGCTTGGTATGAAAGTAAATTGCAATCTTTGCTTGTGAAATTGCAAAGATTGTTTTGGTTCTCATTTGTATGTTTTTTTTTTATGACACAGGAGAACAAGATGTTTTGTGGATCTGTTTCTGATTACTTATAGGCATATTCCACAAAAAAAGATTGTTTACTCTGGAGGAACTGCACTTACTCATGAGAGCCAAGATTCATTACACCTTTTAAACAAAACAAGCTTTGGTAGTTAGTAGTTGGTTTTGGTTTAAGTAATTGGAGCCCTGCCATGTAAAAAGCTCTCAGTATACCAAAGCATATAAGAATTTTTTTTTTGTTTGTTTGTTTTATATATTTTATCATTTTATTTTTTGCTATACTCACTTTTTTTGCTTATTTAATAAGGAAATTATCCTTTATCCCAAAAGCCACAGGATGTGAGAAGATTGGTAGGAATTCCTCCTAGCACACATAAAAGTGATGTTGCTTTGCAACTAAGATGACAGGTTTTGCATGTGATGCATACTACAGTGATTTTCAAATGTACACCCATATCTGTTTGTCTTCTCAAAACCATAATCATTGTTTGCAGTGGGCTATGGTCATATATCCAGACCCAAGACACAAACTTTTTTTATCTATTGAAGGAAAAACGTTCCCTGTTTTAGGTTTAAACCACCAGCAGTGTTTGTCTGAAAATAAACACCAACCGACTGCAAATGGTGCAGTGCTCTGGGACCTTTACAGGCAAACAAACATTGATCTTTCTTCAGTCCTGGCTTATCTTGTCTCTGTTTGCTGCTGATGGCAAGGAGAGGATGGTTCCAGCGGCCCACTACAGCAGCTATAATTAACCAGAAACAGATGATATCTAATGTCTCTGGAGGACAGTGGAACACTTTCCCCGCACAAACCTCCCCAAAGACAATGTGTTGCCATTTAGCAAGGCACCGAGCCCAATTGCTTTTGTGTATTTTTTTGCCATTAATTGTTTCTGGCATGCTTGCTGTGGGAGTGCATTCTGTAATTAAACATAATTGCATAAGTGAGCTTGAAACATTAACTCCCATTTGCTGGAGCCGGATCAGTTTTGCCAAAGCAAGGATAAAAGCACAAACAAGTTCACTGGAGTGGTGATTTTAGCATTCATATATTAAAGAGGCCTTTTATAATACATGAAAACATTCAGGTGATTCTATTTAGGTTGTTGCAACTGCTTTTATATGATGGAAAGCTCTGATGCCAGCTGTGGTCACCAGTACTGGAATACAAACAGACCAAAGGATAAAAAAAAATTTTTTAAAAAGTGGTACAAACAAGACTGAAACTGGAGTACAAAAGTTTGATGATAAATGTTTCTTAATATAAATTGAAGGACAAACTTTAAATTATGAGTAAATAGTTCTAATAAGAATAAAATATATATTACTTTTCAATAAAAAAAATACATTTAAACATTTAAAAAAATATTTGACTACACAGAGCATTGCAAACCTGTCACTTGATACATTCCCTAAATTGTAGCCATGATTCCCATAGAGAGCTATGGTTATTGAAGAAAAAATATGTGGTTTGTTTAATAACCCCAAGTAAATCGCACACTTTATGACCCTGACATTTCAGCAATATTTCCAAAATTCCTGATTCCTAACAATAAAAATCAAACCGTTGCTTCTTGTCAGACATCTGTGAGAGAGCTGTTACTAAAAGTGTTTTCCAGAACAACAGTTTGCGGTTGTGCCATTCCATAATCATGTCTGCTGATCCAGTGAGTTGTTTTTATCATGTTCTTTTTTTTTTGTTTTTGACAAAATTAAAATAACTACACCTTTAATCAAAAGCCCAAGCAATCATTTTTTTTATGCAGGAATTAAGGCATTCTGAGGTGAGTTTAGTGGTTTATATTTTCACTTTAATTGATTTTATTTTTGAAGTCTTTGCAAGGTTTGATATGTCTTTTTATTGAATGTAGTTGTTTTACAAATTGTTGTGTCTAAGTAGTTCACCTTTTTTGTTTGCTCATCTTTTTAGCATGATGCTAGCTTGAGGGATCTCTGTTAGCCAACACTGTGATTGTCATTTTTGATAATTCCTGCTAGGTATTAACATAATTCTTTGACTGTACAGTTTGTTGATTAAAATACATTTGTAGTAGATTTACAGCTAACATATCCCTCATCTTGAAGATGAGGTATTCAACACAATTAAAAAAAAAAAAAGAAACAACTTAGAGGAACTAGCTTGGCTAACATTAACTAGCTACCTCAAACAACTTCAGCTGAGGTTTTAGCTCAGGTGCTAGCACTCCCTATTTTTTTATTTTTAGCTCTTAAGGCCTTTCCATTAACGGTTGGTTTTATTCCATGTCTAAGAGTTGTCATATTACTGTTGACAACAGTTCTTTTGTCGCACAGATTGTGACATGATGAAATATTCATGATGACAAATGTTGTTTGAGTCCAAACAAAATAAAACAGCTCGGACTTCAAAAGTGCTTTAATTAAGATTTGTTAAAATTTGACAAGAAGGGGAATCTAATGGGTAAAAATATGGGGGTTTTAGGTTTCAGTTATTTTCTCCTTGAGAAGACCCTCATTCACACTGGTGTACACAAAGCTCTGCCCAGAGAACATTAGGTTGACTTCAGTTAGTTAAGACTGCAGGATATCATTTTTAAGTGCCCTCACAATTCAAGTCATAATGCTCTAAATACACAACATTCTACTGTTAATTATTTATGAGGATGACTTGATTTGATTCATTATGTACACCCGCCCATTCAAACAATCCAAAGCTTCATACCGGATGCTTTCAACAAAAATCATACTTCAGCTCAAAAAATAACTATACTAAATCAGTGAAACCCAATAATCAAACAATCTGTTTGGTTTTTAGGTGAGACCTAACCAAATACTGCATGTACGTTTCTTCCTCCGTCATACCGTATTCATTTCAAAAGTTATTTCCCATTAGTATTGCCTCATACTGACCTTTTCCCAAAGTAATGCAGCACAAATATCACTTCATTTCATGTAATTTGGGGCCTTGTAATAAAAATGGTTTTCTCCCTATGGGCGCTAACCTCCACTCACCTGACACGTATTTTTTTTTTTCAATTCAATTCAATTTTATTTATATAGCGCTTTTAACAATTGTCATTGTCTCAAAGCAGCTTCACAAAA
>JAOVVA010000009.1:19532193-19552961 GCA_028565275.1 Leiocassis micropogon | reverse complement strand
TGGGAAACCGTGTCTGCTCCCCGAACACTGTCTGGAAGGCTATTCCAAAGCTTTGGAGCCAAATATGAAAATGCCCTGCCCCCTTTTGTAGATTTTAAAATTCTGGGAATTACACGTATGCTTCATAACCTTCCTCACAAGCCATATCTGGATCTTTGCAGTATGGTCCTGCAATGACATTGGTAAATCCAGGTATAATCCTGTATAATTTTAACTTTAAAAACCATAACTTGTAAGCATTTGCCAACATAAAGGTACCACGACGGCCGATAGGGAACAGCTGATCTCTGTTTCCGTAGCCGTCAGACAGAAACGGGCTTACACCACATGGCTTTGGATACGAGGCTAGTGTATCGCACAATGGGCCTGTTTACCTCCGAGCCTTGCAGCTGGTCCCAAATTATACTGGTTGGTGACAGAGGCAACTGTGTGTAAACAACTTGCCCAAGGTTGTTACCCAGCGCCTGGGCAGAGGCTCGAACTCACAACCTTACAAACACAAGCTGAACGCTCTAGGTCATCTCGCTGCACAACCATATGGTAAAGCTGCCAATTAATTAGGCACACTAGAATCTCTAGAGATCCAAACTCTCCACTGTCGCTCCTGCCCCATCCATCCCATCCACCCCCTCTACCCCCAATCTTCAAGTTGCATGTCATGAGTTTGTGGTATGCAGTATGAATAAGCAGACAAGCTTTAGTTAATATTGAGGGCTGTAACAAACAAAACTATGGAATTGTTGCCTTTTAACGTGTTTTTTTGGCTCTTTATCTGATATCTTGAGCTTTTTGAATAAAATCCTATTGATTGGACACACTGTAGGCTTATGGAATATCCACAGGCAACCAGAATTTTGTACATTATCACCTTTTGTCTTTTCTGGTTAAATGACTTTGTTTTGCATCATGTTGATGGAAGCGTCAAAATTCACCATATCAGACATGAGCAACATAGAAACTTCCTTTGTGAGCTCAAAAGTAAAAACCAGTGGTGGGAATTGTATAATTTGTGGAATGTTTTCTGAAACATGTTGCAAACTGGATCTAAACAACACTGCTAATCAAGTTCATTTCATCAAGGCTACAGTTTATCCACACGCAGCATGATATTGTTCAATGATAATTGAATACTCGCATTGAGTTTTTATTGCTTCAGTAGAGGTGGAAACAGTCTTGTAGAAATCCGGTCCAGAAGAAATTTCAACAGATGAGAGATTATAAATACAGTCAAAACCCATCTCACAATAGAAATAAAAACAGCCCCTTCCATGATGGCACAATCCTGTCTTGGCAGACAGATTACTTTATCATGTCTGGTCACCTCCTCTTGTCATCCATTTCCCCTCAGGCAAAGTAAAGAGATGCATGTGGCTGTCTGATGGGAAGCTGCTGAGATATGTAGTCCCCGCAAATCCCACCAACGCATAGAGGCGTGAAAGTGGGAACGTGCTGGTGCTGACCAACGGAAGAGCTGAGATTAGACAGTCTGGGAGAGGAAAAAGCCAGAGTTTGCATTGCAGAGGCTCTGTTTACAGAGAGAAAGGGATTATCTGTTTTCAGTTTCTATTTCCACCTCAGTTGTAATTGTAGTCCCTATACCACAGACTGACAGAGAAAATAGAGGTTGCTGCAGCACAATATAAACAGAGAGAGCACTGACAGACATGAAAGGCATTTCAGACTGTAAAGAAACACCCTTGTATGGAGACCTCCCCTCCTTCACAGATTAGATTATCAGTAACTGGGTCTGCTGCACACACATGCGGATGTCCTTGCCCAGGGAAATGAACACACCATTCCAGGGTGGAGGTCCACTTGCCGTGGAAATAAAAATAAATTTGAGTGTTCTGGCTATCTGTAGTGTGAGCTGACACTGTCTTAAAGTCACTAGATTTGCAATATGGTATATTTGGATATATACTAAATTTGTTTATATCTTGGGGTATGTACAGTATATATACAGTGCTGTGAAAAAGTATTTTACCTCCTGTTTTGGCTGATTAATAACTGATTCAGACCATCAAACTAATTTTAATATAGCACAAAGATAACCGAGTGATTTTTGGTTTTGGCCAAACATGGTGCCGGGCATTGAGGCCAAACAGCTCCACTTTGGTCTCATTTGTCCATAGGACATTGTTCTAGAAATCGTGTGGTTTGTTCAGATGCAGTTTTGTGAATATTAGTTGTGTTCATTTTAGACAGAAGAAGATTCCTCCTAACAAAGCCTTCCAAACAAACCGTACTTGTTCAGTCTTCTTCTAATTGTGCAGTAATCATGTTAACATATAACATGTTCAACGAGGTCTGTAGGGTCTGACATGTAGCTTTTGAGTTTTTTGTATTTCTCTCAGCAATACACAGTATGACCTTGGGGTGAATGTGCTAGGACGTTCACTTCTGGGAAGATTATCATCTGTCTTGATTGCTTTCCACTTGTGAATAATCTTTCTCACTGTAGAATGTTGACAAACAAAATTATTTGGAAATGTTATTATAACTCTTTCTAGATTTATGGGCAGCAACAATTGCTTCTCTTAGACTATTGCTTATATCTTTCCCTCTTGGCATTGTGGTGAAAAATGTTATATATTGTTGTTCGTCTGAGGTGAGGTGGTAATACTAAGTCTATCTCTTTCTCTCTCTCTCTCTAAAGTTTGCACAGTCAGTGGTGGTTTGGGGAACCATGTCTTCTCCTGTTGTTGGTCCACTGTGTTATATCGCGTCCAAGGTAAGTGCAGCCATTTTCCAGGAAGATGTAGAGCACTTCATGGTTCCCTCTGCTGACCAGCTTTATGGAGATGCTGATTTCATTTTCCAGCAGGACTTGCCACATGCCCACACTGCCAAAAGTACTAATACCTGTTTTAACGACTATGGTATCCCTGTGCTTGATTGGCCAGCAAACCCGCCTAACCTAAACCCCATAGATTCTCTGTGTGAAGAGAAGGATGCAAGACACCAGACCCAACAATGCAGAAGAGCTGAAGGCCGCTATCAGAGCAACCTGGGCTTCCACACACCTCAACCGTGCCCCAGATTGACCGCCTCCATGCCACGCCGCATTGCTGCACTAATTCATGCAAAAGAGAGCCCTGCCCAAGTATTGAATGCTGTAGATGTTTATACTTTTCAGTAGTACAACATTTATTTTTTTAACTTTAATATTGAGTAATATTCTAATTTTCTGATATACTGAATTTTGGATTTTTATTAGCTGTAAGCCATAATCATCCAAACTAAAAGAAATAAACACTTGAAATATCAGACTGTGTGTAATGTATCTATACTGTATAATATGAGTTTCACTTATTGATGATATTCTAATTTATTGAGATGCACCTGTATATCTTTCAACAGCACATGTATGAAATCGGAACCTGAGTAAGCACTATCAGCATTAAATCAATGACATCATCACCACACCTTTTTATGACATGTAGCTATGGGCAGTACACAGCTGCATTTCAAAATATGCTTTGCCTATCTTTGCACTGCGTAATCAGTGATTACTGGTGATTTTCATCAAGGTTCAAGTGGCTCTTGAGAACCCCAGTGCTCAGCGAAATGACCACCTCCACCTCAGGGGTTGTTGATTACTGCATTCTCCAGCTGTGTCAGTGAGCGTCCATCCCTGAATCGCTCCTATTGTCTGCCTTCCGCACAAAATTCACCCCACATTAACATAAAGTTCAAACCTGAATGCTGTCTCCCATTTCATTTAATGCAACCTCTGTTACTGCCATTTATTTTAATGTTATGCTTATTTGGCATTTCATCTTTTGTCCTTGGGGGGAAAAAAGTCACCATGGTGTCTATTTTATCCTGTGATTATACTGTTGCAGACACTAAATTGATAACAGCATGGCATGAACTGAGCAACACTGTTGTCTGCATGATAACACAGGAGACAGACCTGTTTCTTTACAATGAGATTCCAAACACTTGGTGAGATAAATGGCTTTGGTGATTAAAAATATGATGTCTTGAGTCATAAAAAAAAAAAAAAAAAAAAAAACAGGGATGCGGACTTCGATAAAGTCAAATATGTTACTTTGTTAAAGTCAATGATGAAGGCCATGGAAAGATATCACAGTGCTCTGTGGAGAGTCCACTAAAGGACAGACACATTCTTTTTGCATGACATGATAATATCTCAGACACTAAAATGCTTATTTATTTAGAAATAATAACACTTTATTTTAGGTGCTAATTGTCCATAAGAAATATAGCAAGCATAAAGTGCCACACGGCATAATTCATGTTTTGTGCACATTTACACATTTTAAAACGGTATTGCATGGGCTCGCTGGCTACTGCAATTGCTTTTAGGAAGCGGATGATGCATATGAAAGAGGTACTAAAACATGGCCTTGATTTGTGAGAGCTGGAAAAGGAGGTCTGCTGCTCGGCTGTGAGAGGACAGATGGCTCGTGATGGCTCTTTTAGCTCAGTGCGAGAGGCCGTCGCTCCATCATCATCATCTCCACGAGCATTAACAGATGATTGGTCTGGATAAAGCATTACAGCCCCTTACCAGGGTGAAGTGCTGAGATTTTTTTTTTCTATAAAACAAGCAAATATGGACAACTGGAACAGGTCATGAGTAAGATTTGGTTAAAAACTTGAAAATGGAAAAGTACTTTATAGTACCCTGAAAAAATGTATTAGACATTTGGGGGGGAGAATTATACCGCTATCTTATTATTTACTATACGGTAATAACATATTCAGGAGGATCATCTATATTGATGTTTAATGCCTGAAACCGTGCTATAAGTTGGAAGCGATACTGCATTTGATCCAAGAGTGGAAGAGAAAATGTCATGGCAACAATAATGAGAGTATTTACTGTGTGTATATATCATGACTAGCTGCAGGTGTTTCAGAACTCAACAGCCAATCCGGTGCAAAAGGGCTTCCTGGCGTGCCATAACACAGCCACTGAATGGATTTCCTATAAAAAATTACACCGTTGTCATGCTCCTCAAAGCCTTGTTTTGTTTTTTACCAGCAGAACCGAAACTTACAAGCTAGGGATGGTTTAATGGGTTATTGCCTTCACCAAAACACACTCAAGGGGACAAGTCTGAAGCTGAGCCCTTTGTAATATCAGTTTTATTGTTTCCAGCTGCTGGAGTGATGAGTGAATGTCAGAGAGATGCCACATATCCCCCAGAGTTTGACGTTAATGGCGTCTCGGCAATCATTTCTGTTTATGAACTTGGAGCTGCAGACTGCGAGACATCTCTATTCCTCCAGTCTGTCTCTCCTACCTGGTTATTAAATGAATGGATTGGGGAAATATCAAGTTTATCAAGTCAAGTTAGTATATCAAGTCAGCTCAGACAAAAATGCGTTAATTTGGCTCATAGAATTTTTACTTTTTAAACGTTGCTTGTTAGCTATGTTTGTCTCATGGCTAAAGAAGCAAGATTGGACAGAAAACAAGCAGCAAATGATTTTGAGATTTCCAGAAATCCCATTCGTCTCAAAGAGAAATGATACAGCTGCTCAAAGTAAACTCTCCTGCTTTGTTCTCTGCCAGCTGCAAATTTTAGCCCTTTTTTTTCATAAACATCTTTTGCTTTGGCTTCATTTGAAGTCTTTCGAAAAGGTGATGAGCTGCACCGTAAATGGCAGCGGTTAACTGAGGTGTGCATGGCAGGGCATTGGTGAATGCTTAAGAGACTGGCTTCAAATGCGCAGGTTCAACATTTCAAGGTGGATGCCCATCTGTTCAGTGACCTCTGCTGCAAGTGCTGAAGGTGAACAAAGCCGTTGTGCTTGTGTGTGTGTGTGTGTGAGAGAGAGAGAGAGAGAGAGAGATGTGCAGATGCTGCTATTCCTGATGACTGTGTGAAAGTGAATTACACTCCTTGAGTGAAACAAGAAAAAACTACTACGTAAACAAACATTAGACGGGCCCACGCTGTCTTGCCTCAACAGGATGGTCTTTAATTACACATGTTTAGCCTTCCGCTGACCCTGTGAGACTGCATTATTCCCCAGCGTGTGGACGGTGGCCAGACTGAGGTGACCCCTATCTGCCAGCACTCCACCGCAGCAAACATTGCTTCTATCAAAGCCACCATTGTATCTACCATTTGGAGGGATCAGATGATGCTCCTTTCTATCCCTCTCTCTCCCTCTCTCTTCCTCTCTCTCTCTCATATGCACACACAAACACACATATTTCCTGCTGGCAATCAGAACATTAAAGCTTCTTTTCTTGCCATATTTCCTGCAGGTAAGCGAATACCAAAGAAAATTACTATTTACTCCCTCCCCTGCAACATATGGCTATGTTTCAAAAAGAAAAAAAAAATGGTACAAAATTATGCACAAGAAGTTTCCCTGAGCAGCCTCAAAGCTTACTAATACTGTAAGTGTCCAAAGAGTTGAAATGATTGTCCATTGTATTCACACACGTGCTACAGATTTGTTAGATTAAAGCTACTGTAGGTTGAAGCTCATTGGAGTATTCCATTAAGTGAGTATGATGAGTAGCAGTGGTACTGGTGTGCACCTGCATTTCCTTTCACTGCAAAATCAAGCACTGGTGCAAAATCAGTTACATACAACGAGCTCCATGGCCTTGTTTACGTAGACGATGCATACTTTACATCTGAGGGTAATTTAAAGGGCCGGTCTGATATTCCAATTTGCAAAAATGCCAAAGCAAGTCGTAGTAGTACATTTTAAAAACTGCGTGAGAACATGTAAAGCACATGAAAAGCCAGGTTGATAATAGACGGACCGCGGTGTTAGAGACAGGCCGCATAAATGAGGTCAGAGCTGTGCAGTGAGCGGCCTGAAGCCGTGACAGCTCCATTACCCAGAGGTGGGCAGATGCCTGGCAGCCTGCAGCCAAGGCAGGTGGAAGGGGAGTTGGGCAAGGGTGAGCAGGTGTTCTCCCTGTGGGCACCACACACCCCATCCAACACCCCAGCCATGCACACTCCCCCTGACACACACATACACTCTCCCCACCTGGCCACTCACACAGCAGCCCTTAGCTAAGCACAGCTCCATATAACAGGCACTGTATGTGACAGGATGCAAGAAGGACAGAAGGCACTACCCTTCATTTTTAAAGGAGCTGACCTGATCTCACAAGAGCTGTGTGAAAAGGATAATTTGGAGTGTCTCTCTGCGAGTGGGCTAGGGAAGTTTGACATGCAAGGCGCTCACAATTTGTTTTGTGGTTGGTGCTGACATGGGTGGGGAAGCCTAAAGCACTTCAGGTGAAATCTAGCATTATGTTCCAGAAGGCACCTGTGTGTGTGTGTGTGTGTGTGTGTGTGTGTGTGTGTGTGTGTGTGTGTGTGTGTGTGCGTGTGCATGCATGCGCTACTGCTACAAAACTATCCCGCATCACATATCTCCATTCTTTACTAACGGACTGGTGTGACCTCTTCTATTTTCACACAAAGTTCTCTGAGCAAACTGTCCACCTCACACGTCCTCGGTGTGTTTTAAACACCTAGGAGCCAGAAGCGGGACTGAAGCCAGATCAGACACACTGTCCAAATCTCACTGCTTCCAGCCTTTGATGTTTCAGCACTGTTATGAGGCCGTGCAGCTAACAGCACCTGTCCTGTGAAGTCATGCCTCAGGCATCTCTCACACTGCAAGCGAGCGAGTATGCGAGCCGCACGCCAGCAATGTCAGTGGGATTCAATATGTTGCCGTTACAGATGTGTTACTGCCTGACACGCCCGCCAGCTGCCCTGCTTGAGTCGATATGACTCTCTAACAACACATGCACGAATTTTACCTCAAATCAAGAGACTTATATGAATAGATTTGTAAGCTCTTCCAGTGTAAATGCAACACCAGTATCCAATATCACTGCCTCGTAATGTATGATCAGAATGTTATGCAGATCAAAACATTAACACCAGAGCAGGCAACAGTAAGGTATTTAAGTACTTAAACTGAATAATGACACCTTTCTTTTATCTCTCAGATTTTCAACCCTTTACAACTTTTTTTTCTGCCTACATTTTATCTCAAATGTGAACAGATCTTCATCCAAGTCATAAAATTTGATAAAGAGAACCAAGTTAAACAAATTACACAAGAACATGATAGTTTAACAAATATTTACTGCCCTGAAATGTCCAAATATCTTTCACAAAAAAAAGTTTGTAAACCCCTACGACTTTACAAACGAATTTAAGGTGGTAATTGAAGTCACATGTTTCAATAAAGGGCATGGCAATCAGCCAGCCTCAGGTGTTTATGGACCATAAACTTGAGTCTTCAGTATTAAAGTCAGGTCATCAGGTTCAAACTGTGGTTCATTTTCGCACACAACTTGACCTCAACCCCACTAATGCAACTCTGGATGGATAAAAAAAAAAAAAAAGATAAAAAAATAAATAAATAAATGTTGTGCCATTGTAGAAGATTATTGAAACATCGTCATGGCGTGCATTGATGCATTAAATATTAGACTGTATAATGTTATTTTGGCCAGGCAGTACACTTCAATATGGAAAATATCATCTTCTAGTGCCCACATGTTTTCTATGTGGAGGATTCTAGGAGGGTGGAATTAGAAAGAGGATCTGACAACCTGTACTGAATGGCACATCGGATGCTTCATGAACCCTGGCTGCAGTAAAAGGTGTTCTCCTTCTCACACCTTTCAGAAACAGCTGAGAAAAAAAAGTCTATTATCCTGAAACTCTACGCCATTTGGTCCATGTTCCATTCAATGTGGAACACTGAGCGATCACCTGAGAGACTCGAGTTTCATATGATGGTTCAAGGGATGCTATTGAATTGTGTTAGGTTACACAATGTTCTCTTGTTCTTCAACATTTCAAGAAGAAAAAGGTCAGAAAGCACTCAATAACGTGTAACAAGGAAAAACCTTCGTTTGTATAGTATAGTCAACAAACGCTTTATGCTAGTATCTGGTCTCATAGCGCATCACAGTCTCATACATGTCTCTTCAGTGGAGAATTACTAATTGAGGTGCAGTGAATTACTAACTGGGGTGTAAGCTGGAACACATTTTGAACTAATGTATCCTAAACGTATAGTAAAACATAGCCACAGCTGTATTCATCCTGAACTTCACTTCTGTGCTAAACTCAACCCCCTGTGCTGCATATTTCAGTGTTTCTTTTAGCTCCCAGTACACATGATTTAACTGATCATCTATTTTACAACCTTTTCTAAATTGATGTGGATATTATAGAGCAGGGAAAATGCTAAAATGTGCAAGACAAGGGGACCAGGGATGAGTACCACTGTATTAAACAGTAGGCTATGTCAGGTTAGTAGGCTATGCTAGTGTGTTGTTTGGGATGCAACCCACAGTCATGTGCGACAGTAGACAGCCTATGAATGGATGATGTAACAAGGCCGGCGCCAGAGGGACTGCAGAAGAAGTGGTATGTGACCCATAGTCAGTGTGTGAGTGTGTGTATGAGAGAGAGAGAGAAAGAGAGAGTATCTTTTTTTTCTATCTTGGTGAAGATCACAGGTCCCCACAACGATAGGAATATCATTGAATTTTCGCAAGCAGGTAATAAAACTTCAGCACCATTGCCTTTGTAAGAAATATTCCAGCATGTTCCAGTCAAACCCCTCTTTGCTACATCTGTCAGACGTGTGCGATAAGTACAGACATGTTTACCTGTTCTAAGAAAAGAACTGGAAACCTGTTAACTTAAACCCATGTATAATAGAAGTCTGTTAAATTTCACTACTCTGCATAAAAAATTGCAGTATAATGCAAAATCTAAATGATAGAAATTACCATTTAATAATAGATCTAAAACAGATGGACATGAGAAAAATCTTATCTGGGCTGTTAAGGATTACACATTGTGAAATGTGGAGAAATGATTGTTTGTAATGTCATAAGATCTGGAGATTATGTGGGAGAAAAAAAAAGACATGTATTGTAGGCTATTTACATTTACTCACTCACTCATCATCTATACTGCTTCATCCTGTGTACAGGGTTGTGGTTAGCCTGAAGCCTATCCTAGGAGACTTAGGGCATTAGGCAGGTGGGAATCAAACCTGGAGGTGCAAGGCAACAATGCTAACCACTATGCCACCATTATAGGCTGATTAGTGGTTCCAAATTGCCCATAGTGTATGACTGGGTGTGGGACTGGGTAGCTGGCTAGGACTGGCATCAGTGGTAGCTCAGTGGTTAAGGCATTGGACTACTGTTCAGAAGGTCCCAGATTCAAATCCTATCACCAAAGCCCTTAACCCTGACGTTTTTAGATGTATAGTGAGAAAAAAAATTAAGTCGCTCTTAGGCTAATAAGGGTGTATGCCAAATGCTGTAAATGGGGCTGATTGTGTTTGTACCATACAATACGTTGGCCCCCCATCCAGGGGGTCTTCTGACTTGTGTTCTAAGAACCATGAGATATGCTCCAGGTCTCATGCAAGCCTACAAAGAATAAGTAGTGTGAAAAATATTTTTTTTTTTCTTAGCTTTTAGCTCAGGCGACACGATAGCTTAGTGGTTAGCACTGTGGCCCTGCACTTCCTGCTTCATGTCTGTGCTTGGTGGGTTTTGTCTGTGTAAAACGTATGCAGATTAGGCTAATCAGCATTCCCAAACTGCCCGTAGTGTGTAAATGAGCATGTGAGTGTGTGTATTTGTGTGCCCTATGATGGATTGGCACCCCCTCCAGGGTTAGGGTTGCCAACCATCCTGTAAAATATGGAATTGTCCCATAATTTTAAACTAAAACTCTCTGTTCCATATTGAACCGATATGGGACGCCATTTGCTCCGTATTTTTGAGAATCAAAGTGAAATCTTTGGGAGATAAATATAAAATATTAGTAGTAATAATAAATAGTACAGAGCTCTCTGATAGAAGTCTGCCACTGAACATGCCACTGAATATGTTTTTTTCTGCTGGGCAGAATCTATACAGAGGGTGACTGGTGTTGGACATGATGGAGCAATTTGTTCGAGGTCCTCCTTTCCAGAACCAGCTCCAGCAAGTCCAGCTAAAAGCCTACCATCGATTCTGCACTCCTTGTTCGGTCAAGTGGCATCTCCGCATTTATAAGGTTCCCTCCCCAACACACTACAGCATAGAAAAAAAATACTGGCCACCACTGATGGGTAGAAATATGGTAGAATTATATTCTTGGTAAAATTGGTGAGTATAACACGTTTGTTAACCTTCAGATCCAGTGTTTCATGTCATAATGCAAAATTAGGTTAAATATTTCTTTTCTTTCTTTTTTTTTTTTTGCTGGACACTGAACAAGAGCTCTTCCAGCTCACCCTACACACTAGAGCCATTGCCCGAGGGGTAATATCAGGTGGCTCAACACCAAAGCAAAATTTACAGAAAAAGTCAAATCACAGAACAGGACTTAAAGCTGTGCAATCAGGCAGATCAGTCTGCATTAAGCATTCCCTTTTTTCTGTTTACCAGAGTTGGCAATCCTATCCAGGGTGTATCCTCCTGGGATAGGCTCCAGGCCATGTGCAACCCTGTACACAGGATAAAGCGGTATAGACGACGAGTGAGAGAGTGAGCCTGGCATGGGTTCCACTAGGCGCAAAGGTACGGTGGCAAAGTCGTTAGTACTGTCGCCTTGCACCTCCAGGGTCCGGGGTCGATTCCCATCTTTGGTGGGTTTCCTCCAGGTACTCTGGTTTCCTCCCAAAGACCTGCTAATTGTCGTTCCCAAATTGTCCGTAGTGTGTGAGAGAGACTGTGGATTGATAGCCAGGATAAAGTGGTAGAGACAGTGAGTGAGTGGCTCTTTCTTACACTTGGTGCTTTCTCCGTGAAGCCAGTTCTTCAGCACGAGGAAGGCACGCAGGCGAGTGGGGGCGGGTTTTCAGGTACTTCAGGTGTAGCCAATAAGGTTGCGCCGACCCCATGATTGACGCGGCCGTGCCGACCAATCCGCTTCACTCTTCATTCCCGTATAACAAAGCCCGGCCCTTTTACTATATAAACCAAAAAGACAGCGCGCTCTGGAGTAGATCTGCGAGACAGAACCGCGAGACTTGTAAGCGCGCAGGAAACCCGGTGACCATGAAGGCGATCAGTCCCGTGCTGCCGATGCGAAGGACTCACGTCAGCTCTCACGCGCAGGATCTCGGGATCTGGAGGAGTAAGAGCGCGTGGGACGAGCCGCTCGGTGTGCTGTGCGACATGAACGACTGCTACAGCCGCCTGAAGGAGCTGGTGCCCAGCCTGCCGCAGGACCGGAGCGTCAGTAAGATGGAGATCCTGCAGCATGTCATCGATTACATCCTGGACCTTCAGATCGCGCTGGACTCCAGCACAGCTAACGCGAGTCCCGGACAGCCAGGTGTTTCCTCCAGTACTGCTGCTGATATCAGCTCTTTTCAGGTAAACACACATGAAACGCAACATGGGCTCTGATTAACGCGTGTGCATTTATAGAAGTTCAATAAATAACACTGGGATTTTGCTGGGTGTGTGTGTTTAGCAGTCCTGCACACTGTTACAGGCTCCCCACTAAACAATTGTTGAATTTATGGACTTGTGCATTCAGGTATTTTTGGAGACTCTTATCCAGAAAAAAAATAAATAAAAAAATAGCACTTGTACTGTATATGATACAAAACGTACAAAAAGTGCAACAAAAAGGAACACCATTTAAACATTAAGTGTATAAACTTAGAGTGAGCATAAAGCCTTTTCCCTAACTTCAAAACCTGTGTCTGGTATAAACATATCAAATTATTGCAATATATATAATATATAAAATAATAATTGCTCTACATAGTGCCCAAACAGTTGTTTCTTTCTAGCATGATTGTAGGCACTGAGGGAATCACTTTGTATGGTCACTTTGTATGTGCTTTATTCTAGTTAGTTAATAGAGAACTCCGATCAACTGACACTCTGTACAGCATTTTCTCCAGCCTCTTCCTGAAGTTATGTACTCTTATTAAAATCTGACATTACTATCATTTACAATATTAATGTCATACTGTTACAGCTACAATTGTTTAAATAAACAACTTTTTCATAACAGATTACTACTGTACGTAAATCAAATATTGCAGTATATCCCAGAAGAAATTAGGAAATGAAATTTGCACTTGGATGAGGTGTAAAATTCACACAAATTTGGACAATAATCTGTGACGCATCCAGAAAATGAACATGAATGAATAACATGATGTAGCTGGTTATCTGCATGTACTTGTTTCACAAAGAAATGTATACTAGCTCACAAAAAGGGCAAATCTATGGACCAACCATGTAAAGGATGTGTGCATGTGCTCTTGTATGCCAGAGTGTATTACTGTTTGTCACAGTAGCTAAAACTATAGAGAAAGCACATGTGACAATATCTCAGGACAGTTTTTTTTTTCTTCCATGTGTTATGTTTTAATTTAATTTTTAATTTCCCAGATAAGCCACTTTGCAAGAGAAACGATCGCAGATGACCAGATAACGATCTGAAACGGTAAGACACACCTTCTTACACAATGGTTCTTCTATGACTGCAATTTCCAAAAGTTTTTAATTATATAATTACACAATAGTCTGTAGGTGTAGAAGGCATATTACATACATCTATGCTACTTTATAGTGATCTAGTGATAGCACCTGCATGAAAATGACCCGTTGTGTTTATGTATGACGAGTTATACATGGACAGATTTCAAATTGTAAAATGGCAAAATGTCCCAAGATATTATGGGATTGCTCGGTGGTTAAACCTTAGGGGGGGGAAAAAAGAGAAAAAAATTATCTTTATCTGCAGAGCCAATGGGTCCGGATCTCTACCTCCTCCTTCTCTAAACACCCTTCTCTCTCTCTCTCTCTGAATATTTTGCAGGTGTTTCTCTGGAGCAAAAACAGGACCCTCTTCTTTTTTTTTTGTTGTTATCCTTCCGTGTACTTTCGCCTGGACTTTGTCTTGACTGACACGGATTTCCCTCAAATGGAGATAAACCATTCTGTATGTCTGATTTATATTTATCTGCAGGCCATACATGACCTTTCTTCCAAAGGAAGACCTCTTTACAGGACTGAGGGAACCAGTTGTTTGAAAGGAAAATGAACAGAAGGGGGAAACGCCTTTTGTGAAGGTGTCAGACTGCAGCCACAGTGTGATCATAGAGCTCAGATGATCAGCAGAGCTGAGGGACTAACAGATCATATATATTTGCCTGTTCCACTTCATATAACATGCAAAGTATTAGCTTCATTTTAGTTTTTAAATTGTTCTTTTAAGAGAGCACACCATTCTCAATTGGACTTATATTGTTTTCTTTTTTTTTTTAAGCAAATCCTGAGCCAGTAGAGGGCGCTGAAGTTGAACTACTGCTCTACTCTAAGGCCTACTTTATTTTTCAAGTATAATATACACCACCCTATTGTGATTTTTAAAATCAAGCTGAGAGTTTTTTTTGTTTTATCAAGACATAATAACATATTATTCTATTAATACTGACTTTCCATACCATTATTATTATTGTACATTTTGCCATTTAACCCCTTCTGGGTGAGGGTTATAAGAACCTGTTACCTGAAAAAGGAATAAATAATAGAACTTTCAAAATCCTCCCTTGGCAACAATCATCCATCGCTACATGGGCATGAGATGAACTTTGTGTGTTTGTTAGAGAATGATAAAGGAGGGTGAACGGTAAAGATTTGCGGCGTGGCATTCTTGTAAAGTGCATCAATGTTTTTCTTTAGTTCTGCTGGAATGTGATGTTAGTGATGCCAAATGATTTTCTATAAATAATGTAAATTGCATTTTTATATAAAATAAATTATGATGTAGACTACTAAATGTGACATTTGTCTTCATATTGACTTTGTACCCATTTGTTACCATGTAGTTAATTCCAGTTGTCACTGTGAAATTGTTACTATATCCCTATGCAAATGAGATGGGATTATTATGCACAACCCATGTGAACCCCTTGGTCACAACCATAACACGGGTTGGGGGCCGTTTCTAAATGGGTTCTTGTTGTAAATTAAAAAAAAAAAAATGTGAAAGTAACCACTTTATCCAAGACAGGGTTGTCTAGAGGCTCAAGAGGGGAGGAAAAAACTACCAATCTGCATGTCATGCCAATCTATTGTAGGGAACCATTCACACCTACGGACATCTTATCTAGCCAATCGACCTAATGGTATGATTTGAGACACAGGGTGACCATGTGATACCTCACAGATAGCAACCCTAGGTCAGTATCGAATTAGAGACCTGCTGTGATGGTGCAATGCTACCTGCTGCTTAAAATGTTTAAAATATCCTGTAGATGCACACTTCATATGGCCATTTCAAAACCAGTTCTGTTGTCTTTGACCTACAGGACTGAAAATAACAAGATTTCACTGAACATGAATAAAAGATCAAGAAAGCAGAAAAGCTATCACATACGGTTTATTTTTCTCCATGTGGTCGATAGTTTGCACATCAGCTTTTTTTTTTTTTTTTTACTTCATCCAGTTAATACAATTAAACAGACAAAGTTACAGCTCGGTGCATGCAGCTTCTGAAGTTGCTTCACTTCTGACATTGACTACAATGAGACACACACATGACACTTCTAATGCTTTTTGAGTCTTAAACTTTACATACTCTAGGTCAGGACCCAAAACGTACCGAAACTATTAATACCTTTTAACCAAAGGTTGGCTTTAGAGGAAGGACAATGTTTTTTTTCTTTTTTAGTTTTAGTCTAGATTTTAAAGTAACTAGAGTTTAAAGCAAATCCTCTCATATTTTGACAGTAAGCATGCAAGTGACAATGTAATGTAATACAACACAACACAAAACAACATAGTCGTGTTTCATAACCAATGAATATTATGGTCAGTTAATGCGAAACTGTTTTCTGATGGAGTAACTGACTCTTATCTTATTATAGCCTACAATTATCAGTGTTATTTTCAGTGTTATTATCATGCTTTTGCCTTGTCCAATTTAACATATTTAAAACCCAAATCAAGCAATAATACTGGTAATTGTATATTTCACAAAAGGGACTATTAAATAAATTTAACACTGATTCTAAAAAAGTAACTGATAAAACAAGGATGTAGGCAGCATTTATTTAGGTACAGTAAACAACAGTGGACAGACTACCACTATTCAATACTGAAATACTGAACCATCAGGATTACACATTCCACTCAGCATGCATCACAACACCAAACATTGAAATCTAGAGAGCAATACCACATATCTAAAACAAAACATCCTAGGACTAGGGTTGCAGGGTCTCACAGGATGCTCTCACGCTCCTCGCTGAAGACCACTGTGTCAGAGGTTACGGTGCAGATCTCAGGTGGGTCTCCAGGATTCAGGCCTCTCTTCAAATGCACTACACGTACATTCTCATTATGGGTGCTGGATGTGGAGGTGGTGGTAGGGGTGCTGGACCCAGAGGTCACGATGACCTCGCTGCCGTTGGTTTTGGAACTTTCATTTGACTGGCGTGGACGATTCCCCTGCTGAGCGTTGGTGTTGTTATTGAGTGTGTTGTTGCTGGGAGTGCGGTTCAGGTTGTAGCTTCTAGAAGATGGCCAGCTTTCCTCAGGGCTACTGGCAAGGAGGCTGCACTGGTCTTCGGAACAGATCGACATGCGTGCAACTGCCGGATCCTGGAGACCACTCAAACTATTAGGCAGGCCTCTCTTGCGGGCTAGGCTCTCTTCATCTAGCTCGATAAGGTTGGTCCTCTCTGACTGAGACAGGTCAGCCTCCTCATCTTGCAGAGAATGGTTGGGTGAACTTTCATTGGAGCGGACTCCTGAATCAGATGAGTCCTTCTTGTCCAGCATGCCATCAGAAAGATACTCTTTCCCCTTTGCCAAAGATGAATCCTCATTCTCGCAGTGCTTGGGTTCTACTTTCTTGCCACCCTTGATCAGGGGGGTGTTATCAGACTCCTCTGACTCTTCATCGTCACTGGTCAGTTTCTGGTAGCGCAGCCCTCCTGTGGCTTTCAGCTTCAGGTCAGCACTCTGGAAGAGGCCCAGCTTCTCTGCTGAGCTTTTGCGGCCAAGCAAGGACTTGGACGAGCCGTGGTCAAGCTTCTCATCCTCCTCGCTGATGGGATCTAGAGTTGCAGCTTCACTGGAAGTGTAGTCAGTTGTATCCCCCGCTGTTTTTCCAGCAGTTCGCTTAGAGGCGGACTTGCGTCCATCTTGGTCACATCCATCTTTATTCTTATCGTCAGAGTTGGAGTGCATAAATTGGCCTGGATGGGGCTGCACAGGCTTCTCCATCCCACTGCCTGTTGCCTCAAGCTGTGACATTGAGGCAATGTACTCTTGGTAGGCATTGCGGTACTCAGCCTGTTGCTTGTCAGTTAGTTTGCAGATCTCATTGGAGGACTCCTGAGAGTTCAGACTGGACATGCTGGGGGTACGGTGTGTAGTGTTCTGCAAATAATATGCAATATCGTGAGTCAAGTTTAACAAATAAGACAACAGAAACAGGATCTTCAAAAGGTCACAAAAGTAGACTCACCATCCATGGGGGATTGGGATTCCTCGGAATCTCATCAAGGCCCACATTAGAGAGCTCCTCAAAGCTAAGGTTAAAGTTGTACATGGGGGAGTTATCATTGTTAGCAGGTCCGCCATGGCCTGGAATACTACGAGTCCTAGTAGTCTCTCCAGGACCCACCATGCTGCTGCCCTGCTCACTGGGGGCTTCTTCATGCAGGACTTGGCTCTCCAACTGACGTAAATCCATCACCTGCACACATCAGGGTGCCATTAGAGTGCGTGCATTCCAATGGCCTTAAGGAAAAAGCATCTCTGGTTTGGTCCACTTAGTCTGTAGTGCTGTTTAATGTATTAGCCCTATAGTAAGCTTATCTAAATAATACAAACTATACAATTCATAATGTGCCATGGGAGGGCACAGGGCAATGGGAACATTACATTACTAAATGTAATGAGGGCTAAACATGCATAGTTTGCATGTAGGAAAGATGGGCATTGATTAAAGCTTTGCCTCCATTACACCTGCAGCTGGCAAAAGGTTTTGGCATCAATGGTCACCTTCTGGGATCATTAACGAAAACATCATTTTACAGAATTTGGATCAGTTTACTTGTTTCACACATGCTGTTTTTATATTTCTTTGATTTTCTTTTCTCAAAACAATGAATCAAATATATAGTTTAATGCTCAAAGAGAACTTCAAATGAACTCACAATTCCTCTAAAGAGCTGCCAGTCTCCAAAGTTCATGTTCATCTCTTTCTTCAGCTCATCCAAGTTACACTGGGATAAGACCCGTCCATTGACATTGGCCTGTGACAAATATCAATTAGAAGCAACATAATTCTCACTCTGGACAGAGGAAGTGCACACCACAATTTGTTCCCACTCTCTCTCTCTCTCTCTCTCTCACACACACACAAAAAACAAACCTTCTTAATAGTGGCAGTGTACTGGGCTACCATGGCTTGGTCGATGCCTTCCATCACTCTGAGACGTTCACACACCATGTCTGTATTCATGGAGCTAAGCAGCACAGATGGGGTGCCTGACACCACAGAAGCAGTGCCCTGATGCACACAACATACAGGAACAGAAAAAAAAATCAGTTCCTGCACATTAGTACCACCTGCACATTTATGACAAGGTTTCTGAGAGCCTTAGAACGAGGTAGCCAAAGCACATTGGGCAAAAATCCAAATATCATGCTTGTTGTTAGTATGCAATCCAAGCTATCCAGGGAATCAGAAAAGAGCTTGAATTTTAAGCAGAAATGGTCAGACACATTTTTTTTGTTCTAGTAAGTTAAAAATAGTTAACCAATCACTCCACCATAAGGTAAATTGTAACTTTTAGAAAGACATTCTTCAATGTTTGTTAGCACTGAGACAGTACATGAAGTAATCTCAAATGAATTACGTGTAGTTCACATTTAACCACAAATGGTGTTGTAGTTAAAGTCACATACTGTGAGCAAAACACACATTTTTTCTCTACAATATGTGACATTTTTCCGAAGAGAACTGCAGCACAGTGCTATTTCTGCATTATACATTTTCATTAATGTAGTAGTAAGATTTGTGTGAAATTTGTGTTTATGTGAAAATCTGTGACAAAGGATGAAGGACCCAGTTTCATAAAATTTTAAGGCACTTTAAGGTCAGTGTTAGAGGTGAAATTCAAAAACATCTTGGATATAAATATATATTTTTGGCAAACTATTAAATCTTTTTTAAAAAAACGCTGCCTTCTTAAAATTATTAGGCATTTAGGACATAAAAATTATGAAAGGAAATTGGACACCTGAGTAAAACATACTGCTTCATTGCTTCTCGAGCTTTATATTTACACCTTTTAAACAATATTTAGAGATATTAATTTCCTCCTTCCCGCTTTGACTACTGTAGCTCAGTTCCCAAAGGGCATGCTGGGAGGGCTTAGTGCAGAAGAAGTGCGCATAAAGGAAGGAAAGAGAGTGCAGTTTTTAAGGACAAGCAGAATAAACAGGGCAGCAAAGCAGCAGTGTTTAAGCCAATTCTAGAGGAATTCAGTACCTGCTTCGTTTTCAAAGGCGCTACCTTAAACTGCTGCTTAAAAGGAGAGGAGGGAAGAGACAGAGGAGGTGGAGAATGTGAGGGAACCACATATAGGCCATTTGCAATGAAACAGGGGAAAAAAAGTGTATCAAGGGAGCAGGTATGTTTTTCGCAAAGCAGGTGGAGTTTCTATTCCACTATGGGCTCCAGTGAGCATTAGACAGCTGGTGGTTGACGTCAGTGACACTGTGTGCATGTGTGTGAACAGACGGCAGGAACTTAACTGTTCTCTCTCTCTCACTCACACACACACTCACGCACACACAGAGCAAAGTAATCTGCATAAATGTTACAACTATTAAGAGTTTAAAATTAAAAAAGACAGAAAAGGACAAAAAAATAATTGTGAACTATCATTAGTTTATACACAATCAAGCATTAAAAAAAGCTCTGATTCTCTGACTACATAAAACCTTAATGAGCAGAAATTTGTCCTGTTGGATACAGAATAATTGTTAGCTCTGATGAAAAAGCACATCTATGAGTAAAAGAGCTGCAAATGAGACACGGTACACATGAAGACAGTAAAATTAGAGGCGGTCTAGGTACAAGGCACTGCCACTAGGGTCCAGTACTTACGATTGCAGAGCTAGGCTCCCTGGGATGGTTCGCTTTAATGAGTGGGCGTGGAGGTGCAGGGATGTAAGTGTGATGGGAGCTGCCAGTGTACTGCCGGGGCAGCACATAAACATGGTGGGGGAAATAAGGCTGGGAGAGGGAATTTTGGAAAAGGAAACAAAATTTAACAACTGAAAATGTAACACAAATGCTCACTCTTTCTCTCACACACACACACACACACACACACACACACTCACAAATAAATACATTCTATGAAAAACATTGAGATTGTAACATACAGGACATACAACTTAAAACAATTTAAATTAAAAAAATGATAAAATTAAATATGATAATGATTTATCGTCAGGGAGAATATAAATAAAAAAATATAAGTTTCCAAACCAGAGGGGAAAAAAATACAGATTGGAGTTGGATTCTAAGCAGGGTACTTATTCACAAAATCTCCCACATCCGTTAAATAAATAGACAGGCTTAGGGGTGGGCGATATACCGGTAGACACGGTTAACCGGTAGAAATTTGTCAACCGATAGGGATTTTGGTCTATCGTCTTAATCGCGGTTGAGATCACGTGACGTTGCACGTTACGTAACCACGCAATACACATTCAC
>JAOVVA010000009.1:19507848-19527082 GCA_028565275.1 Leiocassis micropogon | reverse complement strand
GATTTTTACAACATTATTGTTGAAATACACAGTCCTGAAAAAGGGGCGTTTCTTTTTTTGCTGAGTATATATATAAAAAAAAAGATTCTCTTGTCTGATGAGGCACAAAATATAAAACACCAACAGCTACATCTGGTGCACTGCAAAAAAGGTGATATCTTAGCAAGTGAAAATATCTTGAATTTTGTCAGATTAATCTACAATAGTGTAATGTAAACCAAATATTAGCCTATTTCAAGACAAACTCATTTTTAAGCATAAATTTCTTGTTGTGTTTGAAGATAATTCTTGAAAGAAACTACACTTTAAACCGTCAAGGAACAGGTTTATCTTTATTATACTTCATTTATCTTTATAATCTCAATTTGCTTTGCTATCTTACATAGAAATTAGATATATTGAAATAGACTTAAGATACTTTCACTTACTAAGATATCACCTTTTCAGTGTGAAAACCAGGTACTGAAAATCAACCGACTATAACCCTACCTATAATAAAGTATTGTAAAGGTAACATCATATTGTGCTGTGCTTCTTAGTGGCAGGAAAAGGGAAACTAGCCAAAATTAAGGGAAGGAGGAACGGAGCGAAATACAAAGAGATACTTAAAGAAAAGCTGCTCACGGGTGCACACATCCTCAAACAGGGACAAAAGGTTTCACCTTCAACATGACAACAACCCAAAGCATATAGCCAAGACAATGCTGGAGTGGCTTCAGTCTCTGAATGTCCTTGTGTGACCCAGCCAAAGCCCAGACCCCACACAACATCTGTTGAGAGACGTAAAGCTGGAAGGTCAAAGATACTCATCCAATTTGATCGAGGTTGAGAGGATTTGCTAGGAAGAATGAATGAGACCAGCTAATTTCAGGTGTGAAATGATTGTAAGATGATTGTTGATGATGATCTGAATACTTGTCGAAAGGAGAACTTTTAGTTTTTGATTAAAAAAATAATAATAATAAATTTGCTGCGCCATTATTTTGTAAAACGTCTGGTTAATCCATAAATTAAATCCGAAACGCTAATAAATGCCAAGACTTATGAATACTTTCTGGACCATATATAAAATTCCGAAGCACATCACTAAATCTAAATCAGAATGGCTGAAAAAAGAAAAGAATCAGGGATCTGGAATGGCCGAGTCAAAGTCTAGACCTCAAATCAACTGAAATGCTGTGACAGGACCTGAAGAGAGCTGAGCATAAGAGAATACCCTTAAAACCTCAATGAACTGAAATAATGTTGTAAAGAAGAATGGGCCAAAATCGAATCATGGGGGTACTTTGTATGGCCCTTTTTTTTTAAAATTCAATTAGATTTTATTTATTGCACTTTTAACAATGGTCATTGTAGCAAAGCAGCTTTACAGAATAAAAAAATTTGTGAAATTAGTATGAAATCTAAGAAAATATGTTATATCCCTGATATGAAAATATCCCTGATGATCAACAGTGAAAAAAATATATGTTGTTGTTCATCTGAGGTTGCATTTGTCTAATACTAAGACCGACAATAATCAGATGATTTTATTATGTTTTTACACAAAAAACAGTTTGAATTAAAAGTGGGGGCACTAAATTATGAACATGACTGTATATGCCGCTTGCTTATGTGGATTATTAAACCAAAAAGTGCTAATCTGTCAGCTAAATATTTTTTGATTATATATTCATACGTCTAAGAAAAAAATGTTTTGGGTGTCTGATGCTACATTAATCAGGGATGAACCTTTCATAGATGCTTTTGAGTGTGGCCTGTTCGGGAATTCCTTCCGTCTCCTCCAGGTACAGGATAAGCCACGATGTTCGGTAGGGCCACTGCTCAGTCAGGTTGATCCAGGACGCCAGCCGGTCCCAGTTAAAAGTGATCTGATTGGCCCGCAGTAATCGACCTGGGCAAAAAATTCACATTTTGGTGTCCCAGCGAGGGGTTTGTATGATAGAAAACACACAAGTAATCTGGTAGTAGGTCTCACCTGTGACAGACACAATGTTGAGAAGTCTTCTCATGGTCTGAGGGCTGATGTCACTGAACCAGTCTTCAGTGACCAGCAACTTAGAGAAGTCAAATGACATTTGGCGTGTGACTGATCTCTGCATCTGACGACGCCGGTATGTGTCCTAAACAGAGAAAGACACATGGTTATCATACTGTAAGTGATCTTTGTGGGGCTAATGGCTTTCAAGTTGTTCTTGATTATTGTGATTATTATGATTGATTATTATGATCTTCTGCATGTCTGCATATACGTGTTAGTAATCCATTAACTTACTTAAAATATACTGCTTCCACACAACTGTTCAGAACTTTAAACTCTGACACTACTTTTTTTTTTTTTTTTTTTGCTTCCATATGAAACAATGCAACAGTGCTGTGTCTCCATACTGTCTCCACCTTGTCTCTTTCCAAAAGATACCCACAACTGAATTGATACAGACACTTACATAAATGCTGAAAATAAGCTCTGGGTAAAAGTCACCCCACTAATGCTTTTTTCTTAGTGTTATAGTGGAGGATTTTTCAATCAAACCCATTTCAGTCAAGGTACTCTGACCATATAATTTTTGTGTTTTGTCTACAGTTTACAATTTAGATTGACATGATGCAGCAGGGCAATTGTGGCAGGCTTACCCTGCGATTCAAAGTGCTCTTACTGCCCAGCTTAGCCATTTCACCAATACTATTTTGGGATAGCTTCCTGTCCAGTTCCTCATGCCAACCTGTAAAACAGAAGCACATACAGGCAAGAAGTTCAGGAACTGAACACCAAAAATGTCAGATATGTATTTAAAAAGTAAGCTATTGCAGAGCTGTATGCTTACACACATTTCAAGTTTCAAATGCTTCAAAAGTGCAAGAATTGTTATTAGCACTTTAAACATGTAATATGCTACAACTCTTTGCACTGGTATCATTTTGACTTTTTTTTTTTCCTCACAATTACTGAGAACAGTAGCTAAGTAGCTGTAGACTTTATATCAGGTAATCTGACTCACCCTCTGAGTTTCCTGTTTCTCCATTGGCTGCAGGTGGTGCACACATCTTCTTAGCACTGCTGAGGCCTCGGCTATTGAGAAAGACGGGCAGGTGTACGATGTTGCGCATGTAATCGTGGCCGTTGATGTTGGAGTCACGCAGTACACTGTTCAGGTTCTGGTTAATCGCTTTAATGATGATGTGAGGGTCACTGGCAAAGATAGAGATGAACGGACCTTTGGAGAAAAGCACCCTCACCTGGATATGAAAAGAATGACAAGAAGGCAGCATACGATAAACACAGTACAGTGATATCTGGATTTAACATGCAATGGAGAACAATGTGTTGAAATAAATGTTACTGTACAACATTAACTAATAAATAACTATAAAATGTCTCGTATAGCTAAGCATGTTTTGTTTCTTCTTCAGTGTAGTACGAGTGAGCATGAGTAATAAAGAAGAAAAATTATTTGGGGTTTTGCAAGTATTGTTGACAATAAAACCATTCATGCAGAAATGCTAATAAGGGACATAAATTATTGCTCGAGTTTCATTTTATTGGGAAAGAAATACCAAGTCGTCTTTTTGAGGAAAAAAGTGAAACAGCAGAGACCTCTGCTGGCTGACAAGTATTGTAGGCTACTGTTTCTCACCGTATCCAGCATTTGCAAAACTTTGTCTTGCTCACAAGAATCCAGACCATCGATGATGACAACTAGACGTGTTTGATTCTGGGTGAAGCTGTCGATAGTCTTTGCCATTTTAGCCATGAGTTCCACCTCACTTTTTAACACCTGTTAAGTAAGGTAAAGGGAACAGTGTGAGGCTACACGATGTGGAATATGTATGCACGTAACAGACATGCCTTGTATTATAAAGAAACCACTAATTCATCCAATTCAACCACATTTAATATTGTGAATGCTAGACTGAATCTTTAGGGCTGATGTCCAAGTACAGATTTGTAAACAACCATCCGAGTGTATATGCTTACTTATAACTTATCCAACCAATAACTTAAAATTAACGCATCAGTTCCTTTTAGATGTTTAAAAATGTACTGAAGAATATTAATGTTGTTGTATGAACAATTTCACCTGCACGGAACAAGACTGACTTTGTAATTAGCACCTAGAAAACGTATACTTCATGTTAGTCATAACAGTGTTAGGTCAAAGCCGTGCATTTCGGCAAGTTACTTACTAACAATTTGTTATGTTTTCCCAACTTGTGGCAAGACACAATATGTATGCATATATGTATGTATAAGTGACAAGGCAACAAACAAACAAAGAAATTAATAAATAAATTAGGCCGAGCAACATACTTCTTTCTTAAACAACATTAGCTCAAGCGAGAAGCTGTACTATGTATTTCGTTATGGGGATTTCCAAAAAAAAAAAGTCACAGATTCAAATACCTTTTTCAAATAACATGCACATAAGAAGCCAGCCTGTTTTACAGCTAATGATTTACAAGATCAAATTACAAGACACAGTTGAAAAGAACTACCCATGCCTAAACATGAATATGTAGCCTATATTTACCTTCATGAAGCCTTCACTCTTGAGTTTTTGCATCTTGTTAGCGGCACTGTGCAGCCTCTTCCTCTGCGAGTTCAGCACTGAATCAGTCACCTGCCACCATGTTTTGCAGTTCAACAGAAGCGCCAGGCCTACCACGCTCGCCATGGCAACCAACACAGCATTCACTGTCTGGTTGCGGCTGTCTACCTTGAAGACAGCCAGTAAGGCCATGCCCGTGATCAGGCAAGTCAGGATGAAAAGGAAGATCACAAAGGATGGGATGCAGCATGTCTTCTTCCATTTCTTTTTGCCTGGTGTTTATCATAAAAGACCGCGTGAATGTCTGGTGATATTTTAAATTGTATTTAAAAGAGAAGGCACTTTCATGTTAGTGATGAGAAACAGGACGACCTTTACCTTGAGTGTCCTCCGTCTTAAAGACGCGGAATAATCTGGAGGCCATAAAGCCAAACTCTCTCTCACAGGCATCAGAGAGAGTGGCAATCATTTCTGCCATGGATGTCTCTCCACCAACACTGGACAGCCTGTTATAATCTGTAAACAGGAACCTGAAAACAAACAGTCACATAAAAAAGACATTTTCAAAATGGCAAAAATGTATCTATTTTGTTTCACTGTGATAAGTTATTGTAAGGATGCAAATTTATAGAATGTAAATTTAAAATACTATCTTTACTTTCCATTTATCATATTTTCATTAAGTTTTAAATCTACTTAATTCCTTAATTTAAAAAGATTTAACCTCAAACAGTCACTATTTCATACATAGTTTCTTATTTATAGTTAAAAAATAATAATAACAATGTGGGCAGCATTCAAAATGTTAAGCCCAAGAAATTAAGATAGAGTTGAGGCACAGGGAAGTTTAACTACCTGACAGGCAGTGCCCGTGTGGTCTGCTCAGGCAGCTCTGGAGGATTAACAAACATGAGTTTCAGCAGTAGCTCCAAGTAGCCAATGTGTCGAGCGAGCCGAGTGCTGAGAACCCAAGCCCAGTTCCAGCTTTCGCCTTCACGCCTACTCCCAAAGTATACAACCACTGAAGAGGCATGAAAAAGAAAGACAAGAAATGAATTTATGCTAGATATCCATTTAAACAACTAAAAAAAATAATAAATAAATAAGATTAAGACTGCCTACACTGCCCTCTTGTGTAATAAATATGCAAATCTTTCTCAGCAACCAGAATGAGCATACAAGAAACAAGAAAAAGCATAACGTTTTAATTTGTTTTTATTCATTTATTTATCTTACCAAAGAACAAGTAGAGCAGAGCCAGAAGGCTGAGGGAAACAGCAATGGCCAGGTTGGGGTCCACAGTAAAGCCAAGGAGTAGAGCCACAGAGCCACACAGCAAGAGTGACAGGAACACCACTAGCCAAGAGAACTGGAACAGTGGCTCAATCTGCTGCCCTGCAAATGTCTTCATCTCATCTGTTAGAGGGAGAAAATTTCAAAGCATTTCTTATTTCAATCATGTGTCAACGTTTAATATGTTTCAGATGCAGTAATATGAACAAAAATCAGTGGTCCTAGGTGCAGTTACTGTAGTCACAGAAGTCATTTTTATTCACTTTTATTGTAATTGTGTACCTGTTGCTCACCCTAGCACTCACCCTCTAATTTCTTGAGCAAAAAGGACTTGCCGCTGCCCCACTGTGCATACAGGCCAACACAGATAGGAGGCTGCATGGTGGGCTCACTCAGGATGTCAGCCAGCGCACTGCTGTACAAGTCATAGCCCAGCATGTCACCATCTGTCTCAGTGGGGGACAGGTGTCCTGGGGGGAAAATACATGTTTATTCCATGTTAGCAAAATCATAATCACAACAGCATACAATAAATAATATCAGAAAAAACAAGTCAACATTAGGTCACAGAAAGTATATTACACTCATCAAGCCTTCATTAAACGTCAAAAAAGCTTGTTTCTGTGTTTGGTTTAAAACAGATTTAGCTTGAAGAAAGACATTGTTAGGTACTCACTGGCTCCAAAGATTTGAGTAAGAATGCTTTTCTGGTGGCTGCAGTCGATGTTGTATGGTGTCTCCCCTGCCTTATTGGGCTTGTAGAGCAGGCGGCCATCTTTAGGGTTGCGCAGAAGTAGCTCAGCCAGTCTGCGGCTCCTCCCACGGATAGCAATATGAAGAGGTGTATCCCCTTTCTATCAGAGGGAAGAACACCCAGAATGCCATGTCAAAAATGTGCCTACATTTTTGTTATAAACTGTACATGACAACGTACAATGGCCCAGTCTTACCTTATCCACAGCGGACACTTTCGCCCCCTTGTCCAGGAGTAGCTCCACAATTTCAATGTTTCTCATCTTGGTAGCTTTGATCAAGGGAGTCTCAGAATCCTGAAACACACTGGTACTTTAGGATAGCTGCTTTTTTGTTTGTTTTTAAATAAAAGTCCACTTATTAAAGACAAAACTGTTTTTTATCCCCCTGTACCTTGGTAGTGGTCTCTGTGTCAGGGTTACACTGCAGGATGTCTCTGACCATGGTAGCATTGCCCTTCTCTACAGCCCAGTACAAAGCTGTCTTATTGTCCTGGTGCAGATGAAAACAAATTTATAACAAAGGATTGATGAACTATGTGATCTGATTTTATACACAAGTCCTATTGATCAGTATAATAAGGGTGTTACCTGTCCCCTGATGTCGATGTCAGCATACTTATGCAGCAGGGCTCTCACAATTTCTACATGGCCCCCCCGAACAGCTCCAATCAGCACTGTGTCACCACTCTAAACATTTATTACAAAGACAACCACATACACACAAGGTCATACTACAATTAGTCTTTTTGTGTAAAAGAAATCATTAAGAAGTTAACCTAAAAATTTTATTTAACCCAAATTTCTCCTTTAACACCAGAATAGATCAGTATTAACATTGGGCGTGTGTGAGTGTGTATGTTTATAAAATTTGACACGTATTAAGAATTAAAACAAAATGTATAATCAGATAATAATTTGAAAATATTTGAATGGAAAAAAATGCTTTTATTATTACGATTTAACTAGAGGTAGTAGGAGGAAAGCATACGCATATACTGCATAATATTAACTGACAGTTAGGTAAGCTTTGCTTATAATTTAATAAAATTAACTCTGAATCCCCGAAGCAAAACAACAAAAGCGAACTTTGGAAACCACTTGTCTGAGCTTTAAACACATGCACTCAGTTCATAGCTCATGTAAGACTCACCCTGTCAGGGATGTTGACGTAGGTCCCTGCATCCAGCAAATCCTGGACAATCTCGGTGTAGCCCTCCTTGGCTGCGATCATCAGGGCTGTGTTGCCATCTTTATCAGTCATGTTAACATTTGGGTTCCTCTTCAACAGCTCCTTTACAACCTCGGTGTAGCCGCCTTTCACAGCCACGATCAGTGCTGTCATTGAATTCTAAGCACAACAGACCGGTGTTACAACCTTGCCAAATAAATTTCAAGTCAAACTAAATAAATATTGCAACCTGACAGTAAATTCTAAAGCGATGCTGCGCACTTACTGCCCCCTCCTGGTCAACATCAGCGCCGTTCTCTAGCAGGTGCATCACACAGTCATAGTGGCCCTTCCTGGCAGCCCAGATTAATGGAGTGGTGCCATACTGAGAGCAGAAAATATACATCCGAAAAATCAGCCACACATGTTAACAATATAAAAACATTTAAAGAGAGCTAGTTGTTCTAGTTTAACCTGGGTTAATTCACCTTGTCAGAACAGTTGACTTTTGCTCCTTCCTTTAACAAGAGCTTGACGATTTCAGCATGACCTCTGCCAGCAGCCCAAATGATGGGATATACACTATACTGCTAAACAATAGTGCAAACTGATGGACATTCAATTAAGACTTAACAGAAAATTATCAGCATGGGGTCTTGCTTTATTCAGTGGGGTTTTAGAAAATCAAAATAGCAGCCTATATTAGAAAACCCTCGATTTTTCATTACTTTACCTGTCCTGTCGTGTTGGGATTGGCCCCGTTCTCCAGGAGAACTGTTGCAACCTCCACACGACCTTTATATGCAGCCCACATGAGAGCAGTCCAGCCTCCCTAAACAGTATAAACACATTCCATTATCATGCATCCCATATAAATGTCTATTTAATATCAAAACAACTAAAAGAGGCAGGATGTCCTTTCAATATTTAACTTGTTAATACTGTGGCACTAGGCATGTTAAATAACCATTTATAATGTGTGTTTAACTGTGCTTAATGTGTATAATAACACTGTAATCAGTGTAATTTTAATTTAATTACAATTCTAACTTGGTTTTATATTATAGAAGATAAAGTCATCTAAAAAATAAGTCTAGGTAATGGAATCAATTGTATATTATGAATTAAAATTAAAATCTTGAATTGAATTTAAATACTTTAATCCTTCTCGTTATCAGATTACAGTCCATTTGCCAAGAAAATATGTGGCATTTTACTACTCAAGACAAAAAGAAAACAGCATTTTTATAATAATAATTAAATGCACATTTTATACATGGTTCATGAGCATATATTCCATTATATGCAGAAACTGAAACATGTTTTAATGCTGCAATTTAAATGTACAAATTGATGTTTCGATGATTATGGTTACTGGAATATAAAATCATATCTGATTTTTGTGATTCATACAGTAATTAAATTTTTCATGTGTGTGCTAAATGTTGAAATGGGACTTTAATGTTTGCATTAGCTCGGATCGATATTGCTACATGAATAAGCCGGTCACCTTTTCATGACGGCATGCAAACTGTGTACATACTGGATTCACTGCATAGCTTAGTCAACTGAAGTATAACAGCATATTCTCTGTCAATACCCAACATGAAATGTTTGCTACAATTAGATTAACTATAAAAATGAAATGCTTGCAGCATTCCATACTCATATTTATGTTCCGGGGTGTGTCTCTGTGCTCACCATGTCTCTGTGCTCAATATAAGCGCTGTTATCCAGAAGCTCTTTTACCACCTCCACATGCCCCTCTTTAGCTGCAGAGATCAAGGCAGACCAGCAGTCCTATGGGATAAAAGCAGAGCAGCCGGTCACCATGGAAACTGCAAAGTTGGCCACTGTTGCCACAGTAACAGTGGGGAATGCAGGCAGTAAAGTGAATGCTTAAACGGTGAATACATGCGTGTGTTTCTACTTGCTGCATACCGTTTACCGAGAGACGACCTTGTCCTACATGTGATACAGGACTAATGTTTCTAGCACAAGGATGTCTGAAGTTTTGCTTACCACATCATCCAGATTGACATTGGCACCTCGTCTGATGAGCTCTTGGACAATCTCCAAACTGCCCTGCTCTGCAGCCAGCATTAGAGGGGTCTGGCCATTCTGAGAGAGAAAACCAGACAGTAAGAATGCAAGAACAAAAACTGCATTACTCCATTAAATTTTGTGTGTATAAATATTTACATTAGCTGTGAGAGTGAAGACGAGAATTATAGACGGGACTATGGAATTATATTTAAATAGAATTAATTATAAGGGTCACCAAAAAAAAACTTTATCTGAACCTGCAAAGGTAAAAGCAGCTTAGTTTTATCTTTTTAATTTAGGCCAAACCAAAATTAAAAAAGAGATGTTTATTCACTTACGTCACTGCGGCCATCCACTTCTTTAAACTTTTCCAGGTGGGCTTTAAGGGCAGCCAGATTCTCCTCTTCCACATAGCTGAAGAGGTTCTGGATGGCTATAGTGGTCATCTTTATAGATGTAGTGGTGTCCATGATTGCTGCTTAGCACGGTGGCACCCTGGCACAGAGAAATGTCAGTCTTAGAAATACTATGTGTTAATTACAATTTAATATCCTACCAAATTTTGAAAGTGGCATTCGCCAAAAAAATTTTTTTTTTAAAAAGGAAAGAAAATAATCCACTGATGAGAGCACATGACAGCTGGCATCGGACTATTTCATTACCAGCACAATGCATGACCTACATTTGAAATGTCAGGAGTATATAGTCTGGCCTAATGGCAGGCAGATACAACAGTTATAACAAGCAGGTCTGTTCTGGCAGAGCCTGAAAAAGATAACAACGTCTGTTTCCACCTGCATCTCATCAGTCGTCTGCTCTAACACGTTATATCCCACATCTCTTGTGCCAAAACACACAGCTCATCCAGGACAGTGACTTACGTAGGACTGAGGAAGCTGATAATAACAGCAACAAAAACAAACCAAATGAGTCCTAATAACAACCTTTGATTTCCAACAGGGAGACATTAGCCCGGTTTATCATGCATCCAAAGCGGAACAGGAGATGTTTGCATTTCAAATATAATTATTTACAGGAGCACAAAATTCAGAAAGTCTCATATATTTTACATACTACCAAATAGGTCCGACACTCAGCACTGATTAAATCGCATTTATTAAAATATGCACATGATGTGCAGAAACAGAATAACAAGGATACACCCTTCATCGCTCAACACAGGAATTTTTCTGCAGCTGCAAAACAATACATTATCCATAAATATATAAAATATATATATATATATATATATTTTTTTTTTATTTACGTGTGACTTAACTTCACATTTAAGCTTACATCCTGACCATTGTCACGATATACAAAATCTCACAGATAACAGAAGAGGATGAAATAACAAAGACACAATGACAGCTGATGATCACGGGAAGGTAACAATACTCTCTTATTCATGATAACAAGACCACGTTTAACCATATGAGAAAATCTGACACCTTACCCACAGTGCAAGCCTCTGTCCTTCGCTTATTTTTAGGACACTGTCGCTTTTCTCTCTGCACCTATACGGTATGGTGTGTGTGTGTGTGTGTGTGTGTGTGTGTCTGATCTTATGGAATTGCATCATGTGTTATTCATGACCACTAAGCTTGGCGAGCGCCTGCCCTCTCTTACACATGCTCAGTTGACGGAGATGCTGTCAGGATATTGTGAAGCCATTGTTCCTTGTCGAATTATTCTGGTTTTTAGTGATTACTGTGTTTCTTTTTTTTAATCTGTTCTCCAGGAGGAGTGCAATGAAAGCCATATGGATGAACATAAAAGTGGCATAAACGTGCAACACGCAATAGTGACCCATACCATCACACAGCATATAAACAGATCAGAAATAATGTTAATGCTATGATTATGGAGAAACTGACGAAGGGATGGTGAAGGCAATGTTATAAAAGGATAATTTATCTGTCAAAAAAATTTAAAAAAAATAATAATAATAAAGCAATTTAGATTATTTAATTACATCAGGTAATGATGTAACTTTAAATAATTAACGTTCAGCTAGGATGCAAGTCTTTTTTAATATAATTCAGAAATACAATATAAACCTTACTATTTTGTCGTTTCTGTTACATAACACCACCTAACAATTAATACAGCCAACAATCTGCTCCTTAAAATAAACGGGACAGAAACAGAAGGTTTCTGTCAACATGATTTACAGGGAAGATGCTAGCTGGCTAACAGCCCGCACCGGCTACCTTATATTGAACCAGAATCTCTTTCTTTCATCCAAATGATTATACATTTCTTCAACATGACGACGTTCATGTCGAAACAATATGATAACATGAATAATAATAATAATAATAATGGTTTATAACCGACTCGTTTTGCTGTTTGATCCGATGCGGTCAGTGTAACGCAGTCGCCTGGACAACATCGAAACACCGAGGAAACGCCTGTATTAGACGTTTTTTTAACAAATCTTTAACCCTACCTTATATGAGAGAAATAATACCACGACCAACGTCGGGGTTGTCCTTGTCCTGGTGTCACTTCTTATTTTGTATTTAATTGTTTTCTACTCTCCATCTTCAGCACCAGCCATTTTACAGCGCGAGCGGAGCAGCTCTGAGGTCGTTAGCGTTAGCTTCCTCGCGCTGAGCTTGTTGTTGAGTCAATGGCGACGGTGACGTCAGCGCTGCCGTGAGAAACAATGCAGAATGAGGGAAGGCCTGGAGGCTGTGTCATCGATACAACACTTTATTAATTACACTTACCATTATGTGTGTAAATAGTGTTATGTTTGCTCGGTGTACTGTATATACTAGATATTACTTGTGCTGCAGCAGTTTGACTGGTCCAAGCATTTCCACTGAAAAGAGGGGCTCAAACTTTCTTCCATTCGTTTCATAGCCTTTAAAACCCAGAGCGTTTAGCCATTTCTTTGGTAATTTTTAAATAAACATATACACAGATCCGTCATAACATCATGACCACCTGCCTAATTTTGAGCATTGAGTAAGTCTCCCCTTTTGCCACCATAACAGTGGTGCACTGTGTTCTGACAACTGTCTACCACATCCAGCATTAACCTTTTGATCAATTTAATGTGTAGTGCTTCTATTGAACCAGTCTACACGGGGCAGCCTTCACTCCCATGTGCATCAGTGAGCCTTGGCCCCCCCATGATCGTGTCGCCAGATCACAGGTTTTCCTTCCTTGGATCACTTTTGGCATGTCCTGGTCACTGCAGCTCAAGAACATCCCGCAAGACCTGCAGTTTTAATCCACTCCAGCCATTATAATTTGGACCTTCTCACACTAGCTACATTTTCAATATCGCATTACAATGGCAGCTGGAAGGGGTGAGATATATCAGGAAGCAAATGAACCTTTTTCCTAACGTTGATCGTTTTGGAAGCAGAAAAATTTGGAACATGCAAGGAATTGCATGACTTGGACAAGGGCCAAATTGTGATGGCAAATATGTGCTGAGAGATTCAAGAGATTTTATTTGTTATTTGTACACGTACCAACAGTATGGGTGATTTAGATTTTTTTTTATATGTGTGCAGAAGCTGTTAGGGATAAAAAAAAAAGAAAGAAAAATAAGAAAAGAAGCATAACCATTTAATATAGGACATACTGTAAGAAGCTGTCAGACTATAATAAACATTATCTAGTACTATGGTTTATTATATATGGATTTATTGCACTTCTGTGGTGCAATAAATGGTTTATTATATATGGATTTTTTTGCACTTCTTCAAATTTTTGGATAAGGAAGCATCCCAGCTGCTTCAAACAAGTGTCAATGCTTGCTAAAATAATTAACTTCCCATATCAGAGCAATAGCAAGAACTGTACTAGAACAGTCAACTATGTGTATTATTACAATATGTGGATATGGGTGTGCTGGACTCCCTACTGATAAAATCCATATGAACCTGAGCAGCTGCCAGATGCCAAAATATAGGGCAGACCAATCAAGTTAGTAAACCATCTTTGCCAAAGAGTAAGTCAGCTTCCTTAATGCTTGACAAAGCTGACTGACTACTAAAAGTCCTGTGACCAAGAATATCTGGCCATCGTTGTGGTTAGAAAATGAAATAAGAATGAAAAACTTTAGATACATTTTGCTGAGAGAGCATGAAAGGCCAAGTCAAAAGACTATGCCATAGTAGGTTACTACCATAAAAGCAAAACTTTTGTTTTTTTCATAGGAAGCAATATGGTAGCAAAAAACTGTATTTTATCCTTAACTTCCTGAAAGATGTCCGCTCATGAGCTTTAGTAACGCCAGCAGAAGCCTGTTCACCGGTGCGTTCTGAGGCTGTGTGCTGTCCACTCTGCTGAGTCATGACTGCTAAGCCCAAGTCTAACCACATCATAAAGTTCACCTATTACAAATCAGCAAACAGAGAGGACACAGAGCAGCTTACAGACCAGGGAAGAAACCATAAACGGTCTCTTAATGTGAACAAAACAAGAGATGGTTGTTGATTTAAGGAGGACCCATTATGATTATACTTTCTTACACAACAACTTTCAGTCCATATCTGTCATTGGCGTTAAATTCTTTGTAGACCACTGGATCCCTCTAAGAATTTTGAGGACTTTAATACCAAGGGGAGGACCTTTTAAAAACATTATGTGCATTAATATCAGAGAAGACAAGCCTGATTTCAATTACTGGGTTGAAGTTCTAGAAGTTACATTGCATTCTAAGAAATGTGCTTAACCAAAAAAAAGCTTATTCCAGGAACTGTGCAGCACATGAAAATTATTATGAGAGCCATTAGAGACAGGTCTAAAGTAGACATGAACAAAGGCTTTTACCATGTGTCTTACCCCAATATAAATAAAAATAAAGTTTCATAATCACTTTCTAGCTGTTGTTGGTCTTTCGGCTGCTCCTGGCAATCTGTCGCCACACTGCAACCAATTGCTGGGGTTTGGGCATTGGCTGGGAATCGAACCCAGGCCTTTTGCATGGCAAGTGAGAAACCTTCCAATGAGCCACCAATACCCCAATCACTTTCTAAGATGGTAATGAATCTTAGATTCACTGAGCACCAAACCAGCTTATGTAGAATGAAAACATGCTTATGTAGAATTCTTTGAGCAGCTGCATCACTGTCTGGTATAGGAATTGTCTCAATACAGAACTCATGACTCTACAACAACCAGTGAAAACAAAGAGAGACATCCTTAACCATTGACCACCAATTCTAGTCACACAGGGTTAATTTGCGACCCATTTTATTTTTATTTTTTCTCAACATTCTTTTGCCCTCTACTGTGGGTGTGCGGATATTACATTATGTTTACTCATATATCAATGATTCTATACTTATAGCCTTTTATTTATAGTTTGCAGCGTCTCCAGTAACCTCCTTTTTCTTGAACAGGGTCATGGTGATTTCAGAGCACCAGGTGCAAATAAAGGAGTACATCCTGAATGGAACAACTGTTCATACAAGGACAGTGCATGCACGAACATGTCATTCACATCCGGGACAGTTTTAAACCATACATTTGAGAAAGGTATTCTATAAATACTTTTTTAAACACTTTAGTCTTGAGGTTGCATTGTAGTTTTATGTGCTGTAGTCCTCTACTGTGTATTGTAGTGTGTCTTAGTTTTGTGGTATACTTGTTCCAGTTTAAATGACAATAACATATCATACTTAACATTGGTTTCACTTCCTATAGCTGATGAAGTACTTGTGTCAGCAAAATCCCATTTCTCATGAAGTTCTTTAAACTTTAGGTTATGAAAGGTTAAAGCATTACTATGCTTAAATGACAGTGTACATTTCTATAATTGTTGTGGTAAAAAAAAAAAAGAACAGCATCTGAGCTTTCAGTGTTTATCAGTCACTGTTCTGCTATTACACAGTTAATGGTTGCTTGTCAGGTTAATGAGTTGCCCACCAGCAGAATGTGTACTGGATTCTATAATGGATTCTTTAATGGCACACAGTTTATAGAGAGTAAAGGGCAGATACTGAACCATATCACTTGAACAACATTGCTCCTTAAAGGTGTAACTGGATTTTGTGTCCTGTACAGTGTATCATACTGTAATAATGAATGATAACAGGTTTGTCTATCAACATGAGATAAGAGTCTCACCTAAAATCATTACTCAGCATTGAATATTTTGCACACATTACACCTGTACTCCAGCTGTATTTCACTGGCTGTAAAGAATCAAATAAAATTAATATTAAAAGTTCCACTGTATTTAGACTCTCATTCAAAATGCTGATCATACTTAAGACCAGAAATGCTCAGACGTCCTTCATGTGAATAGTTTCATTTTCTTCTTTCTTTCTCATTTCCCCCATTTTGGACAGCATTTGTGAGTGTTACACTGGAGTGCATCAATTTCTATTACTGTTATTCTTATTCTTATTATTAAAGGTATCTAACACATTATTATGTTTGAGAGCAAGATGTAATACACACACACACCATGAGTATAGTTACAAAAAGGTTCTTATTTAATCACCACATTTACAAAGTTGGGCTTTGCATCACTGGGCAAACACTTCTTATGTTTTCAATGCAGACTAACTCTGATATATTAATGATTTTCTTTAGAAACTGTCTTCCTAGCACACATCTAAAATGGAATGTGTCGAAGATGTCTTAAAGCTTTATGAAAAATAATGAGGCTGCAGTGATTTTTGTTTATTATTTTGTTTTTTTTTGCAACAAGGAAAATCTTTAGATATGCAACCTCATGCATCAAATGATTGTATGGCATACTAAACTAAAGAGAACATGCCATGGACTGAAGAATCTCATTAGGTGATGGGTTCAGATCTCCGATTCAACTTTTACTGCATCCTTGATAAGAACAAAGGCTTGACTTCTAGGGAGAGTCTAACTCAGGTAAAAGAGTAAAAGATGAATTGGAAAAGAATGAGTATTTGCAAACTGACATTGGTGCAGTGTCAACCTCTTTTCTGAACTGGTTATGCTTTTCTCCTTTCTAATCACTTGGAGTTTTATCATCATCATACAACTCCATAAGTGTTCTGTAGCTTTCTTCTAGTAACAGTGTCACGGTCTTTTACAAAGTGATGCAACTGCATGACACAACATCCACTCCTACAGCAGTGATGGAGAGTTTAAAGGAAAGTATGGAGAAATTAATACATCAGAGTTTGCTTAGCGTCCCATCCTAACACCACCAGTCACATTCCAACCCATCCCCTGCAGCCAATGAGCTCTGGTACCAGTGTTGTAAGCCCAGATTAGATTGACGACCCACTGGATAAGTCCAGACAGGGGCTAGTTTGTATGTTTGTTGGTTTACAAGTTTCATTTGCTGACTCTCCTGACGTATGGTTGTACAGTAGGAGTGTCAGCCATTGAGTGTGCTGAAGTAGGGTGTGGCTTCTTGGCTCATGTGGTTTTGGGTTTCTGGCTGTCTGAAGAGGAGGCGCTGGTCAAAACAGAGCTTTGCTGCTCTTTCAGTCGCAGATGTCGAGGTTTCACTGGCAAAGCAATGGCCAATAACACACAGCCTATATGACCAGAAAAGTACCAAGACCTGAAAGCAAGGGGTGAAAGGAAGAAAGAAAAGAGGACAAGAGAAAGAAATAAACCCAGTTACTCACAAAAAGATGTTCGTTTTTCCTCTATCATAATTTTTTTGATGAAAATGTTAGAGGTAGTGTCAGATTTTTAGATGGATATGACCACCATGAAATTATAATTCGTGGCAAACTGTGCTAACAAGGGCAGAAATTAAAACTGTATGAACTACTTTCAATATACTGTAGCTGTATCTATTGTATCTCATCTGACTTTGTGCTTTTTCAAATTTATAGGTGGCATGCATGCAGGAGAACCACACCACCTCTTTTTGGGGGGTTTCAGTGTGATTGTTTTGGTCCAGATATAAATTTGATTTGTGAACTGTGTTCACATGAAACAAACAGCACCAAGAAGGAAAATGAACTAGAGTTCGATGAAACGGATTAAAGCCTGCAGGTGTGAAAGCACCATTAAATTCAAGAGGAACCTTGTAAAAGTGGCTGTAATTCCTAAACAGTTAATGCAGGATTTTCATTAAACCTATTGAGTTAAAGCTGAAAATCTACCTTAAATTACATCTTGAAAACCACTGTGGTTGTGTACAAAGGAAAAAAATGGGTCACTGTCCAAATACTCATGAACTAGGTTATATGTATATAGGGTTATGTAATACGTAGAGATAGTGGATCTCTTAATCTTAAAACATTTTGAGAGCAAAACTGACCAAGAACGCCACTCATATCCTAACAGCTGACTAAATGGAGTGCTGCTATTTTTAATGGATTTCTTTGGATATTACACTTCTCTTATGCATGCTTGAAAACACAGCAAGATGAACAGTTGTGTAAAATAAAAAATAATGTGTGACTAAACCACTTTATTAAAGTTTTCAGTATGGATTTGCCTTTTGTTTAAGTGACCTTTTTTGTGGTATAATTTAATAAACATGCAACACACTGCAACAATATGTTTAGTCTCAGTGGCGCAGTGTACAGCGTTGAAGTCATACCTGTAGAATTTGAGTGATGGACCCACTGACAGCAGCACAAAGGGCACCACAGTGTAACAAATGGCTATCTGTGTGCATGCCCACGTGATGACATCATACACCTGCTTGTGTGTTGGTGACCCCAAAAAGTATGGCCTCACATTGTGCCTCACCTAAACAGGAACGGATGAAAAGCATAAAGACAAAATGGAAAAAAGAAAAAAAAAAGGAAAGAGGTAAGAGCGGTATAGTGAGTCAATTTAATTACATAGTATTTAAACAACAGACAGTCACAAAGCAGTTATGCTTAAATGTATACGGTCTATATATAAGTTTTACTCTTATAAATGAATCTTTAAAAATGATTTAATCTAGCCTAAGAATTAGATTAATAACCGTGTTGCAAATATAAAAATAAATGACTGGACTTCTTTAGAAATTATCCGATTAGGTTGCAGTTCGTAACATTTAAGTGTATTCTTAATTATATTTTAATCATATCATTTTCCCAGGAAAAACTATGACCTGGAATATTCTTCCAGGCTTTAGGGCCCTGAATCCAAGCCTTGGTAGGGAAAGGCTTTTCAAGCAAGACGATTATTCACATTTATGTAGGTATTAGTTAAAATATATTATAATATCATGTGCATAAGTAGCTTTTTTTGTTGAGCCAGACAAGGAAAAGCAAGTTAACCTCTATAAATGAATAAATACTACTTAACAACACAGAATCTACTATTTGAGCACTTAAAGTTATATATTTATATTTACTGTAGATTTATATATACTATATACAGTGAAACCTCGGGGCACTGGTAGCTCAGTGGTTGGTGTTTCGCCTGCCATGCGGAAGGCCCGGGTTCGATTCCCAACCAGTGCCCAAACCCCAGCCACTGGATGCAGTGCCGGTCCCAAGCCCGGATAA
>JAOVVA010000009.1:19479244-19494889 GCA_028565275.1 Leiocassis micropogon | reverse complement strand
CAAATTTCCCCCTCTTGGTCGGCGACTGCGAGTGACGTCACTCCCCATACAATCACGCCCCACAGTATAGACCCGCCGCTGACACATTTTGGCCGGCTTCGCACGCGCCGCAGAGAAAGTGAAAAAGCAAACGTGGTAATTGATTTGGCTATTTAAATATGACAGGCTCATGACTTGTAAGACATGGGAAATGCAAATGGACTTTTCCTTTTCATTTGAAATTTGGCAGTCAGTGTGCGTTCGCGAAGGCGAAAAAGCAAAAGGTAATGCAAAGTTTGCAATTGCATTTGAATAATGGCACACTTTTTGCGTCCACATATGGGAAACGAAATTGCAAATGTAATTTGCAATTCCTTTTGAATAATGTCCGGGATATCACTCCATAGTGACACTGTAGAGCGCTATAGTATTAAGCAAACAAAAAAGTAAAATCATTTAATTTGAAGAAGTGAATAAATTTACTTGGTTTGGACTTAAACAAGTATGCGACGATCTAGGTGAATGTGTTTATTCTGTCTCTCAGTCCCCACTCCTCGCGCTGAGGTAACACTTGGACGGCTTACCAAACGCTTCATGGACCTGCTCCACACGGCTCCAGAAGGAATTCTCGACCTTAATGAGGCCACAGAGAAACTTGGCACTCGCAAGAGGCGGGTGTATGACATCACCAACGTTCTCAACGGTATCAAGCTCATCTCAAAGAAGTCAAAAAACAAGATTCAGTGGGTGTAAGTACAGGCAGAGGCGTCATGTAAAACACATTTCTACATGCATCCTGGCTTGCGTTAGGGCTTCAATAATGATCATTTTTTTTTAGTTTTACATTACAGCTTTAGGCTTCTGCAACACTTTCTGGTAGTGAGTATAAAAAAAGTTACCGACTCACTGTCTATAAACTCGTATTTGGATGCGAGAGTCCAATAGCCAAGAACAAAAGGTTCATAATTTCGCTCATCTAATAAGAGTGACGCTTTTGGTTTATTGTTTCTTTCTGTGTCTTTTTTTTTTGTTTTTGTCTCAGAGGTTCATCTCCTATAAGCTGTTTTAAAGGCCAGTGGAAGAATAAGATGAAGACCGATCTGCTAAACCTAAAGACTATGGAGGAGTCTCTGGACTGGCTAATTAAAGACTGCGCACAGCAGCTCTTTGCCCTAACAGACCTCACGGAAAATGCTAAATATCCTCATATGCCTGCAGTGTTGATTTGTCCAAGAGTCTTGTTCACCTTAGTTGAATTAATGACAAATTATATCAGCCTGAACAGCTATTAGCTCCTGAGTGATGAGCCATGCAGATAGCAAGCTGCCTTGAAAAAACATGGCATCATGTCCGCCTTGTTCATCTAAAGGCTTCATTAGAGTTACTCTGATCACCCTGTCTGATAATTCCTAAAGTGTTTTCTTGCTTTGATGCTACAACCAGTCTGAGTTGTCCTTAATGTTGTGTAACATCTATGAAACAAATGAGTTATAACCACTATAAAGTCTTTTCTTTACTTAAGTTAATCAGCCAGGGAAAAAATATGTAATGATTATAATAATGTTACACACTCCCACACTCATTCACACACTACGGACAATTTGAGACTGGAAGTAACCTAATCTGCATGTCTTTGGACTGTGGGAGGAAACCGGAGTACCCGGAGGAAACCCACCAAGCAGGGGGACAACATTCAAATTCAATGCACACGAAACAGGAACCGAACCCGGACCCTAGAGGTGCAAGGCTACAGTGCTAACCACTAAGCCTCTGTGTATTTAAATTCATTATGTACTTAATTAATTAAATTTGGTTAAATAACAAATTTTTTTTATTTGTATGTACTGATTACCATGGAAACAATTTAGAAATGAGATCAAGTGCATAATAATTTTTTCCCCCCATTGAAACTGCAGCAAGCGTGATCGGAGCAGGGCAACAAACAAGATTAAATCAAATTTTTGGGCTTCTCAAACTTAATACAAGCTGTATGTGGCATGTTTAAAGTAACTCCTTTGTCTCTGTCCTAGAAATTAAGCTAGAAATGAAAGAATTGTTTGTAAAGGAACTGCATCACTTATTCCAAAGGAACAGCAAAGCGTTCTTATGGCCGATTTCCCACAACTGACCTTAACTATAGTTTCACCTCCGCGTACGTGACGTACGAAGACATCTGTCGGATCCCAGCCTTCCAGGATCAGACCGTGATCGCCATCAAAGCTCCTGAGGAGACCAAGCTAGAGGTCCCTACACCCACTGAGGTAAGATCTTAAGAGAAATTGGAGACTCCTTATCTAAACTTGCACTGACAATTTTTTAATTCTGGAAACTGCAGGTCTACGTGAACTGAAAGATTTTTACCTTTGTGTGCAACCCAGTGACCAGTCACATTATGTTAAAGTCTGATTACCTTCGAAAATTCAAAAGATAATGATTGCTCCCGCACTGCACTACGAATGTGTTTACTGCCATTTTGTTGGAATTGTACAAAGCTAGCAAACATTTTTAGGCTGTTTTCCAGACTTAAGTTACCTCTTGTGTGTTTTTTGAGATTGTCGCATGCCTTCATTGCTCTGGGACTTTGCCTTATATTTTATCCACAGATTTTATTTTGTGATTGAAGGGGTTTTTTTTCCCCCCACAAAAGTCTGTCTTAAATCAGAATTGTGGTGCATATAAGTAAATTCCTTAAGTTTTTCCCGCTCTGCACATCGATTGTGCAGAACTAGAGTACAATGCAAGTAATCAGAGTCAAATTGCATAACGCTTGTTTGGTGAAAAATGCATTCCAAAGTTTAGACTCATTAAGTTTCAGCAGTCCCACTGCGATAAAACAATTTGGTATCTCAGATATTATTTATTAAGTGCAAATTTAACTCCTTTAACTTTTAGTCATAAGGAAGAACATTATGAGCAAATATCAGCTACAATATTGCTAAACATTATGCCTATTATTTGCTTTATGGCAGGGATGGCCAAACCTTTCCCCCATGGGTGCAAGATGAAGCAGTGATGTGATTGAAGTGTTAACTTTCAGTTTAAATTAAATGGCTTTAACAGGAAAAAAAATGCATTGAAGTATTTAGAAATTATAGCCATTTTCACAGACTTCAAAGTAATTGTACTGGTAAGCAGTTTGGTAGCCACTTGTGGCCTGGTTCTTGGTCATTTTGTGTCAAATTAAGTAGATAAAAGGTCTGTAGTTGGTTCTAGCTCTTGGAAACCCTCAATGTGTAGTTGCAGATGAAGGAGCTGGAGTTTGAGGACGAGTTGGCACAGAGATTTGACCGAGTGGCCAAATCAGCAATAGTGTTTTTAAAAAAGTAGGGAAGACACTCAAACACCAAAAGGGCTTAAAGGCCACAGAAATCAACTAAACTGGATAATCGTAAAAATAATTTAAAAAATACTCTGGAGGAGGTAGTTCTATCATAGTTGTAAAGTCTACTTCACCGTAATCAAAAGGTGCTTTTAGGAATGTAAATACAGAGGGTTTACCTTAAGATGCAAACTACTGATAACATTCAAGAACAGAAAGGCCAGATTAGAGCAAAAGAAAGCCAGCCCAGCTCAGAGGGGGGGAAAACTGGTGCTAGATTGATTAGAGGAGAAGATCGAGATGATCCAAAGCATAGATCATGAAAATGGAGAGAGTTGGTTCTCGAACACAAGATTTTAAAAACTATTCACATGACACCTAAATGCCTACACTTCAATCACATCTTGATTGCTTCATCTCCAAATTCATTGTAGTGTACAGAGGCAAAATGGATAATTGTGTTGTTGTCCAGACACTTTTGGACCTGATTGTACATTCATTTAGCAAGGCAATTTATGACAGCTGTTTGAAATGAGTTTGATAACAAGAATACTGACGTATCTTCATGTCACCCACACCAGGACTGTATTAAGATCCACTTGAAGGGATCAAGGGGTCCCGTCCATGTGCTGACCTGTGAAACGAGTAGGACAGACGCAACCACGCAGTCTGAACAGCTTAAAAGTGGACATTTTCTAACGCTGGAGGAGAGCAGGATAGAGACGAAACCGCTTCTCACAGGTTAGACTCTGTGTGATTGAGTTCACTTAGATGTGCTGCAACTGAAGTGGGCAAATAACTAATGATTTATGTCCTTTTGTTTTCCTGCAGATCTTCCTACCATTTCCTCTGCTGTCCGGAGCGCATGAGGTTTAGAAAGCAGTAAATAATCTATGGAACAGTCAAAATTGTGTCAAGGACTACACCAAATTTTTGACAGTCAAACTGCTGAAAATCTCCAGAATCATTTCTTTTAGGACCTGCTGCTGTACAAATGTGAAATATGTTGATAGGACCACAGATTTATAAGCTTTATTTTTATATAAATTACTCTGATCTTACTAAAGTGTTTTCAAAAAATTTTTGTTCATATTTGTACAATAGGAATGCAATTTCCTGAGATACAGTACAGTAGAAATAAAGTAGTAAAGATATATATAAAAAAATCTTTAAACAAGAGCAACAGGTGTACAATGTAACGAACACGCATTAAATAAAAAAAAACTCATCATAAAAAAGTAAAAAAGAATTGCAGTTATAAGCATTACAAGTTCATTCTTTAAAAAGTAATATGTTCATAGAAATAAGGTTTTAAGTACAGTATTTTCCAAGCAATCATGATCATGTGTTTTGTTGTCTTTCAAGTTTAAATTCAGAAAATAAAAAAATCAAAGTAAAATTTTAAATCATTATTTGCAATAACCATATCTTGTGGAATTATACAAGATGGGAAACCTGAACTGTGACATGCACATATAGCTATATTTAAAGCAAACGCCACCAAATTGCAATAGCATTTAAAGCAAAGGGGCAATTAAGGTCTAGCTAGCAGTTGACCTCTCAGAATGTAAAGCTAATGTTACCCAAAGTAATAAATGGTCTGTGGAAATATAATTTTTTTACAAAATTAATGCGAAGACCAATCAATGATTTGAAAATGATAATGTTTGCATTCTTCTTTAAGAATATGATGTATAATTCTCTAGGAACACTCCTAATGACCTCTGTCATTTTGGATTTTATTAATATACAGTCATGTACTTGAGTGGTTTCACAGTTGTTTTTTTGTTTAAACATTTAACGTTTTTACATTAAAATTTAACATATGTTGTTTGTTTTTTTTGCCTTTTTACATTACCACAATAGATTTGGACTTTAAGCTTCGATTCAAGTGATTTATTGATACTTTGATTGAACCAAAAAAATGTTGCTGTAAATATAACTATAAAACTGACTGATTTTCATGGCTTGTTTGACAGTTATTTATTTCATGTCACATTAAGGATAAAAGGTCTAGACTTGATTGCAAGTGAACTCTCCATATGCAGCCCCATGAGCTGTTGATTCAAGTGAAGAAGGCCATCATTAGGCTGAAAAAAGACCTATGTAGGAGATAGTAGAAACTTTAGGAGTGACCTAATCAATTTGGAGAATGTTAAAAAAGAAAGAATGCACTTGTGAGCAACTAAAGTCTAGCCAAACACACCATCTAGCAAAAATATGAACCCTTTGGAGCAGGTAGCTGTATCACCGTCAAAATCTGCAATGAATAGACACCTTGTAATACTGTAATAATTTAATACGCCATGAATGTAAATACAGACAGTATATCTCTGGATACAAACTAAAGGTTACACTCAAGAAGAAGAAGAATATTCAATTATTTGTCACATGTACTTTACAGCACAGTGAAATTCCTTCTTCGCTTATCCCAATTAAGAAACTGGGGTCATAGCGCAGGGTCAGCCAGCTTACAGCGCCCCTGGAGCAGATGGGGTTAAGGGCCTTGCTCAAGGGCTCAACAGTGGCAACTTGGCGATGCTGGGGCTCAAACCCCCGACCTTCTGACCAGTAACCCACAGCCTTAACTGACTAAGCCATCACTGCCCCACTCAAGAACAGAAAGTCAAGATTAGATTTTGCTTAAACAAAGCCCCAGCCTGATACAAGATTAACTTGTACCAGAATGATTGGAAGAGAAAAGTGCAGAAGGTAAGGAAGGCTTAATGTTCCAGTGTATACCACGTACAGAATGTCCCTCTTTAAGTCATTCCACATATTTTCGATTTCATCAAGATCTGGGCTCTGACCGGGCCATACCAAAACGTTGCTCATCTGCTTTTTCTGGTGCCATTCCTTCATTGACCTCGATTTGTGCTTTGATGCTGCCATCACCAGGCTTCACTGTAGATATCTGTATGGCTATTTTTGGGCCAGCATAGCTTTTAGAATTATGCCCGAAGTTCCAAGTAAGATTAGTAATAAATTATTTTTTCTCTTACTTATTTTTAAGTAATTGTTGATAAACTTAGCTACTGCAGCTTGCATGACTTGTTTTTCTTTGATTTTGCAGTTATCAATTGCTTATCACTCACTTACTCACTCAATCTCTATACTGCTTATCCTGCACAGGGTTGTGAGAAGCCAGGAGCCTATCCCAGGGAACTCAGGGCTCTAGGCACGGTACACCCTGGACAGGGTTTCAATCCGTTGCACTGCACAAACATACAGGACTCGAACCCTCAACCTTATAAAAGTCTAATTTTATAAAGATAAATCCACCACCATGAACACAACATAAAACATTTAATAACTTTGTGCGGTAACTGGGTTTAGGGAAAAATTAAGAGTTACATGAGATGAGAGGTTGCTCTGCAACCAAACTCCAAAACATATAAAATATTTTTTAAACACTAAAATAGAAGTCCAGAAGATATCTGGCTTCACACAACTGTTCCCAACATACTCATTAATCTGTACTCAAGGCATTAAATCACTAGAGTGAGACAGCTAAACAATAAAAGGAAGCTTATTGGCGTAATCCCTTATGTATTGTATTAAACCTCAACATGTGGCAGTAGGTGAGATACAATTCCAGTACAGTTCAGTGTCGATCTCAGATCTGAGCTTAAATCAGTCAGTTATGAAGTGCACAAATGAAACAGGGAAAGCTCCTTTTCTGCTAGAATCCCCTTCAATGTGCCCCACCTGAAAGATACAAGACACCATTAAAGATGAATCTTAGGGGGGTAGGTGCCTTTGTTCTGATGCCTCAAGTATTGCTCAAAAGCTACAGTCTAATTCTATTCAACACTGTGTGTGTGTGTGTGCGTGTGTGTGTATATACAGTATACACTCACCCACCACTCTTTGTCTTCCTCTCCATCTACTATGATGACCTCTCCCTCAGTAAAAGTCAGTTCATCTGGGTTATCAGCTACACATTTGTAGATAGCTTTCACCCGCTTAGGTTTATTTTTCTACCACACAAACACATGCACACATTTAAATGACAGTGTCTTCTTATGATTAATGTTCTCAATTTAAGCTGGATACTTTTTGACACTTTATCAATGCTGTCTCATGGATAACTTAAAACAAACTTCAAAAACACATGAGGAAAAACTAAATTCATGTTCATCTTACATCTCCTTTCAAAGTCACACCATCCCAAAAAAAGAAATTTAAGGCACAGTATACACTAAGCTTCAGGCTTCAAAACAAGTCTAAAACTATAGAATTACAGTACTTGTTCTTTTGACTGTGTATAGATTCTGCCATATATCGGATTTACAGTAATGACACCAGCTTCACCAGATTCTTGCATAACACAATAGCAATTTGAATGTAACAACAAATTTCACTCTCTCTACCCCATATCCAGTATATGGTCTGTACAAGGTGCAAATCTATCTTATGGCACAACCACGTGCACACTGTGCAATTCTGATATACCACTTAGCCCATTCTGCATGCCTTTGTGGGATGAAACCAGAGCACCCAGACGAAACCCAGAAAACATGCACACAGACCCGAGGAGTGAATCGAAACCTCGACCCTGGAGGTGCAAGGCCATAGAGCTAACCACTATGCCACTGTAACAATTTCACACTTTTTTTAAAAAGCCTTTAATTCACCATAATGTAAATACTATTAATAAAATTAAACTGATAAGGGAATGTATTCGTTATTTTATACAGTCCATAAAGGAATGGGACAAAATATTACCACAATGGTGCAAAAACCTGAATACTGGTTACCTCAGATGTCTCAACAGCTTTAGTACTAATGTTTGTAATCTGTGGTGGTACTTATTTCCCTATCAGTTTAGTTCTTTACATATATCTTTATGCTTGTGCATACAAACTTTTTTTTTTCATATTTGTGCCAAATCAAAAATGTACATTTGAACTGGAAGTATATCATATAACACTAACTTACTGTCTGAGGCACTCTAGGTTTGGGGACAAGGGGTGGAGCAGGGGGTGATGCTGCTACAGAACTCTGTCCTGGTTGCGCAGCATCTTTTTCTAAATAAAAATATTAGAAAATTACACAAAAATAATGTAATATGTCCCAATATCTAAGCATAAATATACATGTTTCTCAATAATTTTCTTCAAGTTTAAAGCCTACCAGTTGTTTCCACAGGCTTAAGCCTGCTCGATTGCAGTTTGGGAAGGTTTCTCTCCATTCTGAAATCATACATGTGAGTTAAAGTAATTGAACAAAATATTGAGCAGCATATGATACTACATGCCTTCTGTGGTTTTATCAAGCATTCTATTACAGGCATGAGTGAAAGTTAGTACCCTCTCTTTTAATTCTATGTGTTTTTGTGTAACAATAAAACTCATCTGACCATAGCGGGTCTTGGTATTAGGCAAATACAACCTCAGATGACCAACATCTAACAAACTTTTTTTCACTGTGTCATTATTTATTTAAAAAATAAAGCCAAAAAGTAAAAAATGTGGGAAATACTAAGCACCTCCATGATTCAATAGCTTGGCCCATTCTTCTTTACAACATTGCTTCAGTTCTTTGAGGTTTTTGGGCATTCGCTTATGCACAGCTCTCTTAAGGTCCCGCCATAGCATTTGAGCATGGTTGAAGTCTAGACTTTGACTAGCCCATTCCAAAACCTTAATTATTTTAACTCTCAACAATTCTGATGTAGATTTAATAGTGTGCTTCGGATCATTGTACTATTACATGACCCAATTTTGATCAAGGTTTAACTGGCAGACAGACTCACATTTGCCTTTAGAATACTCTGTCATAACACACACCTGAATGCGGTCACACTCAGTATTGCCCACATGGTTTTTTTTCTCTTTTTGAATAAATAAAAATAAATCTTTTTTTTTTTTTTTAATAAAAAATTAATCAGTGAAAAAACATATAAGTTGTTTTTCCCTATTACTAAGACCCACTACGATGGGATGATTTCTATCATATTTTTACCGTAGGTTTATTTTAGAAATTAATTAAACTGTTACAGATTTTTATATAAAATCCTGTGTGTGTGTGTGTGTGTGTGTGTGTGTGTGTGTGTGTGTGTGTGTGTGTGTGTGTGTGTGTGTGATCTTACCCTGGGATGGGTTTGAGTATGGGCACTCTGGGCTGTATGGGTATCGTTGGTGGTGGTGTAGGTTTGTATGGGGGTGGAGGCATTGGGGGAGGAGGGGGCACTGGAATTAGTGGTGGGGTGGTGGGAATGGTGGGGGCTACAGGCACTGGAAGCTTTTGAATAATGTGAGGGGCTGGTGGAGCAGGTGGCACTGGGGGCAGCGGGGTATTCTTTATTTGGATCTTAAGTTCCTGAACACTTGGCTTCTTAATAGGTGGAGGAGGAGGAGGAGGAGGAGGGGGAGGAGCAGGGGGAGCAAGAGGAAGAACTAAGAAAGAGGGAACACCAGTTAGAGATACATTATTCTGTGAAATGTGTAAGCAAACTGTAAGGCCAGTCATATACCATAGATGTTGGTCTCTGGACTGGTAGGATTGGGTGGATCTGAGGAGGATCGTTGCCTTCCTACTGTCTCCCCAGATTTCCAGCTGCCAACTCCTGAAAATAAAACATAGATATGCAATATGCAGGAGATCAGTACATTCTTATTCATAATTCAACAAAGCATGTGTACTGTATGTTTTATAGCTTACCGATGCCTGGGTTGCGTGGAGGGAGCTGTGGTATGGGGACACTAAGCATGTTTGAGGGGGGCGGACTGAGATCCATCATGGTGCCGTAGGTCTCGTTACACATCATGCTTGGTACATAGCCTCTCTGCTTTTCCCGGACAGCGTTGACCACGTCCCGTGCCAGTGCAGCCATGCTGGGTTGCATTGAGGTGTTGCCTGGGAGGTAGCAGCTTACTGGTCGTTCCTCACGCTTCTGCGGGATCGGCTGCACCGCATGGAAATAGGAAATATTTAGATACATACAAATTGGATCTTTTAATAATATTTGTAAAAATAAGGAACTGCGTGAATAAATAAGAGCAGCATTATGGCACTGTGCACCTTGTCCTCCATTTCATCATCACTCTCATCCAGGTCTTCATTGTGTAGACACCACTCATACTCCACATGCACATGGACATTAAACTTGCCAGTATGTGCCTGGGTTAGCTACAACACATTGTTAGAGGGAAGAAAACAGCAATGATCCTGTCGTTCAGTTGCAGCAAGACCAATAAAATCTATTTTAAATGCTTGATGAAGTGATTCCATAATAAAACTCTTAAACAACATTTAAAAAAATCACAAAGACATGACTTGAATGGAAGTGGATGTGCAGCAGGTAGCACTGCCTTTTCATAAATCAGAATCGCAGAATCTTTCCTGAGCTTATGTTACTGTCCATATAGTGTTTAGTATGTTCTCCCTATGTCTGTGTGTGTTTCCGCCAAGTTCTCTTGTTTTCTCTTTATTTCCAAAAGCCATGCATGTTGGTTGACTAGCTATGCTACATTGCCCATGGATAGGAATAAATGGACCCATGTGTGTACATGGACTGGCATCATTCATTTAATCCAATTAGATAAACATATTGTAGCAGTGCATACAGGTGAACAGATAAAGATCAGGTAAAATATCACCTGGTCTAATGCACTGACCCAACCTGCCCTGTGTCAGGCTGATTGTGGTGGTGGTAAAATTGGGTGGGGAATGTGTTCTTGGCACACACTAGGTACACTTTAATAATAGTATTGCTTCATTTGCTTGTCAGAGGCTATCTATGTACTGTTCCTGAAAATGTAGATCCATATATGACCACTATTTCCCCACCGTATAATGGCTACATCCTGCATGTCAATGTGCCATGTGGCAAAGAACAGGGGAACTCAAACTGGTGCCCTGAACAACATAATGAACTCAGTGGCTCCCAGTCACCAGATCTGAATCCAACAGATCACCACTAAGATCTTATAAAAAGGGAGATTCACATCATGAAGGTGTAGCTGACAAAGCTAGAGCAATTATGTGATGCAATCAACACAGATATCTAATATACCTAATATAGTGTTCCTAATAAAGTGACCAGTAAGAGTATATTGAGTTATACTGTTATTCAAATATTTTTTATTTATTATTCAGAAGTGTGTAATACTGTGTTCATGGAAGAAAAAAAAAATTTTTTTTTGGCAGGTGAGGGAAAACCAGTTCTCCTTGAGGACAATTATGGCTCAGGACTGAATTATGAAACACCTCACATGATTAATCAGGATGTGACCGTGCTCACTCCCAAATGTATGGTGTTTAAAAAAAAACAGGTGATCCTACCAGTTCCTCACACTGTGTGTTCTTCAACCTCTTAGCAAGGTCCAGTGGTGTCTCTCCAGCTTCATTGGCTAGAGACATAAAGTACATTAGTTTATCATTGTCTATTACTGTTTCCTTGTGTAATACTAACAAATTAGATACAGATGCAGGAAATGTCAGTGGCTTTTTACAGGACCAATAAGTACGCCACACAGACCTTAAAGAACAATCACACCTGTGGTGACTAGTTTGTTATGAATCCAGTAATTAGATCTTACTTATGCTGACAGAGGCTTTGCTCCGCAGTAAAAGTTTCAGACACTCGCTGTTGTCTGCCACGCAGCAGTAATGAACTGCTGTGTTTCCTTTGACAGTTTGTTTGTCCAGATTCCCACTGCAAAACCGCACACATACACACACATTGTGTAAAATGAGAACCACAAAGCTTTCTTTTTTTTTTTCTTATAATGCTGCCATACCTGTTCTGTACCAGGAAGTCTACAATGTGGAGGGAGTTTCTGTCAGCTATTCGTACAGCCAGATGTAGAGCTGTCTCACCCTGCTCCTGTAAGAGTATCCACAGACAACAAGAAGAAAAGCTAATAAGCTAATAAAGCTTTTTTTGGACATTTATATATTGACTATACTGTACTGCACAGCAAAACAGATTAATGGTCAAAAATATTCACACCAGGGCTTTCTCCATTCCCATTTCTTGGAGGTCAGTGAGTGATTTATGTGCTCTGCTATTTTCATGCAGTTTTGCCAGTCACAGTTAGCTTCAAGCTAGCCTGGTTGGCCAGAAGCCAATTTTGCTGTTTGCTTTGTCATTCAGTTACCTTTTTGTGATTACAAACCAACACACCTATGATGAGGTGACGCATGTGGAGCACTGTTATATATATATAGGGTATAATACAAATAGTTTGCATTTGAAATTATTATTGTTTAAAGTGAGAAAGTATAACGCTGAAAAATAGGCACATTTATTTTGGGGGCACATATCAAATCATCTCTCCAAAAATGGCTGAAGTTGAAATTTGAAATTAGAATGAAGCAAGACTGGTCACTTAAATGTTGCATAAACTTCAGAAATAGCTTCGTTGTCACACACATTTTCTGTATTACTGTATATATAAATATATAATAATTTATATATAATTCTTTACGAGTATTGATACTAAAACTGGTGTAAGCTTCTAGAAGCATTTGACCTGTAAAAATCGTCGTTAAATTAAAGCATTCCAGTTTTTGGTAAAAGCATCAAATTTGCAGTGTCCGTAACCATGTCAAATTCATGTTGCATTATCTTAACAATTTTGCATTTTAGAATAATACACTTTTTCAGGTTTATGTCTTTTCATGTAAAATCTAAATTGCTCATGTTTCATCTGAATGACAATTAACAGCGTTAAAAGATTTGGACTCAAAAAAGTTACGGACACTACAAAAGGGCATGAAATTCTTTTATCTGATAAAAACATATAATGTATGTGTATGCATATTTACATTACAAGTTACAGCACCTTATTACTTTATTTATATCGTTACATTTAATTTGCTAATTGTCTTCCCTTCTTTTAAAAGAAACTTAGTTGTTATCTGCCGTGGTGTCACAGTGTTGGGTGTAACTCGGAGCGAGAGCGTGGAAGTACTGTGCAAGAGAGAGAGTGAGTTTTGAGTGAGAGAGTGAGAATTGTTGTAAATATGAGAACGTGAAAACACTTGTTGTGTACTGTCTTGATGTTTGGCGTAATTCAAGAAGGTCGTTGAACGCAGCCCGCTTTACCCACAGCCCAGATGTTACACAACGATCACAAAAGTGTAGACAGAAAACATTTCAAAAACTTAAATATCAACATGAGACGTATTTAATCTAATTACAAATAAATACTGTAATTATGAAAAAGTCACACACACCACACATACTTGATTCTTAAAGGAAGTGATATGAGCTGACTGTATTGTTGCAGATTTGTCACATCTTTTAATATTGTGTTTGTTTGACTGCTCCGTGTCACCTTTTCACCAACAGTCATGAAAATACTGGTGTTGCTCCATATTAACTCACATGTTCATTAGCCATAGTGAAGGTCTCGGTCAGGTCCACTCCATCAGCGTACACCTGTAGCAGGGAGAAAATGTCACGGCTCCTCACCGCATCATACAGGCCGCGCAGTTTGACAGTCGCATCGCTACGTCTCTGCTGAGCAAAGCGCTTCTCTGTGTACTTAGCTGTGATGAAATCTTTGCGCCTCTGCCTGAAGGATTGAGTAACGAATTCAGCAATCAACTGCTTATACAGCATTGCTCAATTTGTTCATGAACAGTCTAATTAACTTCCTACAAATGTAGAAATAAATACTGACTGGGACTTACATGTCACTAGACGGGGTGGGTTTGGGGATTTCTTCTCCCGATAGATTCGCTTCCATGATGTCATTGAAGCCTGCATTTCCCACATTCCTCGCTAGCTGTGCGGTAATTCGATAGAGTCAGACAATGAGGCCTCAAAGAGGCCCTATAGCCAAATTTGGGAAGTTACAAGACTTACCAAGAGTTCTGATGTTCCCAGCACATCTAAAGTCAGCGACTGTATTCTGGAGTAATGCACCCCCATTTCTCGATGGATACCCGAGCATTCAATGCAAATCAGGATCCCCAGATTAGTGGAGAGCCATGTTGGGTCTGCAAGGATAACATTTGGTTTACATACCTTTAGGACAAAGCAAAGATGTCACAGAACTAAGATAATAAGATAAATATACGCATTACACATACTATCAATCATTTTTTTTGTATCTCTGTTTAAACTTAGCCAGGTGTCATACACTCAATCAGGGTTGAAAAAACTAGATTGTCCGGGCAAAACCTTTTCAAACTACTTTTCATTTCATTTTTTAAAATGAAATATGGTGATGCAAGCCCAGTCCACTTAAAAGTATAGATCATTTGCATAATATGCAAAACATGCTTTTGCAAAATTGGTCTTAATATATTTAGCGTAGACTCGTTCTCATTAACTATCTAAAAATCTGTTAACATTCATAAACATGTTTGCTATCATGATCAGTCCTTGGTGGGTGGAGCTAGAGGTGGAGATGTAATTCCGTAATGGTTGAACAGATTTTGTTTATCTTTTAGAGATGCTTTACTCTCTGCCTCACAATCGAGCACCATATCTTTCTGCATCATTTTACCCAGATCTTATCTTATTTGAATGAAAACCTGTTGCTCTTCCATTGCTTGACTACTGGCTAGCTGAAGTGGCACTGCAAATAACATCTTTGCAAGTGAAATATTCTTGAATCTAGTCAAATTTATCGATAGTTTCATAGCCCTTAAAGCTCAGAGCATTTTAGCCATTATTTGTTTTTAATTTTTTTAAATAAACATTTATAGGGCTCAGGATTGTGCAGTATAGAGTGACATATAATGTTTTTCAGCACAAAATAGGCAATATAATGAACTGAATTGTAGTTAATTTTAACCAACTTCCCCAAACACGACAGAGCGAAAAATTAGAAACTGGGTCACAAAGGCAAAGAAATAGCACAAATACACAATCACATGTTTCTATGGTTGTTTTTAGTTGTTTATATGACCATAAAATAATAATATATTGCTCATTTCGTGAGTTCCACATTTTTGCAACAATTCTGGTTGTGATAAAATTTACCCTTTATAAAAATAATGATAACTTTTGTTCTACCTGACATATCTGAAAACCCAAATACACAGTTTGAAGTCTGAAGCCTCCTCATTAACACACACCAGAGAGGCTTTTATATAAGCACACCATCATTGACCTATGCTGAGTTGCCGGCACGTATCTGTGACCCGCTTGGGTTTTAAGTTTACAACAAAACCAAATATAAGATTATCAAGCTTAAGGCAACTGTTACTAAAATTGTAAGTGAGAATTTCTTGTCCTATCATTAGATAATTTTATAACCTTTATTCTAATGGTTACTGTCCTTGACAAAAATAGATTTAACAAACATATACAGTCATGTGAAAAAATTAGGACACCCTTTGAAAGCATGTGGTTTTTTGTAACATTTTTAATAAATGGTTAT
>JAOVVA010000009.1:19430755-19441306 GCA_028565275.1 Leiocassis micropogon | reverse complement strand
CTCACTCCCATTTCTTCTTGTTGCATGTTGAAGCTCTACTTGGAACCTTGTTAAGATCCAACCATGCAAAATATGATGTTTTGCCATCTTTCAAGTGGTCTTAAACTTTTGATCGGGACTGTATTACTCGTTAAGGACGAACAATGGACTAAAGCCCTTTTCTACCCGATTATATTGGTAAACTGCTTCATAAATAAATAATACATCCAGCATACAGTAATGTGCGAAAGTTTTGAGCTGCCTGTCATTTCCTCATATTTGGCTTCCAAAGAACCAGAATTTTTTTAATGTAGTCCTGAGGAATAGTCCTGCAGGCTTCCTGGAGGACTTTTGAGCTCTAAATTTTAGTTCACACACTGTACCTGATGAATGTTTTTGGTTATTAAAGCCAAGCAGTGACCTATGAATTATTCAAGCATAATAAAACCCATTTAGGTTAAGGCATGAATCTGTGTGAAACAGGCGCAGATGATGACAGATGATCGCTGATTAGTATACTGGTGATGCTGAATGGTTGGAACAGACAAGAGGGGAAATGAGGTTGCTACTGAGGTTGTTATATAAACCAATTATGAAACTGTATCTTTAGGCACAGTAAAACATTTCCTCCTCTTCCTATAAAATCTACATAATGAATTTTAATTTAATGAAAAGAAATTGGGAGGTCTCTCAAGAATTTTGCAGTACTGTAGCTTTCCATTTCATTTGCAACGATATGTAACAAAGACTAGTGAGAAGCTCAATCTGATTTATTTACCGTCAGATGTTGTGTGACTGTTTCATAAATAATTCATAGGTTGTATGTCATTTATTCGAATGTGTGCTTGTTTTAACTTCGAATAAGGACCATTGTGTAAGCTCTATCTGTGTGCATTCCTGTATAAATGTGTGTGAATTATTCTTAACAATTCAGATAACTTGACAGAATGATCAGTTTAGTCATGGAGCATGATAACGTTTGCTTGATAGAGAATAACTGCCACCAACAGCAAGATATGCCAGTAGGCTCAACTATGTACGTAAATTATGAAAAAGTTTTAAAAGTTAGAACATACAAGTTATAACTTGCTATGTATTAACATAAGTTATAACTTGAAACTTAAAAAAAATATCTCCTAGTAGGTCCAATATCTGCCTTGAACAAACCCACTTAATATTTCTGTTCTAGGAGTAGAGTGCATTTTAGGTGACTATAAAATTTTATATTTTGTGAGAATTATAATGATTTTTTGATGATGGTTTATAATCAGCAAACATCACTACATTGTTAAATACACTGTTTAGAACAACACATTTACAAGTACATGCTCGTATAAGACCTTTTTATATCAGACAGCATGAAAGGCACTTAAGTGCTAGCTAATTTTAACACTGACCTGTTATACTTCATTATGTCATTTATTATATTCTAATGCAGTCATTAGTTTGCAGCCACTTTTTCTTTGGTATTATTCATCATTAAAAAGCTTTTGTTGAATTAAAGCCCAAGCAGAACAAGTGCATTAAGTATAGAACATAGGAGAGAAATAATTATAGTCACCACTTTGTTACAAACCTTTGATAAAAATTACACGTTTTTTTTCTGATGTCTTGTGATTTTATATTTATTTATGACTATATTTTTGCACTTCAGGCCAGTAGGTTTTAATGTTAGCTAGCACATCTGTTTACAAAAAGCTTCCAGATTAAATAAATAAATTAAAGAATTAAAAAAGGCGCAATTTATGGCCAACTTCTAATATTACAGCCATCTCCATCAAGAGTGCTTACATGACTCTGTAGGGTCATTAGAGACAAAATATTATGAATCTTTAAATGATTTTAAATTAAATATTACCAAATCCACTTACAATGGGAAAATTAAGCATTCTCAGAACCCTTAAAAATGTAAAAAAAAAAAAAAGAATTACTATAGTACCATATATCTACCATGTGATTCATATCACTATGAAATTTAGCTTCACGACTGCAAATACAGAGGAAGGAAATGTTCAGGAAATGTTTTTCTCACCCTTGGAACAAACTCCTCCAGGAACCTCATCTTTAGCAGGTGCAACATAAGCAAGACCAAGTGTGCCCTCATCGAAATCTTGATAGGTGAACAAGTGAGCCAAACACACTTTAGAGGCATTCTCTGCAATGTCAATGCTGAATTGCTGCAGGAAAAAGAAGGTCGATATTTTTGGTCTTTGCTCTATAGCATTTTTTTCTGAAACTGGATACCCAAAATCTACTGGAAAGCTTTTCCAGAAGACTGAATACTATTCTAACAGCAAACTAAATCTGAAATGGTATGTTTAAAAAAAGACATATGGGTGTGATTATCAGGTGTCCACAAACATCTGGCCATATACATGTAGTATATTATATTATATTATATACCAAAAGCAAAAGTGTTTAAATACTTTTTAGATTTTCTAAAGCTGATCCACATACTAATACTAATAGAAAGCCAGAAGGAATGTTATATATCATACACCCCATGATGATGTAAATCACGAATGTATTGAGAGAAGCTAGCTCTCACCTCCAGAAGTCTTTTCACATCCCACACATCTTTGTTCTTTACTGGACTCCCTTTCATGTTGTAGTGGGTTTGTCCTGGTTCCACTTTAGTCGGTGATTTGTTGATCATAATCTGACAAACACCAAAAGTCAGTAATGATCATACTTACAGTATGGCATGAACATAATAATCTCCAGAAGCACAGACGGCACACGTTAACACAAACCTGCTGGATCTGAACACCGTAGCCTTTAAACTCTTCATCCCAAGATGTGTTTCTGTAGATGTCGTCCACCCGGTCTATCAGTTCGATCTGCAGGCACACAGAACATCAGCCAAAACACTGAATACTCCAAATAACCAGCATGTTTTAGTCAGTCCAAATAAATACCCAGTGGTTTTAGTCCACTAGAGAATCCTTATAGCTGCTTAAAATGAATATTCTCCATTATAACTCAGGACTGTGTTGTTAAATAAATTAATTGATAATAATAAGTAGAAGAAGAAGAAGAATAGTGAATATGGCAAAGCACCTTGTGAGTAACCATTTCTTCCACATTTACGGATTAAGTTTTTCCTTTATTTTTTACTACATACAGTAAGTCTATGGGGTGATTTGTTTTTTTTGTTTTTTGTTTTTTTAAAGGGCAAAACAACAGTTTACCACTGCTACTACATAATATAACAGGATCTTGTTTCAGAGTGTTCCACCATATTAAATGCAACTAAAAAACAGCAGTTTAAATGAATAACAATGTTCCTCCATTAATAATAAATGTAATTGGTAGTAATTTTAGTAAAATCTAAAAACATTTTAGTCATTTTCTACTCTTTGCATTATTTGTTTAATTTATATTTTTCATTTACACAAAAAAATATTTCTATTCCATCAGTAGTGGGAGTGGTGGCTCAGGCGGCTCTAGGTGGTTAATTTGGGGACCCGAGTATGCCACAGCCCATACTACCCAACCACTGCATGCAGTACTGCACCCAAGCCCGGTTAGAAAAATGGGAGTATTGTGTCAGGAAGAGCATCCGGCTTAAAACTTGTGCATAAAAGTTGTGTACTGGGACCATTTACAAATTTTGTTGAGTCTAGTATGTTAGTCATATTTTGCTACTGATTCACCTTTTTACAGATATTTTTTTAATCAGAGTTAAAACGCCTTAATCAACTCAAGCAATTGAAATGTATTATCTTTTATTTATTTCAAATCAACATTAAAACAATTCTTAGCATTTTCAGCCTTATCTATAACTACTGCATTTGTACCATATGTGTGATTACCACAGTCAAGTATATTACCTCATTGTCCAGCACTAAGACCTAGAAAAAAATGGGTTTACTTTGACCTGAACTGACGGTAAACTCAGAAGGCTCTGGCATGCTCATAAAAAATGATAATAAATTATAACAAGTTATGTTTTTAATGGTCTACAATTTGAGCTAGCCCTGAAGGTTTAGGTGCTGGCTTCAAACTAAATGAACAGGCTGCTCTCACCAGGTAGTTGATGGTGGTACTCTCCTCCTTTCGACCCATGTGTCTGTAGAAACGATAATCCGCCACCAGCAACAGAGGGCATGTGTTCTTCCTGTGATCGACTGCCTGCCTCCTGACTCTCAGGTGCTCTAGTAAAGGTGTGTAAGAAAGAGGGAATTAAGCAGCGGTCATTCATATTGGGAGAATAGTTTCTCTATTCATAGGCCCAAAAATATATATATATTATTTAAATATTGAACCTACAGTAGATGTTACATACATGGTGCTAAAATCTCTCACACATATATTTTTATAGTACAAATAATCAAAATAGGCTACCCTATTATTAAACATAATAAACATAATTAAAGAAATAATAATTTATGTGTTTGTTTATTTCTTAATTATTTGTTGGATTCTCCATTCTGATTCCCCAGAAGATGCTGGTTTTCTATAACATCTACAAGGTTTATGTTAATGCACCTGTTCTAATATTTTGTTGCTTCTATAGTAACAACTTACACAGACACTTGTTGGACTTACAGATTTGGATTTCCATGAGAAGATGCTTATTTAGCAAATACAACCTGTAACTTTAAACTTAATAATTAAAGTGGGAGTGAATTTGATAAGCAGGTCTAATTTTTGGTCTTATAAACCATTTATCTGGCAAAATTTACTAAACAGTTTAAAAACATTATAGCCATATGGCAACGAATAACAGAAGAGGCCATTCACAGCTGCTCTAACAATAGTAAAAATCTAAATAATTTGTTTTGTGGGTGTTAAACAACATAAATGCAACTAAATGGATAGAAAGTATAATGCGCACTTTTTCAATCAATGTACAATTGTTGCCTTTGGTATACTTTGGTAAAAGAGGAAAATACCCTGAGACATACTGTTATAGGAAAACAATCAACAGTAGTTCTGCTCTACATCCCTCCACACACACACACACACACACACACACACACACACACCCTTAAAAATGCATAATTTTACAGCATTTGCCACTAGTCATGTGCCATTATGTTTTATTCATAATGCCACCAAATTTACTGAAATTTTGAAAGTTTGAAAATGTGTCTTGAAAGTGCTTCCTTTTAGCAATTCTTTTACTTTTAACAGAAGATAACTCTTATACACAACAAAACAGTTACAAAATTCATTATGATGCAAATTTCAAAATTTTCATTGCAGCTAATTAAGTCTCAAAAAAAACTGACAGTCCTAATGTTAGCAGGTTATCAAACTAGCGTTTCAGATGGAACCACAATGTTCACAGAGAGGTTCTGAAGCTATTTTCTAAGTGGGATGCTTTGGGTCGTTCTCTTGTTGAACTGTAAACCGTCACCCCAACCTGATAAATCTGGAGAGGGTTTCCACCGAGGATAGCTCTTTAATTTTCTGTATCTGTTTTTTGCTCTAGACTGACTAGTCTCCCAATCCCAGCCGCAGGAAAACATCCCCACAGCATGATGCTGCCACCACCGTGTTTGACTAAAGGAATGGTTTTAATAAAGTGGTGTGCAGTGCCTGATTTCACAATTCCAATTAGTTCAATATTTGTGTCATCAGACCATGTTTTCCAGCAGGCTGTCATGTTGTCTTTAGTAAGGAATAGCTTCTGTCTGGCCACAGTACCATATAGTCCTGATTGGTGATGTGCTTCTTTAAAGCTCTCTCATGTCCACAAGGGAACTCATGATCTCATTTATAGTCACCCTTAGATTCTTGGTTACCTCTCTGACCAAGCCACATTTTCCCCAATTACTTTTACTCTTACTACTTACAATTAAGTTTGGCTGGGCGGCCAGATCTGAGAAAACCGTTCTCTTGCCTGACCGTTCCAAAGCTACGTTCATTTTCAGATGTCTTGACACAATTTCGTCTCACAGGTCTGCAGATAATTCTTTCGACCTCATGACTTCACTCTGTCAAATGGCATTTATGGTGATACCTTATAAAGACAGGTGTGTGACTTGTGATGTCCAATTAATTCAGTTAGGCACTGGTGGACTCCAAGTTGCAGAACCAGGAACACGGATTAGAGCAGGATGCACTAGAGCTCATTTGCAAATGGCATAACAAAGGGTCTGAATACTTAAGTAAATGGGATATTTTAGACTTTTAACAACATGCTCCAACCACCTGTTTTTACTTCATTATTGTGGAGTAATGTATGTAGAATGATGAGAAAAAAAGGGTTTGAATCAATTTTAGATGAATGTGAAACCTAAAATGTAGAAAACTTAAAACGGTCTGAAAACTTTCACTCAGCGATGTACTATTGATGAAAAATCCAACCAAAAGGCAACATTGCTATTTTGAAGTATTGGTTATCTATTTGAATAGCTAAAATATTCTATTTAATTATTTAAAATGAGAATAAAGTCACAGGTAATTAAATGCCCTGATAGCAATCTGCAGGACTCCAGCTCCCACTAGATCCAATCAGCCCTAAAAAAAAATCACTCAAATCACCTCATCCACACTGAAGAACAGTAAACCCTGTTCCTCTTCTAAATCCACTCTCCCTCTGTGCAGCCATTCCCCAAAACCCCACGCACAGATCATTAGTTCCCTGTGCTGTTACTAGAAGCTCTAATTAAGCCTTCATTAATAATGAAGTATCACCATGAGGAGAGTTTCCTGCTGAGAATTTACATACGCAGACCCCGGAGCTAATTACTCCATGTGAGGTCTAAACCATGATCCAGACCAGGATGTTATTTCAAGACTTAAATCTTTATATATGACACATAAAGTCAGATATTGTAAGGATTCAATAAAACACCTACATATACAGTACAGTCACATGCCATCTGGAGTTCTCACAGTGAATTAAAAACACAAGTGGGTGTAGAGCATTTATTTCTCTTTCCTTGCACTGGTTTAGAAATAATAATAAGGAGAAATAATTCAGTTTGGATTGTAATTGAGAATAGAGTATGTGCTGATACTCGATAGCTCCAGGCTATAATATACGGTAGCTCATGGGCTGCATGCTATAGCAGGAAGATTATATTTTGTAGAAACCACAGAAATAAAGCTAAAGAAAATTCACCTTTTTTTAAACAGTCTCGTGGGTCTCTAGCATCTTTATACAGGCAAAGACATAAGAAAAGCATATCCTGTCCTTCTTCAACTACTCATAGTTGATAAATTGCATATATCTGGCAACTATGCATAATTAAGAAATTGCATATACTGTATCTGGCATAAACCCAACTGCTTTTGTGAAAATACTAAAGCTCAATTAAGGACATATAAATGTTAATATTGTAAAATTATTGCTTCTTAAGCTCATCTGTTGAATTTATCCACAATGTGGGGCTAAGGTTGCTAATGATAGCTTGTGTTGTATGCTGAAGCAAGATAAATCTTCGGACTAGTAATCCTGAGAAGTGGTCAGTTGTACAGGAGAACTGGTATTAGCCACATTGTGTGTGGATATAAGTGTGTTTCACAATTATATTCCCAAGCTTCTTTCATGCCATGAATAAAATTCCTTAAATATATACTAGTTTTGCGTTTCGTAAAGTATATACACTAATCCACTTGTTTTGTGTTTCAAAAATCTGGGTTGGACAACTTCAAATGGGCAGAAAATCCCTTTTAATGGTTCAATGTAGTCGGGTAAAAAAAAAAAAAAAAGGTTATCTTTTCACAGCAGTTTCTGGTCTCTACATTCTGATTGGTCAGGAAAATGCACTTTTACCGAGGGGGTTATCAGAAGCAATTCATTTAAAGCTATAGACAATGAAATGGCATGTTTGAAAAATTACTGAAAAAGAGGGAAATTCAGGTTGTATTTCATCTGTAAAATTAACAGACACATTTTGGAGATCGCTAAGACTTATGTGTTATTAAACAGTTTAAAAAACAGTAGAATATGCAAGCTTTAAGAGATTCTCCAAATCTCTCCAAATAAGAAATCATGCAGGCCAAACAAATGCAACTATGTTTAAGAGATGAGCAGATTTCTTTAATACTTAAAATAGTTTATCTACATAGATCTCTACAAAGTCCAGGAGTGGCTTTTAAGAAATTTCCTTATGTTTGTTTTTTGTCTATGATATTTTTCACATTCTGTGATTCCCCGATTTGTCTGTGGCAGTATACTGTAGGCGTATTTGATATTTAAATGCATTTCAATAAAATTCATTCAGTGAATGAAGTTCAAATGCAGTTAATGAGGACTTTAAGAGCACTGAATGCCCACTTAAACTGTTAACTCGCTCACCTTCCTCTTCTCCCATTTCCTCTGCTGTCGGGGCTGTGTGTAGATTCTCAGGCAGGAGCTGACTGGCCTCAGCCGTGACGTAGCCACACACTTTGGGAGCGGCGAGACGGCTCACGTTCCGGATGTCTTCTGATCGATACACCAACAAGCGGCCATCCGGCTGGCCTTGAGTGAGCCTCCACAGAGGCTACACATAGCAGGCAAAACATACATAAGAGAATCAATCATTATACGGCATAATGGACATCAGCACCTGCATCAACAGGGTGATTCCACACTCAGTTATAATCATTTTGATATTTGAATAAAGCACAATGTACTTTGGGGCCGTGCATAAAACAGATGAGTAGGTGACTTGTGAAATTTACCTCTATGTTGTACTCGGCCTCATCGGTCAGAATGTGAGCAGTGAAGTCGTTGTCATCGACATGTGCCTGTACGCGCGAGTTCTCCTCCCCTGCAAGCGGAGGCTGTAAAGTTAACACCGGAAGCTAGAAGGTCTGAAGCAACAAACCCACTACCCACAACATACAACACCTAGACACTTTAAATACCCAGCCTACAGTACTATGCTATGTTACTAAAACTATAAATTATTTAGTAGCTACTATAAGAAGAGGTACATATTTTACAGCATGTACTGCATTCACATCTAACATTAATTTAGGTTGTAAAAATTATACAAATTCCAGTGAAAAAAAAAATATATATATAAATAGTCTACCTGACAAAAAGAGACAGAAACTAAATCTAAGCTTAAAAATGGCTTTAAAAAAAGAACACATCTCTCTTTGATACAAATGAAAAGGTTTGTCCTTTAATCATATGTCAGATTAAACACTACACAAGCACATCACACTGGCATGTAGGAACGGCAGAGAACAAGTTTTTTTTATGCTTCATGACTGACCTATGACATGGCCTGTAAAGAAGTTCTCTCTATGAATTTCATAGTTCCTCTGTGTGCCATCTTTCTCCAAAACCACCGCACTGAAATCTTCAGTGAACAGGTCAGTGTTGGATGTCAAGTAAAGCCTGAAATGCCTGAAAAAACGAGCACAGAGACAGCAAAAGTAGCAAGAAAAAAAATACACGGTATACACCGAATAAAATTCATGACAATTTGATAACACAAAATACAGCATTGCTCTCCTCATTACAGTACAAGCCTAAATCCAGGGTACGGACTGAACAATTCAGGCCATATCGCTCGGCATGTGTACTCAGGAAGCATTGTGTCATTACTTATTAAGTTACACCACACTGATACCATTATTACTGTTAAACTGTTCCGTCCACTAATAGAAGCTTATTACTGGAAAATCCAAACTAGGTTGCACACCTAGCAAATGAGAATGAGCATAAAACCAGATAGAATCTGAGGTTACCCAAGCAGAACATAGCATTTACACCACCACTTTCCAGAACAACCAGCACAAGGTGCATAATAAAAAAAAACACATTCACTCAGCACAAAGGTCCACCAGAAGAACCTAGAGCAAAGGGCACTGGGAGTAACGCTGACAGTCCTGCCAGTAACTCAAGCTCAGAATTAAACCCACTGAGCCGTCGAGCCACCCCGGCAATAATTAAAGAATTAATTCATTTATTCATCATCTATACCGCTTATTCTGTGTAGAGGCTGCAGGGGCCTTGAGCCAGTCCCAGGAGACTTTGGGCAAAAGGCAGGATACACCCTAGACAGGGTGCCAATCAATCACAGGACACACACACAACCACACACACACGCACACACATACACAATGAGCAATTTGGGAATTCCAATTAGCTTAATCTGCATGTCTTTGGAGTGTGGGAGGAAACCGGACTCCAAAGACCGGAGTTGGGCGAGTCTCAGGAATAATCATGAAGGAATTTTAACATCAGCACCAATCTGCAATCGACAATACACACCCAAGATAAGTTCAAGGCTGACCTGTGTAAGGCTGTGAAAGTAAGCAGTCTCTCGGCATGTGTGTGGCTCTGGACATCTCGCTTACGCACCGAGTGCTGCTGCACACCGGACACGTTTAGAACATCAAAATCTGACAGTAAGGATTTCAAGTGATCTGCGGTAGAAATATAAAACACAGAGTGAAATATCCGGCATAAGAAGTGCGGCAAAAATTGTCAGATTGTCAGTATTTGTGCAAATCATACTTCTTATGATGTGTAATGAAATGAGAGTGTTAGTCTAGACAAGTATACTATACGGACAAAAGTATTCGGCCAAACCTGTTAAAGGGGTCATACGGGCCTACATGCACTTTTTTAAGCTGTTTGGACTGAACTGTGTGTTAGGAGAGTGCGTACAC
>JAOVVA010000009.1:19405234-19429708 GCA_028565275.1 Leiocassis micropogon | reverse complement strand
TTGTGGGCAATGCTTTGTGGGTAATGCAGTCCAAAGCATTGCCCGCACTGGACTACACTCCCGTGGCTATACCCCACGTGTGTTGTGAAGACACGCCCCACAGAGCAGAGATCATAAGCATTTAAAGGATCATGTACTGAAACAGGCTGCTGAGAACAGAGCTAGTTTTTACCCGTTAAAAGTAGTGTTTTTTTTACACAACCATTGAGAATTTTTTATTAAATATATTACAAACTTTTCATTAGGACCCTAAAGATCATATTAACATTTAATGAAAAATGGGTCTGGATGACCCCTTTAATTATTGAATTCAGGTGTTTCAATCAGGTCACAGTATTCCCAGTGATATTGGACAGAATGTTAAACGCTTCAAAGCATACAAAGACATCTTGGACAACACTATGCTTCAATTTTTTGCCGACAGTTTGGAAAAGGCGCTTTTCTATTCCAACATGACTGTGCCCCAGTTTACAAAGCAAGTACTATAAAAAACATGATTTGATGGGTTCGATGTGGAAGAACTTGACCTCAACCCCATCGAGCAGATTACAAAGATTGCGATCGGGGCCTTCTCGTCCAACATCAGCGCCTGACCTCGTAAATGCTCTATAGACTGAATGGGCACGGATTCCGACAGAAACACCAGCCTTATGAGAAGAGTGTATGCTGTACGGTTATATCTGTAAAAAAAGGAGGGGGGGGGGCAACTCCATATTGAAGTCTATGGATTTGGATACAATATCACTTCAGGTTTGGACAAATATTTTTGTCTATGGAATGTGAAACAAGCGGCGTAACTAATGGTTATTACTTGTTTACTGGTTCCAAAAATTCAAAGAGACTTGTTAACGGGATATTATTAATTAATGAATGGATTATTAATGAATTGTTTCTTTAAGGTACAGTTTGAAATATACTTATGATCTGCGAGAAACAGATTCATTCCTTATTTAGTAGCTATAAAAATGAAATTTAAATATAAAAAAAGTGAAAATAGATACACTGTATAAATTATGTAACCAAGATATATACTGTAGCCTAGTGTTTGTTTGTTTGTTTTTAAATGAAACAACCAGCAAAGCTTTCCAGAAAGTCATACGAAATGAATGGTTAGAAATTCACCAACATGAAGAAGTTTGTTTCTTGCAAAAGTTTCCCAAAACTCACCATATTCGTCAGGCTTTTTTGAACACTCTGTCAAAAGTAAAGATGTCAGAAGGAAAGCGATGTGTTTCATGGCGCACTGAGAGCGAACACAACTCCTTTATTCCACAAGCAGCATGATTTACCCGACGGATTACTGATGTGCTCCTGGATTAACATCTGGCTGGACACGGAACAGAGTCGGCTCTCGGCGTGGACCGCTCACGTACACACAAAAGTTGAAAACAAGTTCATCTTTCTATCAAACAAAGTCTTGAAGTACGTTAAGACGCGAAAAAGTCAACTGCGAAAAGTCCCAAAACACAGAGCAGACACCCGGAAGTACTTGTTCGAGAGAGCGCGCGCGCGAGAGAGAGAGAGAGAGGGAGAGTAGATCAGCTCCATGTGCAGTGATTATGTACAGTATATAGTACGGACTTGCTTCTTGGTCTTTAATTTCCCTCACAAATGTGTTGTTAGCGGAAAATATAGTCATCCATGATACATACACATATCGTTCTCGCTATAAAGATGAACTCTGTAGGCTCCAAGAGGATAAATCCGGGTCAGGACTATTTTTAGTTCATATCTCCACTGAGGTTTAAGTTTTAACTTTGGAGAAAAAAAAAAAAAAGTCAGAGCAAGAGCACACCGAATGATGGCAGCACATAGGAACAAAGTTTCTTTTTTATTTTAGGATCTTATTTTTTATAGCCATATAACAGCATAAATTTATTTATATAACTATAAATAGAATGAATACCCATCTTATAATGTACAGTTAGGACAGCAAATCTTATTTAAAAAGACACCACTGTACACCACATCTCATTAGTTTTTTTTTTTGGTTTGTTTTTTTAAATACAAAATATTACTTTGAATGTTAAATTATTAGACATGCCTAAAAATTAACATATCAGCAAATTCAACAAGACACAAGTGTTGATAAGAGCAGAGTAAATACTTAAATAGTTTAAAATGAACTTAATTATAATAATAATAATAATAATAATAATAATGTACATGAATTAAATCATGACTTGAAACCCAGAAACACACACATACACACAGATGATACATATGGTTTATAAAACTGTCACTTTTAATTCAGGTTACATAGCTGTTACATAGGGCATCTGAACATTCTCACAAGGCTCTTGGCAGACTACAATCAACGCTTAGCAAAAACACAATAGTGGTATGTATATCTATCGACATCACTGGACAAACCAAAAGATCCTAAATATGTGCACAACCCTGCAATGAAAGTATTTAACCAAACCCCAAGAGCAATGGGTATGCAGTATTGGTATCATTTCCCATACCAGTAAATACTGAAAAATGGGCATGCATGACCTAATCCTTAATTATTCTTATTTTAATCTTTTTTAAATTAAGTGGCACCCTTTTGACTTAGTCATGCTTTAAAATAACACAAAGCAAAGGTCTTGACTAGAAAGGAGTGTTTTGTCATGATTCTTAAGAGACCAGTTGGTTTAAAGAGCCAGTAAGCAGAACTGCCAGGCTGAGTAGTGATAGCTGATTAGCTACTTAAGAGCAGCTGTTCATCTTGACAGTACTAAAGTGAAGGAGTGTTCAAGCCATCACCAAAATTCTTCACAAGTTTTCAGCAAACATGTATTGCATAAGTGGCTGAAAAATACAGTTCGCTATTGAAGAAAGCCTGTCTGCCTTACCTAAGGCTGTCAGCGCTTGTTAGACATGTCTACGTCAGCCAATCTGCAGAGAACATACACCAAGTTGTCTGATAATTAATGGACCGCTGACATCATGTGAGGCTAATACTTTTCTACAGCAGACACTGCACATAAAGGCAAAATGGACAAAACCACAAAACCAAGGAATGGAGGAGTTATTTTAACTTAATATCATCATAACCTCAAGCCAGGTGAGTAAAATAACAGGACAACTGGAATTTTCATAAACACGGCTCATTGGAAATGATCATGGGTTTACATGACTAATAATTGCAAGTGAAACAATAAGGAATGAAGATGTGTAAAAAGTTTTTTTTTAACTTATTATTTTTTCTTTTTTTCCCCTTTTTTAATTTTTATCTGTGGCAACAACACGCTGGAGTCTTAGTTTTCTCCATCTCCTCCTTCGCCCTCATCTGCTGCATTGTCAGAGGTCCATAACTGAAAGACAAAGATTTGCAAATTACTAACATTACTCACATGTACCCCTGTTGCTCTTTATTGCAAACTATCTATACATAAATGATAGAGAAAGCATTGCAATTATAGGTAAATTTTTAGCAACGATGTGTTGAGATGCAGCCATTTTTTATTATTTTCCAAAAAAAGCTCACCCACTGGTATTATTCCCCTTACATCTCAGCAACTGGCTAATTACTACAAATGATATTATTTATTACAAAACATCTTCCTGTATCTGTATACAGTTAGATCCAATCTTGTTTAAGGTTTAACAAATTTGGCTCCTGTTAAAGAAACACCTAAAATGCTGACATTTCCACAGCGACTGAATAAATGTTTAAAATCCAAATACTGACATTCTTTTCTCTGTTTATTTGAATCATCAGACATACAAAACCCTGTCAAAAGTTATCACACTAATATGACTAATCAGAATCAAGAAATGAATAAGGCTGTGTGTAACCCTCTATGTTTTTTTTGTTTTCTTGGATCACACTGCTTATAAAAATATAGCACTTTCCTTCAACTGTGTGTAACTTACTGTGAGGTTGTCTCTAAGTAGCTGCATGATGAGTGTGCTGTCTTTGTAAGAGTCTTCATTAAGTGTGTCAAGCTCAGCAATGGCTTCATCAAAGGCCTATGAACAGAGTCAAAGTCAAGTAAATTCAGTTAAAGTGTCTACGTCACAAAACATTATGTCTGAACACGACGTGTTCCTGTGTAATAAGCCACCACCCACCTGCTTGGCCAGGGTACAAGCCTGCTCAGGAGAGTTGAGGATCTCATAGAAGAAGACGGAGAAGTTGAGGGCCAAACCTAGGCGGATAGGGTGTGTGGGCTGCATCTCCTTCTTACTTATGTCAAATGCATCCTGATAGGCACTCTGCGAGTTGGTTATTGTTTCTAAAAGGATGGAAAAGATCATCATGCATGATTTAATAATAAATAGGGTTGGGTCTGGGAAAAGATACTAGTTTGCAACTTCAAAAAATGATGAGTAATCATACTAATGTGCATTACTAAGGCAGAAGGAAGTCTTAGCTAATTTTCTGTCATTTTATTTAAACGATTTAAAACAGCCTTACAATTATCAATTAAACAATGTTACTAGATTTTACTAATTGAAAAAAAAAGAAAAAAAAAGAAAAACCAACATCTAACTTAAGTGCAATGTGGTTTTCTGGCCTAAAACCAACTAGGAACCAGAAGACTGCAGGTGGTGTATTTTCTCATAGCCTTGCTAAATATATATATATATTTTTGTTGTTCCCCAATTCCATTTTTTTAATATTAAAATTTCAGAAACAAGTACTCCTTCACAAGAGTGCTGGAGCATTACAATTTTTCAAAATTGTAATTATTAACTTGTGATCTAACACTTTACTCTAGGTCAGGGTAGAAAGAATTCAGTACTGTGGTTTACAACAGTTGCAGCTGATAGACCTTGTGGAGAGAGGTGCAATTATGGTTGCTGCTGCCAGACAAATTCAGAAACTGATGATCTGTTGAACAGTCTACAGATTTTTACATGTGAATGGTCTGAAAAAAATGGTGTGAAAAAAAAAAATCCTGTAAGCAACAGTGTAGTGAGCAGAAGCATGTTGTTGAACAGAAGGGTCCGGGGGGGACTAAATTTGGATTAAATTTTTAATCCAATCCTCAACTATTTAGTTTTTGTGAGCCTCTTCTCACTGTAGCCATTAGTTTTCCGTTTGTGGATGACAGAAAAAAGTAGACTCCAATGTAGTCTTTTGCTGTTGTACAGTATCTCATCTGCCTCAGGGTTTGCCATGTATTTTCCCATGTGCTTTTCTGCTCACCACAGATATAGCGACTGATTATTAGAATTATTGTAGCCCTTACCTAAACAGCCATTCTCCTTTGATCCCTTATATCAAGGCATTTTTACCCTCAGGTCTGCCATTCACTGGATGTTTTACTTGTTCTTTATACCACTCAGTGTAACCTGTAGTGAGTGCTTTGTGCAGAAATCCCAGCAAATGGGAATTTCATGTACAGTGCTGTCATCTAATTTTCTTACTGGATAATTGTATGAATATGCTGGGGTATGTGTTCCTATTAATGTGGTCAGTGAGTGTAAGACAATTCTTTTATGTTTTATTATAAATTATTTCTCTATACTTCTAATCAGTGCAGTTATTCTCGATTGACGAGTGATCCAACCTTACAAAAAAGTATCAAAGAAAGGCCAAACACACTTACCCTTCTTATCTTCCCCAGAGGCAACCTCAGCAAGATATCTATGGTAATCACCCTTCATCTTTAAATAGAAGACTTTGCTCTCAGCATTAGATGAATTTTCAATCAAATACTTGCTCAGGAGCCCCTAAAGAGAAAGCAAAATAAAATATGAATACTTTCAATATATATACAAAAAAATTACCATAAAGTTTTATAATCTAACCACAAAAAAGGTTTAATGCCAGTGGGCTGCCATTCTTAAATGAGCATCCAATAACTATTATATAATGACTAATAAGACGTAGTATCTATGGGGCAAGAACTCTACATCCATTTCATGTGAAAGAAAAACCAAGTGCGAACTTGACCCTTGTTCTGGGAGCTGGTGTTGCACAGTTATGTACAAGGGCATCACATTGGTTAGAAACACCACATGTGATCTTACACACATGGGAAGTACAAATGTGTGAGCGTGTGTATTTGTGTGCATTTGTGTGCAGCATGCAGACATCCTGTGTGAACCAAGCCTTTTCCTTTAGCTTTTGAGGTCAGTGATGATAGCCCAAAAATACTCCTTCACCCAGGATGCTGTTGAGCCAACACAATGTGAGGCCAACACGGTTACACACAGTCACTTATGAAAGTGAAAAATGTGCAGCAGGTATAAAGTAAGGCTGCATGAACATATTGCAACTGGGATTTAAACTACAATGTTTAACCATTACATGGACTATTTAGTATTCAAAGATTAATCTAGGCTAGCAAATAATCTCATCAAGAGCATGTTGCCAATATTTATTTGGTAACTCAAATGACTAATTCCAACTTTGCAAAAACTAATAGCTGGAATAAATTGCAGCCTTTTAAATAAAAGCCTGAATAATTGCAAAGGCCCATATTGCGATTTTGATTTTTATGGAATTAATAGTGCAATAAGTATAAAGCTAGCACCTTCATCATCATCATAATCACATATTTTCTATTACTACCAATCAAGCACATTTAAAACTCATTCAACCAACTAATGTATTAAGTAAGCTCTCCAGACTCAGTCACTGTCATAATTTGTTAGTGGAAATTAAGAAAGGCCATTTTAACAAAAAGCTGGAGTTATGCAAGCAAAATGGGAGAAACCACACAGCGAGGAAAGAGTAACCAAGGAAAACCATAGGCATCTTCCCAAAGAAACCTGGATAATCTGGATGATCTATAGACAGCATCAACCACCACTACTACTACTAATAATAATAAAAAAATAATGAAATTACTTCAAAACTGGTCCAGATTTATTGCGTAACAGTTTTACCAAAATGTAAATAATATCTACACATATCTACATTTATTTTTTTTAAATGGTTTAATTGTACACTCATGTTAGCTTTAGTCAGCAAGAAAAGTGATAAGCACCACCTATGATCAGGCCTGGGTGAGTGATATTACACCAAGACAGTGATATAATCAATCACGGTACAAACATCTGTGATAATACAGACAGCGTCATTGCTTTCGTAACACCAGCTGAGTCAATTATTACTCACAGTAGTTTATTAGTACTTTAATATAATGTATAGTACAAGTGTTTCGTTCACCATGTTTTTCGTGTAGGTCCCTATCCTTCCGTACCTGCATCATATCTCTCACATTCAACAAATTTGGTCAGATTAGAAAAATGAGAACACTAAATATTTCTAGCAAAATAATAAGTCAGCCACATATGGAGGAATACACAGGATTTATTTGTCCCCGATTACTGAATGCATGTATAAAGTTTGTGCTTGTGGCATGAACCAACACTAGGGGGCTGAAGCAGGTAATCTGAGAGGAAGCTACTGCTGTGTCCACACACTTTTTCTCTAGTAGATGCTGGAGGAAGTACTCTGCTGCAATAAGCTATGCATGCAGGTCTCAGAAGAAGCCATAGCCAATGTTAATCTAATATCCGTTCCTTTCAGGAATGGTTTGGCTAGCCTATGATGTAAAACTAATTTTAGCTTCTCTCAGTCAAAGTAGTTGATTAGCTAAATCTAAAGCCTTTTTTGTGTGTGTTTGGGGGTTAAAGTATTCCTTCAGGAGCTGTTGAGAATGCAAAACATTCAGGTGTCAAAACTACAAAACTAAAGAGTTTCCAGGGTGTGACACACCTTGAACATCAGGATTTTTGGTTAAAAGCAAAAATCATACTCAGTGCTTTGAAGTAACCTTTTCAAGACAAAACCTAGGCCCAAGAACAACTGTGTCTCTCTAGCAACTCCAATGATGCACGTCTGACTGGATGTGGGAGGAGAGGGACGCAGAATTCCTGCCTGCAGCAAATATTGATTGTGAGCAGCTAGGTCATTTGCCTCTGCACCAGTGTTACAGGAATCAATCGCCGCACTCATCTGGAGAAGCTTCAGATGTTAGCACAGCAGAGCTTTCTCTTGGCAGCATCTACACACAGTGGACAGCTTGTGCCATATTCTTAATTCAAAGTTAAACACTGCTAGTTAATTTACTGAAAAGATATACTTTTATCAGATTATGAATTGATCCTGATTGTGCAATGAATGCTTCAGTAGGCAACCGTTTTCATGCACATGTGCATTAAACGTCCGCTTCAACGCAGTCCCTGCCTTTCACTGATCTTAATATTAAAGCATCTCACACCCATTTTCTGGATGGCATTTCATCATATCAAAAATTATATAGCTTAGCCAAGTCGTTTTTAACAAGAGCATCGCCCTTCCTTACCAGCACGTCGTGACAGATCTCACGCAGCTCGGCCTCCACTTTCTCTCTGTACTCCTTCACCATCTGAAGCTTCTTGTCGCCGCCGTCCGTCTTTTGTTCGATGCTTGAGATGACTCTCCATGCTGATCTCCGGGCCCCCACCACGTTTTTGTAGGCGACAGAGAGCAGGTTCCTCTCCTCGTTGGTGAGCTCGCCTCCTTGCTCAGTCACTGCCTTCATGGACGACGCCATGTCGTCGTAGCGCTCGGCCTGCTCTGCCAGCTTAGCCTTCTGGATCATCTCTGTTTTATCCATGTTATGTCTGCGATGTGTGAAGTCTACGGCAGTCCAATAAAATGAGAGTGAAAACGAGCGAAGAAACGGTCGAAAGGTCGGATCGGGGGGGGTGTAAAGCGAGCTGCTGATGTGGTTATCCCAGGCGCACCTGCAAGAGCAGATCAGAAGGCGTGGACGTTAAACGCCAACGTTACCGGAACAAGCTAATACAGCGTCAAAAGCGTAAAAGGTGCAAAATGGTCAATAATCTCATAGCTGGGTTATATGTGCTGCATGAGATGCAAAATGAGCTACAATGCAAATCGGTTTTCTATGAGTGGTCTCTCAGAGAATCGAGGGTGTGTGAAATGTGAAGCGGGAGGCACCTGTATGTGTGTGTGTCTGCGCGCGTGTGTGCGTGCATGACTATCCAGCTATATTTATTACCTCGAGCCAGTTAGATTACTGGTTTTAGTTCTCTTTAGAATCTCCAGTTGTTTAATGCTATTTCTACCAATAACGTTAATTACAAGTCATTAAACAGTGCATCTGCGGCTGGTGCTTGCACTACTTGCTAACATTCGCTAGCTATACTATTATAGTATTACTAGGCTACTACACGCTAGCTAGTTTAGACACACCGGAACACGACAAGCAATACTTTACCCAAGATATTGTCACCAAAACACAATAAACCACAAGATAATGCAATAAACTAATGTTAACACAAATTACGCTAATGATGATCAGCTTTACTATATAATTTAAACGTTTCGTCCTACATTTGGATTTTGTTTCAACAGTCACAATACAAGCTCGTGCGAAACGACTGCTGATTTTTCTCACACCAACCTACGTTAGCTATCTGGCTAATCTATTTCTAACATGTCACTTTCCTTCTTCGCGGTGATTTTTATAGAAGAATATATTTGAACAGCGGGTTTTCTCCAAACAACCGTCGTGACAAAGACGAACAAGAAAAAGCAACGAAAGGAGGGGAAAATGCCCACCTTTACACGGCTCAGAATCCACCACTCCGCAAAGCCAGCAGCGCGAGACCCTCTTTTGGTCGGTTTGGAGGGAGAACAGATTCCGTCTAACGTCAACCTAACGTGAAAAATAAGGCGTGGCCACCTCCTCGGAAATCCAATGAGATTGTATTTTTTCGTCTCGAAAGCGGTAAAAAGGACCAATCCAGGCTAAGGAAGCAGAAATAAGGCGGGCATCGACTGAGGCCACGGACTTTATACCAATAAGATCAAGGGAAAATACGTCACCATCGCCATGGATACAGGATCCTCCTCCGTATTGTACATTTAGCGGGCGTGGCCCGACTCCAGAGATGGTGGTGTAACCCAGAAAATGACTAATGTCGCTTTCATGCATGTGAATCGTCCGATAGTGCTTGTAACTGTATTAGTTATACAAAAGAATCTTTATTGTTCTATTGTTATGAATAAGCTTTTAAAATAACTGACAAATAACAGGGCAGAAGAATAACTTAGTAAATATAGATTCATAAAAACCATTAGAGGTTTCTGTTAGTTCCTGATGATTCTATAATGGTTTGTAGTATATAGTTGTACTATATAGTATATAGTTTTGTGGTCTTCTTCATATCTTTGAATATCACCTCATGGTAATAAACTTGACACAAGACAAGACTTGGTGTAAGAATGCACTGCTTGGTATATAGCAGCTACAGTTTTCTCTACAATATGTTACTGCAAAATATAGGGATTAGAAAAACGGTGATAATGATTCTCTAAATGAATCAAGAATGAGTGAATCATTAAAAACTATTAAAGCCCCAAATTCCTAAAATAATCTTTTAGAAATAAAAAATAATAATAAAAAATGCCTTCAGTGAGCGTTAACGAGAGGTTAAGATCCTGACCCCTGTGTGCTACCATTACTTGCAAATGAAGTGTGCGGTCAAATCGATGCCGTTCCTCACGCTGCTCCACGGTTTCTGCAGCCCTTATTCTGGCTGCTGCACGTGCTGTAGACGATCCGCAGGCTAATCTGGGGTTTCAATAGCTATGAGCTAGGCCTGACGTACCCGTTTTCGCCATATACTGTATGATTCAAGGTGTTGAGTTTGTGCTTCTGTGCCGCATAATGCATTTAATTTAAATAGGTTTATCTGGACCTTACAATGCTCGATTTAATTGCGATTTTAGTTTATGCTTTGGATCTAGTACCAACTGCCAAATTAGTTGATTCAGCCACTCTCACTCACTCATTCTCTATACCATTTATCCTTTACAGGGTCGCAGTCTGAAGTCTATCCCAGGGGACTTGGAGTACTAGGTGGGGATATACCTAGAATGGTGTGCCAATCCGGCAAAGGGCACAAGCACACACACCTACTCACACACTGTGGGCAATTTGGAAAAGCTAATTACCCTAATCTGCAATGCCTTTGGACTGAGGGAGGGAAACTGGAGTACTTGGAGGAAACACACCTAGCACGGGGAGAACATGCAAACTCCACACATATGAAAGGCAGGACTTAGCCTTGGAAGTGCAAGGCCATAGCGCTAAGCATTACTCCACAATGCCTTCACGATTCAGCCAGGATGTTCTATATAGAAATGAGCTCCCAGTGTATGATGGAATCACTGTATTGACATCTGTTAATTAAATGTTGAGAGTTTGCTTGATTCAAATCATTATCATTAAGAGAAGCTTCATTTATAATTATACTCTGTATAATGATTTATCATTTTTACATAAGTCATTCCAAAGCCGGTGACTTGACCTCTACTTTCTATAATGAATAATTAGCCAGCAAATGGCATTTGTAAAGGAATATTGTAAATGAAGAAAGATCAGGCTATATATAAAAGGGAAACTGAAGCATTGTAAATGCACTGGGCATTGAAAATGTTTGTATGTCTAAGCAGAAAGCAGTAAGGAGATAGGAGTATTGATTGGATTTGATGCACCCATCCAGTGCCCATTTTCCATTTCCCAGGTACAGTACTTTCTAACACTGATGGTGTTACTGACATAATCTGTTTTCCCATTACATATATTGTTTTGTTCCTTCTATTGTATGTAAGCTGAAATAAATACAACATTTTAACCTAAAGATCTTTTTTTGTTGTTGTTTTTACATTTTTTCCTTTTGTGTGTGTGGTAAATGCTCATTCTCTGTTAGGGAAGTAGGCATACCTCAATTACTGTTACTAAGAAATTATTCCATAGCTCAAGAACTAACATATTTAATATATTGTTGTTTAGATGCTGGCCTTTATTATACTTCGAATACTTATTGAAAACAAAAGCAAAAATGCTTAAGAGGAGACGTAAGTGTGTAAGTATTAAGATGGTAGCACTGGTGATGGCTTATACAGATTTCTTACTACTGACAGGAACGTGTCCATAATGGGTAAATCCTGATTTATTAAACAAGTATACTTTAGTGGTTCAACAACATGTAAAAATGACAAGTTTCATACTCTTGATAGTTTTAACTCAGGCCCTAGTATGGTGGCTTGACAGTAAATGGCACACTTTCACTGCAGATCTCAGCTGGTGTCCATTTTGTTTAAGGACAAAGGGTCATCTGATATGCTCTGTATGAAGAAAACTGCAGATCTGTTACAAGCTTTGGAATGTTTCCTTGTGCCATAACCCACTACTATTGTTAGTAGTAATGCTAGAAAATTCAACAGTTTTGTTTGTTGATTAATGCCCTGTAGATCCCAAGCATGCATTCCATCAATGATGCATTTCACATCCTACATCATGTTTCATCTTTACCAGGATGTTGGCTAAAGTGGCAGTGAAGAGCAGTAACACACTTAAGCTGCCACCCCGGAAATTGTCCCATCTACTTGGCTTCAGCCACTTCATTATCTCTAAAGCTTGCAGTGGAGCTATGGTGGATGTGTCCACGTCCGCAAGGAGCTGAATGCTCTAGGGGTAAATTTATCTGGAGTTTTCCACTGCTGCATCAGCTGAGTTCTTATATATTTATATATATGGACTTATAATTGCCATTGTAATAATTTAGTTTTTTTGTTATAAAAAATTGCCATCATTATAATATATATTACAGAAATAGTAGAAGAAGGTCTTAAAATTTCATTATGTTCTACAGCTTTTAAGTCCTTCACCAATTCATAACTAGATTAAGTAGGAGTCATAGGGAAGGGGAACCACCAGCTTATTGGATTCTGGAGTCTTGAAGGGTCAAATCTATGTCGCTAAGTTCACGCAAGTAAGAGTGAGAAGACATCATTAGTGGCACGATTGCTATTGTCGTTTTTAGCATTCTGTGTCCATTTCTCACCTCCCCCACCCAGTCTGCTCCTGTTCTCGCTTGTGAACTAGATCAGTCAGGCTGTCAGCTAACACTTTCTGCATGGTCGATTGGTATTACGTAATGTGTGTTCTTTCACTGGAAAGGAGGGGGGAAAAGAAGCACAGGGCGTTGTCTGGCCTGCTGAAAACCTGCCTGGAAACAGAGCTTATCCAGGTCTGCTTACTCATTCACTTTCTCACTCTCTCTCTCTCTCTCTCTCACACACACACTCACATTATCAATCATACACACATACACATATTGCTATTTTTGCTGAATATTTTTTATCGGGTTATAGATTGTATGATATTGATTTATGTACTGTACCATAATAATGCTATTTCTACTTTTAATCATTGTAACCAAAACACACTGGCTTTTTAAATAAAAGCTATACTTCACGAGGACCAGCAAAATGTCTCTGTGAGATCAAATATTTTAGGGCATTTGGACATTTGATTCCTAAAAGGATATAACTAGAAATCCACCCATACATACTTTTTTCAATACGCCCTGTAAATAAACAGACTTTTTAATTAAGTTAACTCAGGACGTAAATGGACAATTAGTTATACATACTATTTGTATGAAATAATTAAATTATTTTTTATTATGTCATTTATTCATAAAAATCTATATATTTTTTAATTACACTGAGCTTTATCTCCAAGCACATCATTAACATCAGACAAATAATTTATCATTACAGTTTATAATTATAATATGCTTGATTATACAGCCTGATAAGACATTATGCTGTAACGAGGGTTCTGCTGAGTATTGCAGCTGTAAGTTGGCAGAGCAGGCAGCATCATGCTGGCACACATCACTCATCCATAGTTCTGGTTTCATCATGCCCTCCTAAACTGGGGTACCAGTTTATGTCTTATGTCTTACTTTCCGTTTGAAACCTTGCTGGAGTAGGGAATTCTCCCCTGGTGAATCTTTTCGTCTTATTCCAATCAACTTCTATCAAGCAGAGGTGATATGGAGTGTTAATCCTCTTCAACATTGTATAACATTCCAGTTTTGTACAATATATAAATTTTATCTGTTTTTTACAGAACAATTAATGGGATGGAGTCGATAGATTGTGAGTGATTTCTCAAGTAGATAACTCCAGTGTAGAATAATTTCCCACTGAGGGTTTGATCCATTTCCATTCATTTTCAACAACATGGAGCCATAATTACAGTAAACCATTAAGATTCTAACCATCACGTTTTTTACGTAAGCTGGATGTGCGGCTATTCAACTCTGAAGAAGACAGCAGGAAATAAAAAGATGAAATCAAATCATGACTCAATTTGACTCAGAGTCATAAAGCTGTATCCGCATTGATTGTCTAATATCACGGCAATCAGAATGTGACAGCAGCAGAATGATGGAGGATGGCAGGAACGATATTTGGAGCACTAAGTGGTGATAAAAGGGGAAGGATGTTAGGAGAGGAGGGGTGTTAATGAGGCTCCTGTGATATGAGGATAGATATTAGTCTGATTGCAAGCTCCTGTGAGAGGCCTGCTGATTGTGTCCATGCCTGTTACAATGTAGAACCTATTCGATCCTTTGCCAGGATAATCATTTGCATCATGTACCACAGCAATAGGAAAAGATATCTGGGAAAGTAGTTTCGCTGCACTTACCTGTCTTTTGTTCTCTGCCTTGTCCGAAAGCCCAAAGGGCGTGACTGCTAGCGCAGTGTCTTTTTACTCTCATTATCTGTCTCACTTCTGTGTAACTAAGAGCTTTCAGTACCACACCCAAGTGATTGTTGTAAGACTCAAGCACAGGCATTAATATTACACGCAGCACTTGATTCATAAAGCTTAATGACTCAGTCCTAGGTTTGGGATTTTAGTCCTCTCCAGTTAGGCAAAACTTGAAAAGGAAGGTGTGAGTTTAGACAACGTTAGTAGATTCTGTGTTTTTATAGTTACCTAAAGATATAGTTGTCTGTGCATAGTCAAAAGGGTAGTCAGATATTATGGTGTAAATGAGCTGAAGCTAGCTGTTTTGAGACTTCTACATGGAATCCTTTGCATATCAATTATGCAGGTCTTATAAATTGATTAGTATATATTGATCAGTTTGAGAAAAGTGTATAATATCAGGAAAACTAAATTGTGTAATGTAAAGTGATTTTTTACAGGGAACCTTGAATAGATTTATTTAGTGTAGAAGTGTAGAAGAGTATCTGATAAGTAGTACATTCATAGAAAAAAAATTCATAGGAAAAAACAGTTCCTGTAAGGGTCTTTAATCTTTATTAGCTACCTGAAGGAATTCTGTATGGAATCCACTCTGAAAAGATAACCCTCTGTCACAGTATTTTTCAAAAATATTTAAATCCTTACCTAGAAGAAAAAAGTTAAATAACTTTTTCAGTGTATCAATAAGCACTAGAATTAGCCATGTAGTGTATAGCTTTTAAAGACAACTATTATAAAATGAAGCAAATATTATACTAATTGATGGTAAAATTAGTTGTTTGATTTATTGGGGGGAAAAGGGCATTTTTTCAAGTTATTTTCAATGTTTACTTCAAACATTTTTGACAAGTTATCTAACCAAATAATAATACCAACTATAGCACAGTATCTAACATAATTCGAAATGTTATGTTGTTAATGTGTGCTTATTGTTTTTGTATATTTGAAGATTTCTGCTCTCACATTCAACTCGGGATGACAAAGAAATCTATGGTTTAAGTGTGACTGACGTCATTCTGAGACTACTGAAGAAATCACAGAGCTATCCATCCTCTGAAAGTCTTCCAAAAGCCTAGCATATGTGGACCCCCTATAGGCCTTGAGTGTCAGAATCTCTCTGAGGTGTTTTGATGTATTATGTTGAGGCTCACCATTGCTTTCATTTTGAAGCTGTGCAGGGCCCAGGCAGGGCCAGAGCTCATTTGTCACACTGGAGAGGCCCTGTAGTTATTCACAGCCTCATGCCATGCTAGTTCATTAGTAAAGCATAAGGGCTGTGGCATAGGTGTTTGTAAAAGCTTTATCTGTCATGTCAATTATTATTACAAATATGCTTAAGAATACTATAGCCTACACACTTTAGCACAACCCTGAAGCGCTTATTGGCAAATTTAGATATATGATTACCAGTTTGCCAATTGTGAATGTTAAATAAACTCAAGATTTGTTTTCCAATATGTAATAGAGTGGATGATTTGCATGTATATTTGTTTGCATTACCTTAGGTAACATCAGACATACATACAAAACCTTCTCAATTTCATTTACAAACAAGCAAACATACAGTATGTGACACTAGCAAATCTATACAGTACATATACCATTTCATTACACTACTTTAATTTCCTCAGGAGCGTTTGAGCACTTTGCGCAAATCTATTTTGGCTACGTTATTCCAGTTTGTCAGTTCAGAGTAGTGTTGTAACCATACGGAGTCTAGCAACCACTCACACTTAGTGCAGGTCTCAGCTCTCATAGTAATGAAATATTCATTGATTCCTCTCAAAGCACAGCTCACAGCCCTGACTTCTGAACATTATGGCTTGGAACAGAGAGGGAACATAGTGGTCAAAGTCTGTAATGATATTTGGCACAAACAATAGAGCGTAGGGGTAAACTAGTTTGGTGTATAAACAACAGACTTTTCCAGGTGGGAATTTCAAGATTTCTCTTGCATTTAAAGAGTGCAAGTCTGCCTTTCTGTTAAGATCTGCTTACAATCACATTTTCACCCATGTCCTTTTGATTGACTGATCCCTGATGGTCTCATGGTCATCAGCATTATTAATGGGGAAAGGATTTTTTTCAAGCAGAACAGGTTTGTGGATTTTACACAGGTTTAAGATGTACTGTAGCAGTTGGAATACCACATATTTGGAATGCTCTGGTTTTGATGATGATGATGATGATGATGATGATAATGATATTTCTTCTTCTTCTTCTTATTATTATTATTATTATTATTGATACTACTAATAATAATAATGATAATATAAATGTCTCAAGGACTGCATGTATGACTGAGCTTGCACCCAAAATTCTAAAAGACACATGTCAAATAATTTCGGGTGGTTCGGACGATTACTGTGTTTAATGAAATTGCAATCATTAGCTGTTTGTATTCATGTTGAAATGCAGTGTGTGAATCACAGGCAAGAAAATATGCAGACTAAAGAGACAGAGCCTTCAGTTCTTCCAGATAAGCAAATGTCCAGTCTGGCTGATTTCTCTGATTTCTTTCTAGAGGGAATATGTTTGTCTACAAATCTGTTTTTCTGTGTTGATGAAAAAAAATGAATTTTTTTTAGAGCTGGATCACATGTGAAATTCTACCTACATCCCTAAGATCTTATAAATTTCTATTGCGGCTTTTGGTTTCCAGTGGCAAAGCTCTTGCATTCTTTGTATACTCCATATTCTTTAAGAACTCCCAAAGCTTTGGCTCTGCAACGGGATGCCTGGCTGCCTCCTGCATAGTTCTTTAATTTTAAAATTCCAAATCCCATACCACATTCACCGATAACTATGTGAGGAATACTTTTTTTAAAGCAAAAAGGCAGGAGAAAATGTGGAATACATTCTGGAAACCATAATAGTTTCTCTTTGCTTTCTCTCCTGTCTATTAAATAAGGTATTCCAGACACTCCTGAGCCTGAGAGACAGCCAGACCTAAAAACATAAAATTTACTTTAGCAGTGCTTAAAATAGAACTGTTCTCACTGAAGGAACTTTATAGAGACACAACGAAAAGGAAATGACTTCACTGTTGAGAGGGAGATTGTCCAGTTGGCACAGGCTACAACAAGGGAAATCCCCAGACTGAGGTCACTACAACTGATCTTTTGAATCAAACTTGTTCCAGGATGTTTCAACAACTATGGAAAATATCCTTATTAAATCCTTCAATTAGCTAATGCACCTGAATGATCTCACAGAAGACAATGAAAAAAGTTTTTTTTTTTTTTTAATAAAAGATGAGTTTACATTGTGCGAATACGTAGCTTAAACTTGCCATATGCTGGGACAGTGGAAATAGGTTTATATAAGTTTTGTACAGAAAGTATGACTACATATACAGTACAGTAGGCTTTATATGCCATTGCAGTATATGGATAAATATCACTTTTGTAATTAGTATCACCTCTGTATAATATTTTTAAATTCATTAAAGGACCTGCATCTGACCACTTTGCTTCCCTGAATGATTACACAAATGATAACAATGGTTAAAAAAACAATGGTAAATTCATTTTCTGGTCAATGCGAGCAGCTGGCTAGTGACAGATAAGACTGTGCACAACATACTATACACATATTATTTTGCAGAAAACTGGTCATGTCCTTCATAATAAGATGAGCAGAGGTGGGTCGGACTGTTGAGGCTCTGGGTTGCTGATCAGAAGGTCAGGGTTTCCAGCCCCATCACCATTGGGTTGCCACTGATAGTTCCTTGAGCAAGGATCTTAAACCTATGTGAATGTGTAATACCCAGCAGATTCAGTGCAATATGATGACTCCAAGAAAAAAAAAGGAAATTAAATTCATAGGTGGCCTGGACACCAGATATGAAGCTCCCAAAAATAAAGAAATTTTGGATAAGATGTGATGAATGACAGAGAAAGAAGGCAGTTGGATAGGTAAACACACGTGATGTCAAAACACAATCTTTGTAAAAATGAATTGACTATGGGAATAAAATCCCATCTTTTGTCCTATTTGAAATTTATATGGCAAAATAGCAATCAAAAATATGTAAGGGTCGTTGACAAAGCCCATTGGAAGACATGCATCTTCTAATGCAAGCTTTTTATGCTAACAGAGATTTCCAATTTTCAGATTTTCAGATTTCCATTTTATATAATGTGTGGAACATATTGATGCCTAGTTATGAACTGGTTATTGTTCTATATTTCTTTATATATTTTCTTATATTGTGTATTTTGTACTGTACAGTTATTTTATTTAAATTTTATATTTTATTTTATTCGTTCTTAGTTTAATTTACCTTCTATTTTATTTCTCATATTTATTTCCTATTCATAGTCTTTTATTTTAAGGTCACGAGCAGTTGTCTAAGCATTTCACTGCATATCGTACTGTGTATGACTGTGTATGTGACAAATAAAATTTGAATTTGAATTTGAATTTACAGCTCCACATCTATTATTAGTGAATTGATAGAAAAATTTGTGTCAATGCATCAATTTAAAAAGTAACCATATAAATGCCAGCATAAATGAAAACAATCTAAATAAATTATTGTCCAAAAAAGGCATACAGTACAGCTGGTGTGTATCTCTTGAAGATAGAATGAATGTAATTCATAGAAATTTAGAATAGAAATTTAGATAGAAACTTTTCTGTTCCATCGGGAGCCTAAAAATCTCTCGTTTCTTAAGAAACTTTGTGTGCTTTGTGAGAGTTTTATGTATGTACGTATGTATGTACAGTATGTATATATGTATGTATGGATGGGTGGATGGATGGATAGATGGGTGTATCTCAATAATGCAGCAGGCAGTGTTGCCACTTCACAGTTCTAGAGTCCTTGGCCCAATCCTTAGCTCAGGGTATTGTCTGTGTAGGGTTTCACACTTTCTCCCTACATCCTCATGGGTAACCTTCTTCCTTCCAAAAACATGCTGTTAAATGTATTAGCTCCCTAACAGCTCCACTGTGCCTTTGTGTCCATGTGTCTCATGCCCTGTAAGGTATTTAGTCCTGTTCATAGTTCACTGCTCCCTTGCACATAATGCTCCAAGGATAAAATCTGGATCTTCCATGACCATGAAGATGAACAAATATGCTTGGTGTCTACATGATTTAAAAGGCTTTCATTGCTATTTATCTCTGTTGCACCAGAATTCTCACATGGTGTTCAGTTAAACATAAAACAACATAACTGCACACAGCACATATACAGACATACATTTTTTTAAATAATTCAACCATGCATGAAAAGTCAAGCGTTTATATCAGTCAGTCAGCTCTATCCTTATGTTTTGATCTCTCTCTTTTTCTTGTCCTCGCTTTTTTTCTCTATCTTACACTGTTCCCTTGAGTGGGTGTCTGTGTGATGGAAAAAGGGAGTGTATATTGACATAGTACTCAGAAAGGATGAATGTGAATATCTTTTGTGTTTCTCCTCGCTGTCTGTTAAGGAAAGTAATTGAAACACTAATGGCTATTTCACTAAAATAAAGGTATAAAAGTGACATGCTTATAGCACTTCTCTATTAAAAATGTACAGAAATTTTCGGACTCGGTAACAAAAGATTTTGTTCTGCTTTGGAATCCTTTTTGCCTTTGACACTGGTGTAATGACAAGTGTATCCCATCTGTCATTGACATTGGCAATGATCATATTCGATAGGACTGAAAAAATGGATAAATAAGTATAAATGAATATTTAAATGAACAGCACCTCCTTAATTACTTGATTTGTATTGTCAGGTCCTCTTGTTCTTATCATGAGCCTGGTTGCTTAATTTGGCAAAGGCATAAGTAATAAGGAATAAGTTTAAATATCGTTTAATTTCTATGATGTGCTATGCTAAATCTTGTAATACATGGCCCTGTGTGTGTGTGTGGTCTTTGTCTGTGTGTGTCTGTGTATAATAATGCAGTGTTAGAGCTGGCTGAGCTCGCCAGAGTGTTCGGGATTCTCCTCAGAAAAGCATGCGGCTTTGCTGCGTCACTCCTAACAGCTAAATAGTCTGTCTGAAAAAGTCAGTGTTTTTTTCCCCCCTTTCTCACCCCACCGTCCTTCTTGTCTAGACATCTGCACATCATAAGAACAGACCTTTCAAAATGTTTTTAAGATCCATGCTACTGTTTTTCGATCAATATTGGTATAACTAAAGCTCTGTGTTTAGTTCAATCTAGCACTGAGTGATTTTAAAATAATACATTTGTATACACTTTTCTATATAATCAAGTTAGCTGTGATGTGACAGTGGCATTATATTTACAATGATGACACATTTCTTTCACTTTGTTTCTCTCAGGTTGAAATAATTCGACTGTAATCTTTCTAGGAATTTGTTTTTAGGAAAATAAAACAAAATAAAACAAAATAAATTAAGTTTCATGATAGAAAATCTATGAGTGAGTCAAGTTATATATAATAACAGAGTGTTAAGGATGTACATAGGACCATCTGGTATTTAAGATAACATGCACTCCTAAACATGAATGTTCTATCAAACATGTGTTTGTGTGACTGTTTGCAAGACAGAGCACATGACCACACATTTGTGACCACCGATGAGCAGCCAACGTGGAATTCTGCTTGGCTCTGACACTCCTATGTGATATTATCAATCCCAAATGTGTCCATGGCAACCAGAAAAGAGACCGATGAGAGTCACGGCCTTCTTTGACGCACATTGGCCCTCATCAGTGTTGCTATAGCGATGTTAAACATCTAATATGTAGATTAACACTTCGAGACATTTGGATCAGGAATGTCAGAGAGTGCATGCTAAATGAAACAATGCTGAGATGAGCTGGTACATCATGGTGAGACTATGAAGCTCTGGCAGTATTTGTGCTCTGTGCAAAGTTCATGCTCAACACGCACACACAGACACACACACCTATTCTTCAGATGTATTTCCAAAATTTCCAGTATTATCATCTCTTTTTCTCTGTTTCTCGTTCATTTTCCTCAAATCAAACTTTGTATCACTGAGTACTAAATATATTTACAGTTATGATATACACAGATCAGCCATAAAATTAACACCACCTAACATTAACATTGATTAGCACTGTTTGTCCAGTTCGATTAAACAGTAAAGCAAATGTACTGTAGCACAAACTTCTGGAAAAAGTAAATGCTAGCCATGAGAGGAATGTATCAGAACAAAAATGTATCAGAACACCCAGTGTATCACAGCTTACAGCTTACTGTGATGCACTGGAGTTCAGGGTTTTTTTTTAATCTGGCCTCCAAATTCCCTAGATCTCAATCCAATTGAGCATCCATTGGATGTGCTGGACAAAAATGTCTGATCCATAGAGACCCCATCTAGCAACTTGTTTCCCTACACCACAGCACACCTTAAAGGGTCTTATGGAGTCATGCCTCAAGGGGTCACACAATATTGGGCTTAATGTTTTAAGGTTTTTACATTATGGCTGATTGATGTATGCCATGAAAGAGTGAACTAAAATATAACATGCACAATTTTAGTAGAATGGAAGAGTGTGAATGAACATCTTTTGATATACACTATATTGCCCAAAGTATCACTCGTCTGCCTTCGCATGCATATGAACTTGTTGTGGAATCTAATTCTTAATCCATTGGGTCTAATATGATGTTGATTCTTAATCCATAGGGTTTAATATGATGCCCACCTTTTGCAACTATAACAGCTTCAACTCTTCTGGGTGTTCATAGGATTTTTTTCTTAGAATTATGCAGAATAATGTGGCATCACATGGCATCTATTTTAGTCAAGTTCTTCCTCACCAAACTCGTTCATCCATGTCTTTATGGACCTTGCTTTGTGAGCTGGTCATGTTGGAACAGGAAGGGGCCATCCCCAAACTGTTCCCACAAAGTTGCGAGCATGAAATTGTCCAAAATGTCTTGGTTTGCTGAAGCATAACATAATAGCATAATAGTTCCTTTCACTGGAAGTAAGGGGCCGAACCCAACTCCTAAAAACAACCCCCCATCTATTTTGACTAAAATAGATGCCCTGTGATGCAACATTATTCATGACCTCAACTCGATGAAACACCTTTGGGATGAATTAGAGCGGAGACTGCGAGCCCGGTCTTCTCGTCCAACATCAGTGTCTGACCTCACAAATGCGCTTCTGGAAGAATGGTCAAAAATGTCCATAAACACACTCCTTGTGGAAAGCCTTGCCAGAAGCTGTTATAGCTGCAAAGGGTGGGCCAACATCATATTAAACCCTGTGGATTAAGAATTGAATGTTACTCATGTCCGTATGCATTTGAAGGCAGGCGGTCAAATACTTTTGGCAATATAGGATATCCAGGTCTTGAAATTTAGGGTTCTTTCTGAAAAATCTGTAATTCAGTTTATAAGCTTATAAGAGGTTTTGACACAAAATGACCTGAATGAAAGTTAATTATTAGGACCAAATAGCTGGTTTAACTATATTTTGATATAATGCTTCTCACGTAACACATGCCTACCATTAACTAAACCTGTCTCAAAAGGCAGATGAAGCATTAGAATTTCAATTACATATTTAAAAGATATCATTTAGTCATCTTTCTGTGTCATAATTGATGATGCCTATAAGTGATGTGTCATGTCAAGTTGAGTAATGCCTATACAAAAACTGAAGCAATGGGATGGTTTCTCATGAACAGTTTGTGATAGTATGCATAAAATAGAAGCATTGTATCCTGGCCACACTTAAGTAGTTGACCAATGAATAACCTTTGTTAAAGTGAAGTAGGCAGTTAGATGTAAATGGGTCAATGATTTGGCAAAGTTTTTCAGTCTCCTGAGTCCTTAGAAAGTGGGGCAAAGACCAGCAGTAACCCAACGCTTGTCTATAAAAGCATTAAGAGATAAAATACAGCTAGGCTTTGTTGTAAACGAGTCACAGATCTTAAAATATAAAGTTGTGAGTAGACTTTTTGTGTAATCGAGTCTCATAAACCAATATAATCCTGTAGTAAAATGTAATAAAATACGTGAGTCACAAACACTTTTACACTTTTTGGCTCTAGTAGTTGGTCCTGAGTGACCTTTCTGAAATGTCCTTAAAGTCCATGTTGATCCAGTTTATCCTAGAAACAACTAAAGAGAAACTTAGGACATTACAATAAGTCTGCTAAGGCCCTGGGACATTAAAAATGAGAGCATGGTTAACTATTATAAGTGAGCTAGCAGACCCCTGTATTTCCAAGCTAAAACGACTCTCAAAGCTTTCAATATAAGGTTTCTGCATCCCTGTCTAAATAATTGCTGTTCAGTTAAGCTTTTTAGGTGGATTTAAAAAAAATTGCCTCTCCAATTAAAAACAAATCAAGAGTACGGCTGATTTCTTTCTAGCCCAGAGTGTAGATTCATGCAGTCTATCAGTGACAGATGTTTTAGATGATTATAGAAAGTCAAATGTCCCTGAGATTCACTCCACATTTAGTCTCATTTTTGAAGAAAATATCCAAAACATACTGTATCGTCAGCAGTGACTGAGAAAATGCATGTGAAATATAGTTGCAGGGGTAATGAACATGAAATGGCACAGACAGTTTACACCATTTTCCTCCCCCCCAATTCCTTTGAAGGAGATGCTAAAAGTAAAGACTAAGCACACATTGCCCAATCATGTTCTACTTTACACAAAAAGACATATTGCTAAATTATGTGTCTGTTTAGTTTGAACCAGCTTTTTACACTTTTGACTTTTTACACATCTGTGTGTGCGTATGAGATTGTTAGTATATTAGTAGTAGTAGTAGTAGTAATATAGTTTTCCACACTGGTGTCTTCCAGTGTAGAAAGAAATAAAAATCAGGAACGATCATGGAGTTAAAAAGTGACCCCAAACTTTTGAACGGTAGTGTATATATAGATGTGTGTATATATTACTATCCGCCAGTCTAAATCCTCTACCGCTCCTGTTTCTCATGGTGTTCCGCAGGGTTCTGTTCTTGGCCC
>JAOVVA010000009.1:19395040-19405134 GCA_028565275.1 Leiocassis micropogon | reverse complement strand
TTGTTATTGTAAAGCGGCCTTGAGTCTCCTGAAAGGCGCTATATAAAATAAACGTATTATTATTATTATTATTATTATTATAAGTCATATATTATATTATGATATAATACATACAGTAAATCATATATTACATTGGTCACGCTTATAGCTACCCATCTACAAATATATAAAGCATGTTTATTAATGTGGAATATATGTTTAGACATTTAGCACATCACTTCAAATCTGAAATCAATTATACATTTTAAACACTAAAACGTTTACTAAGCATTTCTACCTGCTGCCCGCCACTGTACCCAGTGTTCCTGGAATATCCTTCGAATTCACTTACACACTGACCATGATAAAACATTTCATAAATAGATTTGTGAAGAAGATGGTAAAGATTTGAAATAATTTGAATAATGTTGCATCACAGGGCATCTATTTTAATCAATTTAGTATGTTCAGCCCACATGAACCCCTTAAAAATATCAATGTTTGATTTTTTTATTATTATTTATTTAGTTAGTTTTTGCTGCAGCAGCACACCCTTTAGGAGCCCTTCTATTTTTTGAAAAGTCTAAGCTTATACTCTTAAAATGCAGAGATGTGTGAGAGAACAGATCTAGACACCCACTCTATGCAGTGGGCCAGGAAGCACAGCAGTTATGTAACAGGTGGGTGGCTTCCCCCACACAGGCAGCAAAACTACACAGAGTAACGGAAGCTCAGAGGCCGGTGCCATCCCACTGTTTCAATCTCTCGCTCCCTTCTCTGCCCCCTTCCCTCTCTCCTCCTTTTTCTTTGTGCTCTTCAGTATTGATGAACTAGTCTTTGCTTTCTGCTCCCGCCTTTCATTCTTTCTCCCTTTGAGTTCATGCATTTCCTCTTTGCCCTTTGAACAACAAGGGACATACACCCTAGAGACATAAGTTATGCATCTTTGAGATTAAATCATATCAGTCATTAGTAATTTATGGACATAAGAGTGGTGCATGCTATCCTCTTCAAAATACTATTCTAGAAAACAGGCTCTAAGTCATATAAATGCCATTTTCTGATGCCTCATTAATGAAAGATTGTGAGCTTGAGAAGATAGATGGCTTCTTTCTACATGCTATAAAACTGAGGGTATGTATTCATACAAATAATATAGCTCTTAGACCTAAAGGGCTATTAGATTCAGTTCTCCATTCATACAAAAATAGAAAAAAAAATAAAAATGAAAAATGATGCTTTTGTTCTGAGATGGTGTCCACAATTCTCTAATTATCAATTCCAAAATGATAATAGCATATACAATATGTGTTGCAACCTGGTTTTGTTCAAATGCCATCTCATCAACATCATTGAATAGATGAAGTCAAGGCAAGTTAATTTCTGTGTAATCATTTGCACAGTATGTAGCGATTAGTTATAATTCACTTACATGAAACAAGCATTGTGTATTCATAATCCTGACACACAAGAGCTGCCTTCTGTTTTACATGTTTTACAGCACTATGTGTAACAGGATTATCTTCGGTTTATGTAACTGGAAAAATAAATTAGGTTCTGCAATAGACACAGTTTTATGGATGTTATTTCCATCTAGTCAGAAAGCCGCTTTTAACAGGCCCTCAGGTACAATCAGAGATGGCCAAGAGTATTGAGACAAAAGTGAATTTTAGTGTTTTAATGACATTCTCCAATTTAAAAAAAATATCAGTCAAGATAAAAACAAATTTTTTTTGCTGTACAACAATCACTATTTTGTATGAAGTCCTTTATTCTTTAAAACCAGCTCTATCCGGCTGGGAATAAAAAGCTGTCTGCAGTACTTTGGTGTCACTTGCTCAATCCATGCCTGCTATATTGCTTCCTGAAGATCATGTACAGAAGATGATTTCTTGACAGCTCCTGTCATCTTCACCATTGTCCAACATTTATCTATTAGGTTTGCATCTGGAGACGACCCAGGCTATGGATCCAGATGCTGCATACCATTGTTACATAGTTAATTAGCACAACTCTTCAGCCAGATGGGCTCGACTTAATTAGTAACATCATCTGTTTTGTGCACAGGGAGAACTAATATGCAGTATTAGTTTCAGGGTACAGAGGTAGCTCAGTGATTAGGGTATTGGAAGACTGGTGGGAAGGTCCCGGGTTCAAACCTAAGTTTTTTTTATAATAGATATACAACATACAGTACTTTAAGACTGGAAGAAATCGCCATTATTTAAGCAGTGATTCTATTAGCAGATCATAAATTAAATGGAAAACCTAGAACAAGGATGGTCCTAGTGTCCTCTCCATTTGTAGTCTCATGATGGCTTCTGAAACTTCTTCCGTAGTCAGGCTTATGCTGCTGAGTTGATAGATCAATATTAGCAACCACCATTTAAATCATTAATAATTGAGAATCTGATGTCTTTTTAACAACATATGCAGGATGGAGATGAGGTTTATTCCCATGTTAATAATATTTTCCCTACTAAGTCTCATCTATGTTTCTGATTCTTAAGTCCAAGGGCAAGTCAAAGTTGATATTAGACTCTGCTTCTTTAGCAGCAAAGGACAAAGAGTTGTTACATATGCCCTGTACCTAGCAGCTCAATCTCTTCCTGTTGATGCTCGCCTTCCTATGATTCCTATAATCAAGGTTTTGTGTATGTCTTACAAATTTATTATTTGAGCGATGCATCTCTACATAAAAATGGCTGCTGCTTCCGTATTCATTTAAAACACTATTTATTCTTCAGCAAACATTTAACAAAATAACAATTTAATAATTCATAAAGCTCCATGCTGGTATGGAGTTTTATCATCGCACACATCCACCCCCTCATTCTTCCTGCTATATACTCACAGGAGGTAATAAGATCTATCATCTAGCTGTTCTTAACAATGATGTCATGTTGTGTGATGAATGCTACCCCACAGCATTTGAATGAAGTATGGGATTAGCATTAAAATCACACATTCATCATAGCGGACAGTGCCCTATTCACTTTACACAGTCTATCTCTATGTTGTAGGGACAACATACTTGGTGTTAAATTATTAACATATGTGTACAACGTTCCTGTGACATTGACTTAATCAAATGAGACATCTATAGAAAGTATAAAAGAACACATTCTTGGTGGATGTTCTTTTTCAGTTCCTCACAGCTCTCTGTCAGCTACTTCTTACTTTTACTGTACACTACATACATGGCCTGATACTGAACACTTCCAAACCATTATGTTTCCTCCCACTTTCTGCCCACACAAATCAATTGTACTGTTCTGCCTTCGTTGCTAATTACCCAAAGTTTAATAGTGTATTCTCAGAAAGCCAGAGCAATTATAGAATGTGTAGTATTTAATACATAATTTTAAATGGGCCTTTTTAGCAGAATATTGGTGTGATCTTGTTTGAGCTTCTCTCACTCTGTTCCTCTCTTTGTCTCTTTCTCTGCAGATTACTGTAGCTTAAGAGTGCTTGTGTCCATCACTGGTTGTCATGGAGACTGCACAGTTAATCCGCACCTACTGTATATGTTGCAATGAAATATATCAACACCATGCATATAAGAGCAGAAACAAACTGCTTATTATTACTACTTACTCTTATTATTATTATTATTATTATTATTATTATTATTATAATAATTATAATAATATGAGGCAAGTTGTTTGTCATGCCCGGCAGACAGGTTTTGGCAGTACATATTATCATTTGGGTAGTTAAACAGCCATTAACCCCAAACCATTAAATTGTTTTAAATTCCTTTAAGTCATAAATTAATACCAGGTGGATATTTTAAATATGTATTGTAATTAAAATATTTTTTAAATATCAATCAAGTTTTTCTTTTCCTGAAGTGTGTATGCATTTTTTTTGACTGACTCTGGTATATACGATGTATACTTATTAAAGAATATATATATTTTTTTAAAGTAAAGAACAAAATACGAACGTAAGGTAGTTATGCTGTCATGTAATAAAATAGTTGTTATTAAACAGTACAGTTCATGGACAGTATAATTCCTAACAAGACATAATGTCCTTATACACTGCCCAATCATAAAAGTCACATAGTTTAATCATTTATTCGATCACCTTTATCTTTGATTACAGCACACATGCTCCAAGAGACATTCTTTCACAGTTTGAGTCTGTGATATGGCCGAGCCATCAGGGAAGAAAAAAATCAATTGATGAGATTACCTGATCATTCAGTACATTCAGGTCGTCAGCTGACTTCATTTTATTGCTACATAGACAATGTTGCTGAGCCTAGACCTGACCAACTGAAGCAATCCCAGATCATAACACTGCTTCTGAAGGGTTATAGAGTGGGCACTATGCAATGCTTTATGCACTTCCTTTTTTACCATGACACAACCATTACTCTGGAATAGGAACTCATCAGACCACATGACCTTTTACAATCTTTATGCTTCCTAGCAAACTAAAGCATTTTACTCTGATTAGCGTCAGTGACAAGTGGTTTTCTTATGAGTTCTTGTGTCATTCTGTGTGTGGAAATGCTCATACTCTTACTATTAAACACAGCAATTACTTTATTTTGTTCAGACAGTGTATGCAGAGGTTGAAAAAGTATATTGTCCAAATGTACTTGCATATGTCTCAGTGCTTGTCTCTGAAAAGCTGTCCAAAACCACCAATTCAGGAGTGAAAAATGCATCAAGCACTTGATTATATTCACCTAAAGAAATGAGAATTAATAAAGATGGTCACTCTTCTGATTATTGAGTATTATTGAGGTTTTTTATTATTATTATTATTATTATTATTATTATTATTATTATTATTGAGTATTTAATTTAGGGTTTGCTGAACATGACGCAAGTCAAATAAAGAGGTGTTGTATATAAAATTCAATCTGCGTTTTTGATCAAGGGAAGCTCACAGTTGACATGGTTACAACCAAGATAACACTTTTGCTAGGCACATGGGAAACATGGATATCATGCATAAGCTAGCTAAGTACAAGACTGAGGATAATATTAGGCTAGCTAGCGTATACGCCTGTTACATAGACAACGGAAAGGCCAAAACTGTTCTAAAATCTGCAAATATGTTGTTATATTTCACAGAAAAGCTTAAAAAAACTAAGAAAAAAGACTTTCCACATTCATGCATTCTGCCATGTTAGGAAAAGTCAATGTGGTGATTAACAGTTTTGAACCCAGCCTTTAAAAAAATAACCCATAATGCATGAAGTGGTTCAGTGTGTCTCATTATATGAACTATATCTGCCTGCATAGCTTTTGTTTCTATACTTCAGGCATGATTATTACTTTTCTTGCTATTAATAACAGCAGTGTAGGCCTATCACTCAAACACAGTTAAACAGACTAACTCCCTCTGAAGTAGTGTTACAGTGGCAATATACTGTATAACACATTGAGTAACGCTCTTTTGAAGCTTGAAAAGCCTGTGTATCCTTAAAGGTCATACCAGGACACGGGGAGGCCACTTCATTCCATTGTGCTGAGCGCATGGTTACAGAATTGGTCAAGGCTAACGCTAGTCAGTTACCACTCACTCTCTGTAGCCACTCTCTCAGAAATATTGCTGCTGTGTGCAATTTTGGGTACCCTGGTATTTCCTGAAATGATCTGGTATAAAATAAAAATGCCATCGTGGGTTTGCGTATAATTCTGATGCACAGTTCTAAAGCTGTAGTAACGAATGCACAAACTCTTTGACCCGACTTTGGATCGTGCGAAGGGAACAAAAAATTGTAGATTGGAACCCCCTCCTTTGGTTTGGTGCCCAATAATTTCTTAGGCTGTTGCTGAAGGATTAACACATGCTCCTAGTTTGGAATTGTAAGATATTTGTAGATTTGTTCATTTGTTATTTACTTTAGAGATGAATTAAATTGGCCCAAGAATGAATCAATACACTCACTATTTAAAGAAATATTGGAGATACATAAATCTATCCTGCGAATTGTTATGGACATACCATACCATACCTTCTTATATTCCTCCATATACCCCTTTTCCACTTCATAGCATTATCTATTCTGTAGTTAGGTAGGTGTAGGTGTAGGAAGCCAAACTTGAGTAAATGTCCTTCATTTCTATACATAAATATTATTTTGCTGTATTTTATAGTTTATTGAAGTTTTATGAAAATTGATTACTTCTACTCTTGATAAACAGCATTTGCAAGAAAATAACTTTTTATCCTTTACATTTATTAATTAGAACTTTAATATATCATAGGCAAATCTCAACTGTATGCTATAGAACTGGCTCAATTTAACATCCAGTTATTCAGCAGAGCATCCAATCAGGTGCATTGTGGTAGAAAAACTATTAAGGATCAACACTATAGCATAAATTGGTTGTGGCTAACTTATTATCAAATGATATAGCATTATCATCATGCACGTGGCAAGCACATGTACATATATTAATTTAGGCCTATACTTTTTAATTAATTTATTAGGCAAAATGGTGTGAAAATCATGCCCAAATAATTTTAAATAAGGAATAAATTTCATTTTCTTATTTCAGAATTCAAGAGAATACCATATTATCATTAGGAAATATGTTTTCCAGGTACGTAGTATTGAGTGATTTTGTAATATATATGTGCTTATGGTACTTTTTCTACCCTTGAAAAGAGAAATGCTTTTGTTTCAAATTTGTAACTCATTTCAAGAAAGTCAACTGACATTTTATCAAAAGTGTTAAATGGTTTTATTTTTATCATAGAATAAATAAAAATATGTCTCAAATAAAAAACAAGGAACACTGAGAACTTGACTAAGAAGTTCTATGTATCTAGGAACCTCTGTTGTCCTACCAGCGACTGTGGAGGCCAATGGTGCCAATTGTATTTAATCCCATTTTGTACAACGTGTTAGGGCCTTCGGTCATCATTCACACACTATGAGCAATTTGGGAACGCCAATTAGTCTAATCTAAATGTCTTTGAACTGTGGGAGAAAACTGGAGAACCCGGAGGAAACTCACCAAACAAGGGGAGTACAATGCACACAGATCCGATGCGCGAATTGAACCTAGGACCTGGAGGTGCAAGGCAACAGTGCTAACTACTATGGCACCTTCAATCTGTGTGCATTGTCCAGTTTTGTGCATTGGGGGCTTCCTCCTGGGTACCCCAGTTTCCTTTAATGGTCCAAAGTGTATGAATTCGAATATGTGTGTGTTTGTGCCTTGTAATGAGTTGGCACCCCATCCAGGGTGTACTTTGCCTTGCTGCCTATGTCCCCTGGGATATATTCCAGCTCCCATAACTCTCCATAGGATAAGTGTTATAGACAATGTATAGATAATGCCATATATACCTCGTATTGCAAAATTCCTACATTTTTCATAGATAAGAAAAAAACAGACCTCTCTACCTTATAAAGCTTGGTTTGTAAGTAAATGCAAGCAAAATATGTGAAAAAAAAAAAAAGATTTCATCATCCGTACGAAATATCTTGGAACTAAAATTGCAACCCTGTGTACTGTATGCCAAAATATTTCAATACTGATGTATTAGCATCGAATTCCTGACAAAAAAAGATCTCCTGAACAAAAACCCCTCCATACTTCTCTGAATAAGTGCAGACATTTCAGCTTCTACGCTTAGCCTTAGAAAGCAAGCATGAAGTCTCCCTGAGTAATGACAGCAATGAGGTCAGTTGTAGTAGAGGGTAGCTCAAACTGTGAGTTGCATGCGTGTCTTTGCCACTGTGGCCTCACTTACAGATTAGTATCAGTTAAAATGGAAAACCAACGAGAGAGGTGTCATGCCAAGTGAAACAGTTATAAAAAGGTATTACAAAAATGACAGAAGCATTAAATGTACATTTATCATCAAAACTGTATAAATGAGCTTTAAAATTGTACTACACTCTAAGGTGGGCTCAGGTCTACAGACTCATAAGAAACTAGAACATATCAAGGATTGCTTTGGAGTGTGATGTACGTAAGTAGAGGGTCGTGCATATTTATACACATGTGAAACATTTATTTAGAAAAATCTCTTCTCTGGTTAAATGCCGTAATTGCTACAAACAAAAAGTGATTTCAGATTTCAGATTACATATACAACACTGGACTCCTACAGTCACAGTTCAGAACATTTCTAGGATTTCCAGGAAAAACTGGCCATATGCCCCACTCCATTAAAAGAAAGCTTCTGAATTCAGGGTTTTATTCTGGCAGTTCTCTGAGCTTCTTTAGGTTGAGGATTGCACATGGAATTCTGTGCTCTCTTCTTTGATTATGCATATAACCCACCACCAGCCCTCACACACACACTCCACCTACCAAGCCCTGCTGTAGCCTTCATCAAGGCTGCTGTGGTGCTGTGTGGTTGCCATGGTGACCAGCCCGACGCAAAGCATCGTGAGCAACAATAGGATTTTCCATGTGCGAGCAGAATGCAAAACGGTAAGCAGATTCTCAGCCTCTCAAAGCCTCTTGAACCAACACATACAGAACCAGTCTTTCAAATACAGTATTAAGAAAAAAAATGAATTGGATCTAATTATAAATATGATTTATGGTTTAAAGATGAGATTAGAGTTGTACAGTTTTCTCAGGAATCTGCTCAAATAAATTCCATTTTGCTTAAAGCTTTCTGGAGCATTCTTTTGCCTTTCCCCCTGGGCATTCCCCTCACCTTACCGAACTAAAGAATGACTCATGTTCCCACATTACCTCACCCCTGAGACCTGTCCCACCAGTCTATACACACAGACGCACACACGAACACACACACATTGTTCACAGAAATGACAGACTGAAAGAGGAGTACAACTTATGGATCTTTAAATGCATTGTTCATTTATTAGAGCACTGATTACATAAGTAATCTCAATCTCTTGCTCAAACACAGACTCTATCGAGCAGCAGTAAGCAGAGTTGATAATGAGATGTGGAGAGCGCATACTATATTTATAATAGCTGAAAACCTTGCATGCTGGATTCAGAATTTTTTTTGCCATCCTCCTATAATACAGTGCGACACTCATGCTGCACAACCTTTACCAAAATGCACCCACTGCCTCCTACACCTCCCTCCTTGGTCTACTCCATCTGTGGAGGGCAAAAAGAGAGGCGAAATGTGCCAGACTAGAGCAAGAGTGAAATACTGGGATACAGTAGGAGGAATGCAGTAGTAATGTCCATGCCAGCAGTTACCAACTGTTCCTGATTTCCATAAACTCTAATGCTGTGCTTTGCATAAAGAACATTCGAGTATGCCTGGGAGGCAGAAAATCAGAAGACATGGGAGGGAGGCAGCTCTCATCAAACAGGTTAGGCAAGGTGGTTTGGCCCTGACACACACACACACACACACATGCACACACACATTGGTGTTCATATCTAAACATATGCAAGGCAAATCACAGAGATCATACAACTATTTTAGGAAAAAAACGATTAACTCATGGAACTACTAATTTTATGAAAATCTCTTAAAGCTGTGTGTGAGGTTTTCCTCAGATCCATCTCAAAACCATATAATAAGGTATATTAACATAGCACGTTATTATAATTCCTGTTTTGACACAAATCTATAGAACATTAAACCCTGCCCAAGCAAGCATAATTCCATGGTAAATTATTAAGGCAGATGAAAGAGTTGCATGTGAAATACTGCGCAGCTCCCACTCTGAAGTCTCTCCATTTGTTTCTGTTTCCATGGAACCGCATGTCCTCATGTCATAACGCTCTCTTACACTCCCACACAAACCCACTTGAGCAGCCGCCCCCACACACACATTATACAAAGGAGATCACGCTGATCTGTGGTCATAGAAAAATATCTATGATGCAAAGCTAAAGAAATCCATGTTTAAATTAACACCTGCAATAATTATTCAGGCTTACAGCAGTCAGTCTTCAACCCAGCTGGACTCATATAAACACTGTAGGTGGTCAATATTCAACAACTTGAATTCAGATACCGTGTGAAAAGAAACAAGGGTCATGTGAGGATTTCACCTGCTGTTGTGTTGTACAGTTTTTTGTGAGGGTTTCAATTTCAGTAGTTGTATTCTTTATTTGTCTGTAGCTTCAATTAATGTGAATTGAGGGGGGGTGGGGGGGGGCATCTTTGACATACTTGAAGCTGTCAAA
>JAOVVA010000009.1:19372242-19386462 GCA_028565275.1 Leiocassis micropogon | reverse complement strand
GCATCACCCGGGGTTCGAACCAGCGCTCCCCGGATGATAGGGCGAGCGCTTTACCACTGCGCCACTCGGAGGCCTCAGTACATATTTTTAAAGTACATCACTGGCCTCGAATACGATGCTCCAGCACTCTAGCCTCTGACTCGAGTCAGTTTACAGTAATCCTTTCCTTCTGTCTGTGTTTTTCTTATTTTGTGAAATCTGTTGTACGGGTTTTGCACTTGCTTTTGATGAGACAAGTAATTCTGTTACATTACAGTATATGTCTGTTTTTCTTCTGTTATTTTTCAAGGAGGTTGGCTAGGAAAGCATGCGACAAAGGAAATAAAATGGACCAGGGCAGGAAAAAGAAAAAGACAGACAGAGGTAGAAACATGTGAGCTCATGTTGAGGAAAGAAAACAGATTGATTAGTGCAGAAACTCATCTTTATAAATATATTATTTTATTACTTATTACTTTTTCTATTTTAACTTTCGCTTTTGGTCTAATATTACATAACAGCCTCTCTGTTGCAGGTGGAAAGATGTTTAACCTGAGGACGTGGTTTATGATTGTACAGCCGGCACTGGAGCGAGCCAGGGAAAAAGATAAGCATTCCAAGGCCATGTGAGAAACTCCTTCTGATGAAACGTTGTGTATATTATGTAGTCCGATCTGCTATTCAGATGTTTAACTTGATTCCTGTTTTACTCCGTCTCCTCAGGCAACAGTGGAAATCTAAGAAGCCCATCATTCAATCTATGAAAAATAAAACCATCGTACTAAAACGTAGACGTAAGTACATAAGTTCCATCATGTCCTTTTCTGCCTACAGAATCTTCAGATTTGAAAAATATTGTACAATTTCAAGCATGATCCATGGCAAATTACAGCCTGTCATTTAGTCACTGGGTGGTATGAATTGTTAGCACTTACCAACAGCCATGATGCTTTTCAGAAATAAATTGTTTCATATATCATTTAATACTAAAATTTGAATTATCAGTGTTAGATTTTTTGGAGATAAAGTCAGAGAGGCAGATTGAGGTGGTTTTGACATGTTCAAAGGGAGAGATTATGAATTATAAATTATAAATAGGCAGGAGGTCTAGAGGAAGACCCAAGAGGAGATTTATGGATGTAGTTAGAGAGAACATGAAGTTAGTTGGTGTGAGATAAGGGGATGCAGAGAATAGGGTTAGATGAAGGCAGATGATTCACTGTGGCGACCCCTGAAAGGGAACAGACAAAAGATCTAAAAAAAAAAAAAAAGTTTTGTAGTGTTTTGTTTACATGTGAAAAATCTGTTAAGCTGCTCCTCAGGTAAATTTTTCTTTGAATATATACAGTACATTAAGTTCAAAATCATGGGCTGAACAAGTCACCTGATCAAAGTACTCCTTTAAAGTCTTGATTGACACTTAAGATTGCAGGTCATCACCGTTTCTGTAAGCTGTGTATTCAGAAACACAGAACATAAAGAACAGGCAAATGGTGTGCACACATTAATGGCAGGCCGCCTCTCGATTCAGAACACGTTTGGGACACTACATTAATAGTAGATAGGGCCTCCCTTTGCTTTTAGATCAGATTCAGTTTTTCATGGCATGAATTTCACAAGACTTTGGTAACAATCATTTGATTCAGCTCTGGTGACTGGGAAGCACGCAAACCACTGAAAAGCCATTAACCTATTTTCACATTCATGAAAGCAGTTTGTGAAAACTTTTGCTTTGTTACGGTGCATTTTCATGGCGGAAGTAACAGTTAAAAAAACGTGTAAATTGTGGCTATGAATGGACAGACATGCATGCTCAGCAACAATGCTCAAATAGTCTGTGGCATTAAAATGGTGAATGAGTGGTAGTAAAGGGAAGCTTCTGCAGTCCCACTGGGCTGTATTTGTACTAAATCTACTATAGCTTTGAAACTTACCAACTCAATTTAGCCCAGCCTGGCTAAGCTGGACTGGAGTCTCAGCTGAACTTTAGAATGCATTTTTTTTTTTTTTTCACGGAAACAGGGTTGTGGAATTTCACCCCGTTTTCTTACATTCGACACTGTTTAAAAATTATAACGATCAAGACCTATGGTAATGTACTTATGTGGACCTAAGTTTTGATTTAAGACAGACTTGGAAAAAATCTGAACCCTCCTTTAATTGACCTAAAGTGTGCCAAGAAAATGTTTCCCACTCCACCTCCACCAGCCTGGACAGCTGACACAATACAGGTTAGGTCTAAGGATTCAAGCGATTAGTCAAAATCACAAGGATCACAGTTTTCTCCATTCAGATGGTTAATGTGAACATTACCCCGAGCTGCTGGACCATGTCTGCATGATTTTATGCGTTAAACTGCTGCCACACAATTAGCTGATTTGATTTTTAGATGTTTTCTATTCTGTCGTTTTTCATGCTCAATTATTATAAAAGGAGGGTGATTTATAATTCTGCAATCATATATATGAATTTGCTTGTAAGTTCAAAGTGGTTTATACTGTAGGTAGGTTAAGCTCACAGAAGAGCTAGTGCGCACCCCTACAAACTGTATACAGTGTGTTATGCAAATAAATCTGAGCTGCTTTGTGCCAAATCTCAGTGCCAAACAGGGGTTTGGGAGGAAAACCAAGTACTAAAAAGTACTATGTTTAATACATTTTATAAATAAGTTATAAGAAGGTTATTATCACAATATTACAAACACTCGTCAGGGAACATGACCGTAAATTATTGGTTGACAATGCAGACTATTCCAGTTATATTAAAACTTCTGTTTGTGGCACTGTCTCATCTTCGTTTTCTGTTCAAGGCTACTGTTTTCCCACTCACTACTGTGCAGGTGTGAACGTGTTACATCAGTTCATTTGTAACTGCGGTAAGAGCAAAAATGGATGCCTCACTTGTGATTTGCATAAAAGAAGAGCAGTGTGCATTGATATATTTTATTTTTATTTTTATTTTTTTTGTGGTCTGCGGCATAAACAAAAGCGTTTGGATATCTGCAAACAAAATTTGGACTGATGCTCCAAGGAAGGTGAAAGAGTGTGGATAATTTTTGGCTCACCCTCATAGTTTTCTTTGCTGCTTTAAATACCTCCATTCTTCTAGGAAGGCTTTTCTCCAGATTGTAAAGCACAATTTTGTGGAGTTTTGCTTATTCAGCCACAGGGGCATTAGTGACATCATGCAGGGAGGTCTGGAGAGCAGTCTTTGTTTCAGTTCTTCCCAAATGTGTTGAGTGTGGCTGAGGTCAGGGCTCTGTGCAGGCCACATCAGCTTCACTTACTTGCACTGTACCTGTGCACAGGAACAATGGAATGCTGACGCATATTCAGGCCACTTAATTCTAGTGATAGGAAGTTGTAATGCTGTGGCATACAAAGGCAGTGGTTTGCCTCCAAATTTAAGGAAGGCCTACAAATGAGTATGAGTCCGGTGTCCCCAAACTTTGAGGAATATAGTAAAATCCTTCGGTTTTTCTGTGTTGCTTCTAGAATAGCTCAGAGAAGCTCATCGCCCCATAGGTGTTTGTTGATCATCTCATTATGTTCTGCCAGCTGTTTATATCTTTTGCTAGATTTCTGCACCATGACTTTTAATCATCTAACTGTTCCCTGTGTGGTCTTTCTCTTTTTTTCTTGCCATCCATCATTCAAAAGATTGGCATCTTGAGTTTTCTTTCGTTCTTCATTTTGCATATATGGCCAAGCATCTATAGCTTTCTTCAGATCACTTTCTGCAGTATTGTTTCTCTTGGGTAAATCTTCTTGTATAGCTTCATTTATCATCTTCTGCCTCCATCCAAACCTCAACAACTTTTCTTAGTATTTCCATTCAAATGCCAGCATCCTCTTCTCATTGTCTTTAACCATCACCCACATTATGCAGACATAAAGGGTAACCACTAAGCATGCAGGTGTCCAATATTGCAAGCTTTGTTCTTTAGGATATCCCTTCTTATTTTTTTTCCAGCAAAATGGGCAGCTTTAGCTTTGGCAAATCTCAAAATAATTTCTCTTGTACAGTGCAGATCATGTGTCAGCATACTCTCCAGATATGTGAATATCTTTACATTTTCTAGAGGAGTCCCATCTACCTCAAACTGTTTCTGAATCATTTCACCATAGTCTAATCAGTCAACAATTTCCTCCACAATATTTCTAGTGTCCACAAATTTCTAGTTGTTGACCCTTATTCCATGTCCTCGGACTCCTATAAAGTTCTTCCATGGTTCTTTCTAAAACTCTAATGAACAATATTGGTGAAATCAGATCTCCTTGTCTTGTTCCTTTGTCCGTTTTGAACAAGTTACCCACTTCTCTTTACTGCTTCTGCATATTCATTGACATCTTTAGGATTACTAGCCTTTCGTTCACTCCATAGGATCTTACACTGCCCAGGCCACTTTCTGATCTATGCACTTTCCGAAAGTCTACAAAACAGTTTTTCTTCCCTTCTTCCTTTTCAGCCATTAATCTTAAGAACCAGTATCTGCTGCACTATGCTACTGTTTTTCCTAAACCTGCTTGTTTATCTGCCAGACGTGTTCAATCTGTGATGAGTCTCCTTGTCTAAATTAGCATCACTTTGCCCACATGAGTTTTTCAGACAGTCGTCCACTAGTTTTACGTTCTTGTGAGCTTGCTTTCTTACATATCGTTATCAGAGTTGATTTTCTCCAGATGTCTGGTAATTGACTTCTTCACCGTAGTTTATTGTATATTCCTTCAAAAGTGCTGGGCCTCTGGTTTTAATGATCTCCTCAGTCACATTGTTGTTCCTTACACTTGTTGTTGAAGCTTTTCGTTTCCCATTTGACTTTTTCTAATAGAAGATAATCATTTCAGTTTTTCGATTTGCTGTGGTGAGATTTTTTTTCGAGGTCTTTGATAAGCCCTCTGGCACCTTAGATTCTCGCATCTCTGTATAGAGGCTGTCACAGTAGCTTGTCCATCTTTCCAGAATCTCTTTCTTTCCTGTCAGCACCTAGGCATTGTTGTCTCTGATTGTATTCTGTCATGGCTGTCATTTCTTGTTTATATCTCTAATCATCTTGGACACACCCCTGGATTGTGGCCTCCATGGTGCCTCTCAGTGCTCATCTTGCCTTGAAGCTCTTCTCACCTTGTTGCTTTTTTCCTTACATTGCATATCCACTTTTTTCTTAATGATTTCTTTGGACTTTTAACATGTTTTTCCTTTACTAGTTTCTGTTCATGGTGTTATCCATTTCTTTTCTTTTTTTTCTCCTCTGCTGGTACAGTCCCCCTGCCTATTTTATATCACATCTTCAGCTCCTTTCAGCTCCTCCATAACAGCATTTGCATACTTCAATCTTCCTTCTACACTCTCCTGTTTTTTGAAAAATCCATCTTTCTCTCAATAGGTTTCATTTTCTATCTTCTGAGTTACACCTTGATGTGTTTACCAAAATCTAGGTATGATCAGAGGTTAGGTCTACCATGAAATCTGTGACATGATTGCACTGACGTTATCTATTTTCTGTCAACAATGAACAGATCAATCATATTCTTTGTCTTTCTGTGAGGTGATAACTACAGTGCATGTATATTTCCTACAAACATTCTAGTGAGATCTGGTGTTGCATGCATGCATGCATGCACGCACGCACATACATACATACATACATACATACATACATACATACATTATACATACATTATACATACATACATACATACATACATACATACATACATACATACATACATACATACATACATACTCACTCGTTTGTGCTCTCTCTCACACACGCGCACACACTCACTCACTTGTGTTGCTTTGCGAACTATAAGAGGTTTTAGCCCTGCGGTTAATCTGAATGATAACATTTTAATTGTAGGGCAAATCATATTTCCTCAATTAAAAAAAGTGAATGTTTTTTTAATTATCTGATTTTACCAATATTGTTCATTAGAGTTTTAGAAAGAGCTTTAAATGAAATTAAGGTCAACTTTATTGGTGTCTGAGGACATGGAATGAGGGTCAGCAACTTGAAGTTTGTGGACACTATAAATATTGTACAATAATTTCTAATTATTACCTGTCTCTCTCTCTCTCTCTCTCTCTCTTTCAGGTGTGGTAGAACAGCTGCAGAGCACTTTTCAAGCTCTTTCTGGCTCAGCTCCAGAGCAGCAGGCTTCCTCCCCATCCACCTTCTTCTTTCTCTGGGGAGACGAAGATGGAGCTGATGGACCCAGTCTTCATAACAAGTGCCTGGACTGTTTGATGATTAAAAGGCAAAAAATCTGGCATCTTGTCAACCATAGATATTGGCACACTGACTTGAGGACGTGCCCTTCATGGTAAAACACTCAAATTGAATTGAAAATTTTAACATTTTTTCTTACAATATTTGATTCCTGATGTTATAAGGAAGGGGGTTTGTGACTATCTCTGAAGAAGTGGTCTGTGTTGTACTGACTTCTTTTCAAAATTTATACTTATTGATGCTGCTAACTAGCGAATCACCAGGGATCACCAGATATGAAATTTTCACAATACCAAAGGTGCCAATTCAATTTGTATTGCGATTCTGTATCACAATTTTACTGATTCGATATATATATATAGATTTGCTCCTGTCTCACAGGATGCTGTGCTGCCTGCCAATGTGTGAGTGTGTGAGCACGCCACCTGTAGAATTATAGAGGAGCAGCATCATTTTACCACATCAAATGCAAATATATATAAATTAAAATTTAATTTTCCAAACTCAGTTTTGGAGTCAATGTGGTGATGAATTGCTACACGATAGAATACATAACTGAAATGATTTTCTCCATCTCCACTACTAACATGTGGCACTGTTTGAGACTGCAGACATTGCCTTCCCACTAAATAATGTATAGAAGATGGCTTGCTGATTTAAAAGGGAGTGTCTGGTTTGGTTATTTAGCTCTACAAAGTTAAGCGGTAATAGCTAGAAATGTTATGGTTGTGTTTTCCTTGTGACAGTAAATTAACACCTTGCCTATTAATTTAGTTACTCATGTCTTTGCTTGAACCTTGCTGGAGCAGAAGGTCGTAGTTATCACAGGCTAAAAAAATAGTACATTTTTAGCACTAACTGTAAATGAACAGCATTATTCACTTGAATAAAGAAACAAAAATTTGTCTGGGCATTTGGCAGATAAGATTACTTCACAAATATCATGTGTCTTTGCAGGTGTAAAGAACACTTCTCTGACCTGGAGCCTACTTTGCCCAGGATGTATGTGTGGTTGCTGGGCCTCTTCTCTTTCATGCTGGGTGTTGAAGAAGCGCAGTTGCACAGTGCAGTCGTCAAGGTGGAGCAACGACTACTGACAAAATCTTCTTAAATTACTCTGTAATTGATGGATTGTTTTTTACTTGTGTGTGAACAGTCCGCTATTCCACATAAGAGGTGTGTGAAGCAACCTTTGTAAGGTTTCCAGTCTTACACAATTGTCTGTGTTTTTATGCTGTAAATTTTGATAAACCATTTTTTATTCAGGAAATGTTATTATTCAGGAATATTTGGTTTTTTTTGTGTTTTTTTTGGTTTATAGCAAAGTGATAATAAACCTGGCATTATAACTGGAACCTGCTTTCTCCAAATTTTTGTGAATTATTTTAATAAATTCTTTTTCACAGTCAGGCACAAAATCTACCTTTCTATACATCCTGTTATAGTGCAGTTGAATCCTCTATTAAAATGATCCTGTGTACTAAAGTCACTTTTAAAATGCTATTCTGTAGTCCCTTCAGTTGATTCTAGTTACTGTTGAAACTTTGCTGCAAAAGTGGAAAGATGGAGGGAAATCTGAAACTGACTTGTGTCTGGGCCAGGAAAATATAAATATGTAAACAAGATATGAAACAAAGAACTATAGTACAAAAGGAAATGTATTTTCGCACAGACTCAATTTGGTTAATGTTTGCCCTACGTTGTAACGAACGGGGAAAAAAATACTGGCGTGATTCCAAAAGTTAGACCTTGTGGCAGCTTTAGTTGTCAGTGTGTTAATACTTGCTTTCTTAGTATTAGGCTGTCCAAACACTTTGCATTTTGATCGTGTAAATATAGAGACAAGCAGGAAAACTTGAAGTAATCCAGGGCCTTAGTGTTGAGACTTGATTACTAAATACTCTTACTCTACATAGATAGCTCATCACATTTACTATAGAACAAGGTTACTTTCTAATGGAGGGGAAAAAAAGGTCCTAGAAAGATTCAAACATCAACACCACTCTTAATTTGTTATGGTGTCAGAAATAACTTTCTGACATTGGAGACAGTATGTGGTTTTCATAGGAGCAGGAGTTGGCTTTGCGTTGCAGTCCAATCAAAGGTACCCACTCATTCATAGTCTAGCCTTCAACCAGCCGGTCAATCATGGTCAACGAAACCCCACACATTAAGGTAGATGTATGATCTATGCTCTAACGTTCTCCTTTTTTTTCCCCTCTTGACACAAATTGAAAAAACAATAATGCAGTATGGAGTCAGGTTTAAAAACTACACTGTGAAAAATCTCTTTGCACAAATAAGCTTTGACTGTCTTGACTAATTGGAGAATATACAGTGAAGGTTTATGGCCGTTAAAGCAACTCTGGAATGTGTCAACAGTTCAGGCTGATGATGGTGGTGGTGTAAAGCTGGGGAATGTTTTCTTGGCACACTTTGGGCCCCGTAATCCCTGTTCAGCGTTATTTGCATCCCAGATCCTGTATATATACTATTGGTGCTCACCAAGTGCGTCCCTTTATGGCCAGAATGTACCCAGCCTATAATGGCTCCAGAATAATATTGTGCACAGGTCATCATAGCTGGTTCCATGAACATTATGTGGATGATTGGCCTCCCTATCACCATATGAATCCAATAAAGTGCCTTTGGGAAGTGGCAATATGGACGATGCATAGCATGAATATCTGCAACCATTAAGTGATACAGTCAGGTCAATATGAATCAGAATCCCAACGGAATGTTTTCACCACCTTGCAAAAAATGTGAACCTTTTTTCAGAGTAACAATGGTGTCCTAATAAAATGATCAGAGAGTGCACGTATTTCCTGTTTGACTGAATAAAATGCTGCAACCACACAAGCTCTTTCTACCCAAGATTGTAGAGCCCAGCTGTGACAGACATCTGTCCTAACAAACCCCAACCTTGCCTGTAGTTACTACAGTTGACCGTTAGGTGGAGACAGCCACTTAATGTATTAGCTGTAAAAAAAAATCTTTTGTCCTGTTGCTTTTCAATCTTAAGCCAATACCCATATAAAAATATCTAAGAGTAAGATTTTTACTAAAGTTCAACCATGAAGCAGAAGCTCTTTCTAGAAAACTGCTTTTTATTTATCTTTTACATTGATAGCCTGCTTCATTTAAAAGGACCTGATTATTTTTTTTCTTTGTTCTCTGAGATCTTTGTCTTTTTATTTTAGGCTGAGGAGGGTGAGGGGTCTCATCTCTGTCTGCACACATCCACCCACATGAAGGAGGGGGAGCAGGCTGAGAAAACACTCAGTACCTCATGGCACGCAGTCACTTAGTATTTTTTCAGTAAAAAAAAACACACACACAGCATTTCACTTGGCAAAAAAAGTTAAAGCAATATTCCACTGCTTACGTTCAACTGTTAAAAATAAAGCGACTACTGAATTCCAGCAGTGAGTTTTCACTACACATTTACGGCACTTGGTAGACACCATTATCATGAGTGAATGATTTGTCTTATTTTATACAACCGAGGAGTTGAGGTTTAAGGGACTAGCTCAAGGGTCCAGCAGTGTCTGTGTGGTGATGGGATTTATACTCATAACCTTCTAATCAGTAGTTCAACATTTTAATGACTGCTCATAACTATGTAACAATATCTATAGCAACAACTAACATTTTTCTATGACAAAACAGACATGAAAGGATGTCTGATGAAAGACGAATTTAGTGTAGTTTTATCCATCTTTTCATTTCATTTATCCATCTTTTCCTAACACAGTGCATAACGTCCAGTTACCTAACATTTCTTACAGTTTTTTTTTATATCCATGTACCATCAGATCCAAATACTCACATCAGTACACTAAAATTAAACTCTATTTCCTTAAAATAATAATAATAATTTTAAGTACATTTACAAAAATACATTTGACTGTATAACTCATGAAATTTCTTTACATGTTTGTCATAATTTATTAGAATTACATTGACAATTGCCTTTAGACTTCCATTCAAAATTCCTTTTGAGTAGACAGGTTTTGTGCTCTTTGCCTTCTAAGAATCTCATGCCCTAAAACAGAAAGGAGTGTTAGGATCTAATCTTAACTACATTCATACCCTGCTCAGTTTCACTTTTTCCCTCTTCCAAAACACCTGATCCCACTCATTAGCTAATGATCAAAGACTATGTGCTGTATATCGAGTGTGTTAGAGGAGGAAAATCGAACCCGTGCAGGGCAATGTGTCCCTGGTACTGGAGATGAGAACCCTGACCTAAAGGATAAATGAGACTGTAGTGTTGGAAGATCCCAGTTGCACTAAGGTATCGTAAGATCAAAATCCATGCATGCAGTGCCATATCAGGTGTGTTTTTGTACTTAAGCTTAATTATGTCCTCATCAAATATCTGCAACAGTGACTTCATACTTGCTATGCTTCCCTTCACACCAGTGTTGGATACTATCAGGACAGCTATCAATTTTCTAATAGATATTAGCTCCATATCCCACTAGTAGGGTGTCTCTGTGGTTTAATGGTTAGTACTGTTGCCTCACACCTCCAGGTTGGGAGTTTAAAATCCCACCTCCATTGTCAGTAAAGGGAGTTGGTGTGTTCTTACCATGATTAGTAGGTTGTTTTTTTTCCAGGTGCTCCAGTTTCGCCCATAGTCCAAAGACGTGCAGTGTAGTCTTATTGGCATTTGAAAAAAAAATGTGTGTGTGTCTGTGTGCTCGTAGACTACTCAAAAGATTTTGTATTCTAAAATCTCAACTGATTCAAAATAAAAGAACATATTCAGGTCAAAGTTCCCTTTTTTGCTGTAAGAGTTTAAGAGGTTAAGGGTTGTTTCTAACTTTCTGATTTGCACTTTCCCTACCCACCACTCTGTACTCTTTGAACTTCCCCTTATGTCATGCTTGCATCTACAGTATCCTTCATATCATCTAGTATTTCTTTGCCATTTCTTGACTCTAGAATTATCTCAAAGTCAGATGGTTCCACAAAGTCACTCTGTGTAAGGTGTAATAGTCATCTACTCACTAAATCTATCCCTACACACATTCTGCATCTTCTGGACCAGGGGTTCTCAAGTTTGTTACAGCCATGGACCACTTTACATAAATGTACGTCAGTACATTTTATTAAGTACGCCTTAATAAAATGTATTACTATTTTAAACATCAGGGTCATTATTTAAAAGTTATTTAAATAGCATTTTGACTTGACTGGTGTCATAGAGCATTTTGACAGTACATTTTAGCCCAAATTACATTGTTTAGCTGACTTCTTATTTTTAATTTATGAGGTTAGGCTTAAATCCATTTAATTCACTTGACCAGAACAGGCTGATAATTATAAAAACTCAATAATAAAGCTAACAACTATGATAAGGTTGGATTTTGCTTTCCATTTCAACAATCAAACCTGGACCCAATTTAACATGTTGAAAGGCATTATGGGATTTCAGAAAATGCACTGGACTTTCTACACTGAACTTTCAGATATGTTTTTACAATAGAGCTCATCTTAAGTCCCATCATTTTTAATCTCATTACTTTCTTTCTCTTCTTGTTATTTAATTTAATGTTCCTAATGTTGTCTTTTTGTCAAACTATTAAACTTCCTTTATGCACTCTTAATCATTCTTTGTTCATTAAAAACTGGTATATAATAACTAAATACAAAAATTATTTCATGCTTAATGTTTCAAATGTAATGTGCGGGGGGCGTTCGAGGTTAAACTGGGGACTTGTAATGAAATTTTCTCATGAATGAAGGTGTAAAGCTGACTGACATTTACAGAAGACTTTAATCACAGTACAGTGATGAGACTTTTAGTTACAATAAAACATTTAAATGGTGAAAATGTTTTAAAGAAGGATAAACATGCATGAACGATGATACTTGACAGGCAATCATAAAACTATTTAGCAGAAAAATTAAATGCAGTAAAAGGAAATAAACAAAAATTTAATATTTCAACTCTGTATGAAAGTCATTCAGAAAATTTGGATTTACGTTTGGACTTAAGGTTAAGGATTTAAGGTCGTTGATGTTGGCACAGCCCTAATGTGCAGGGGTAGATTGATTCACAATTTTGCAAACTGCCAAGGCACAATCATCTTTGAGCTTGAGTCAAGACAGGTGTAAGTTTAAATACGTAATTTGGATAAGGTTACTTACTGGTTTCTGTCTTGAAAGAAACTATTGAGCAATATTCATAATCATAATATGTTCACAATTATTTTCAATCATGATGTAAACAAGTGTATTTTTGCATTTTTACAAGCAGTATTATTTATTGTAATATTCTGCTCAGTGGCTCCAGAAGATTAAAAACACAACCATAAATACAACCTGTACAAAATACAGCAGCGTGGATCCACAAAAAAAGGCAGTACATTTCTTGTTTTGAAGAACTGCAATGGTTACTTATCTACCATGACAGATTTAACATGTTTAATTCATGTGTTCTTTTTTTTTTATCAAAGTTTTTACTTATTTTCAAACTATACAGAAAAAAACACAAGAAAACACAACAAAAGAGAACACAAAACCAAACCCCCCCCATCCCCTCCCAACACCAGACAAACACAAGGATGCCATAACAATCAGATGTCCATAAAAAATTAAAATAAAATAAAATAATAATAAGTAATCTTCCCCACACACTTCCTTTACAGTACAATATTATCTGCGTTCAAGCCCTCAGCAAAAGTTAAAAAAGGCTGATATCAAATATTATAGAATGTGTCAGTAGACCCTCTAACTGTATACCTGATTTTCTCCAGTTTAAGACAGTACATCACTTCCCTTATCCAGCGGTTGAATGTTGGTGGATCAGGGTCTTTCCATTTAGTCAAAATTAATCTCCTAGCCAAAAGGGAGCAGAAGGCCAATATTTAAATTTTCCTTTGGTTAAAACTGGTGTTTTCTGGAGGCACACCAAACAATGCAATAAATGGAAACATGGGGAAGAGTATGAATAATTTAAAAAAAAAATCACATCTATGAAATTCAGTCTATTATAATTCTGTTATTTTTATGCTACCTTACAAATCCATCTGCACCACTGTAATAAGAATTTTAGTTTAGAGTTTAATTCCTTTCGAGAACAGAAGCACATTTACTAGGTACCTGCATAGGACAAATATAACAAAAATAACTTAACTGTGATTAAAATACACAAAACACTTAATAAATACATAATCAAATATATATTACCATAAAAACATCTACCCCATCCAGGGTGTTCAATGCCTTGTTGGGCTCCAGGCCCCCACGAGCCTACACAGGATGGATGAATACACATCTTCCTAAAATGTCATGTATTTATCCATCCAATCGTTCATTAATAAGCATTTTATCCTGGTAAACTATTGTGGTGGAACCAGAACCCATCTTGGTAACACTGGGCACAAAGGATAAGATGGCAATCTATTTCAAGGTATTATTTACATACTCATTCACACACTCACTGCCACCTAGAATGTGGGTCCTGCATGGTTTTGGACAGTAGGAGGAATCTGAAGAACCTGTAGGAAATTCCAAACAGACAGCAACCCAAACACAGGATTGTACACAGCACCCAGGAGCTGCAAGGCAGCAGGGCTAACCTCAGCACTACCGTGGCATATTTTATACTGTATATAACCACAGCTATTTTAGTGGAAAGTTTAATTACCAATTGCATTGTATGGTGTCAATTTACTGTTCTTTGAAGCTGGAAGAAATCAATGATATCAACAGCCTAAATCTACTTTTACCCTTATTTGAGCAAAGAACCACAATTGGTAACCTAATATTTGTTACAAGTGCCAGTACAACAGTACTTCAAAGAAAACAAAAAGATTTGTAGAAAAGAAAGTCTTGTATTTTTGCCCAGGTTTATGTTTAAATAAATGTGTATGTAAATATACATACATACATATACACTACCGTTCAAAAGTTTGCGGTCACTTTCTAACTCCATGATGGTTCCTGATTTTTATTTCTTTCTACATTGTAAAGGAATGCTGAAGGCGTCCAAA
>JAOVVA010000009.1:19346994-19357204 GCA_028565275.1 Leiocassis micropogon | reverse complement strand
AAACCCTTTACAATGAAGATCTGTAAAGTTATTTGGATTTTTACAACATTATTGTTGAAATACACAGTCCTGATAAAAGGGGCGTTTCTTTTTTTGCTGAGTATTTAAACTCTGGATTTAAATCTTGTGGCATGACCTTAAACAGGCCAGTTATGCATGAAAACAATCCTGTGTGACTGAATTAAAATAATTCTTCAAAGAAGAGTAGCCTAAAATTCCTCCACAGTGATGTAAAAGATTCATTGTTAGTTATCACAAACTTGCAGTTGTTGAGGCCAAAGGTGGCACAAGCAGTTATTGGGTTTTATTGGGGCAATTACTTTTTTGCATAGGGCCAGGTAGATTTGGACAGCTTTTTTTTTTCTTTGAATAAATGAAATCATACTATTAAACTTAATTTTTGTATTCACTCAGGTTGTCTTTGTGTAATATAAAAATGTTTGATGATCTGAATCATTTAAGTATCACTAATATGGAAAAAAACAGCAAGGGACAAATATTTATTTTTTAATATATATTGGATTCAATGTTTCTGTTTTGTGCAAAATAAAATAAATAAAATAAAAAGTATTCAAGAGGGAGCCATTTTGGATTCGGCCCAAGACTTTAGCTGTGTTTCGTTCCTCCCACCACGAGGTGGCGGTGAGCCTGGATCAAACACAAACTGCTGCGCGCGTGGTCTCCTCTTTGTTCATCATGCAACTCGTTGGATCTTTCTTTATGTTGGTCGGTGCAGGAAAATAGCCCTAAGGTTATAACCTAAATAATGCGAAACATCATATTGTACTTGATCTTTAATGCTGTATGGGGTTGTTTTAACCAGTTTTGCCCCGGATGATTTAAAAAGTACTCAGCTGTACTGCATTCACCTCTCTGTAAACATGCACACTTCCTTAGCTTGCTATGTATTTAAGCGCGAGTGTGATATACAGTATAAATCTTAATATTCAGCTTCTAATACTGCAAAAAACAATAACGAATTCGTTATTCTACTCTTAACAACACCATATAGTTCAATAGAAAGCATCTTTATAAATAGAGATCTGGGTTGACAATGCTGTGGCTTGTATTGTCGCGCCAAAAGTTTATGAATGAAGCAAATTACTTGCAGATATAGATTTGGCCTATTAAACAACGTGACAAAGTATGAACAAAATCGTAGGAATATATCTAAGAATATAATATGGGGTTTTAAAAAGCTATATTTTAATAGACGCTCTTGAATCTGGCGGGAAAGCTGTGTGTGTTTGAATGTACTGTTACACACCAGGAAATCTTGTTTAGAGGATTCTTATTCTTATTCTTTATGATACTGTTTTAGATTCATATCGTTTATTTTATTTTGTAACTCACAAGTTTCAGGGTTTTTCTTTGTTCATGTTACTGTTCAAGCATATGCAGTGTGTCTTCATTACTGTTGTCCTCACTGATAAACACAAATATACGTTATTTGACCATTGGAAGAAAAATAAAAATAGGATTGATTTGTATGTATATAGTTTAATCGCTGACATTTTGGCGCCATTTTCAGAATCCTAAATAGAAACCCGCATATTTGTACAATACCTTCAAATTTCCCGCAATTCTCTGACGACGTTAAGGCTTCTGATTGGCTGACGGCTTCAATGGCAGTTAAAGGGCTAGCACGAGCTTCACTCTGATTGGCCGGACCGGATCGAGCGCCAAGAACGAAATAAAAAGGAGCAGCTGGAGCGGATTCAGCCACTCTTTTCCCTCCAGTGTACAGGCTTCGCATCTTCCTTTTTAAAGTTCTTCTTGTTTTTACTTGCTTTAAACGTAACCATGATGTCTACTCGCTCTCCCCTCAAATCCAAGAATGAGAATGGCGTTTCCGTTAAGCTGGGCAGCATGTCTCTGGGAGATAAAGAAAACACGGTAAGTAGCGTTAAATACGTTAAATATCTAAATAGAACTGTTCTGAAGTATATGTTAAACTTTCTTGAACTAGGTCACTGTTAAACATGGAGGAAAAATATTTTGTAAAACCGTGAAGCTCGTAGAATTGTGTTTTTGCACCTAATAGTAATGAAATGATGTTTTATGTTTCTGCAGCCACCAAGTTTGAACTCGACCCGAATTCTGGCCTCCAAAACGGCGCGGAAAATCTTTGAGGACTCTGAGGTGAGTAACGCTAGAAATTCCTCCCACCTAAGAGTTAACGCGGTCCTGGGCTGGATTAGCCGGGCAGACCACTGGTTTTAATTGAATCTTTTTTTTTTATTCAATTAATTTTTTAGCGTTTAAACAGTGGACACCTCAATGTGCTCATCAGGAGAAACCGGTTAACTCGGTTAGTAAATCACTCAGAGGCAGGGGGACGAAGCCAACAGCTGACATTTTGGCGGCAGGAGTGCTAAGCCGCTAACTGGCTAGCCTATTGTGCTGGCATAGCTAACTTTGCATTTTGGACCTTTTCTTTGCACACAGTGGTTGCTTTAATTCTCCTAATGCAACTCTACAATAACTACAGAGATGATGGTAAAAAAAAAAAAAATCAATGTTAATCATATCGTGCTATAACAAGCGTTCATGTATTTGGTTTAAAAAGAAGTCCTAAATACTATTCTTTACCTCATTGATTTGGAGAGGAACAAAGTTTAATATAAAAATGCAAATATTAAATGTGCAATTAAACTTTCAAGAAAAAGTGCACTTTAAAAATCTGAAGTGCAATAGTTCCTTATCTTGGGGGCGTCCATGTTTAACATTACAGTTTAAGATGGTGTGTATAGACTGACAGGTTAAACCCTTGCACTATTTTTTTACCTGTAGGGTTCTAAATTTTAACCAAATTTGGTGTGAATTTGCAGTCAAAATAATTTTAAGCCAGTCAATTTGGCTTTAAGTCCCTATTGTGATGCAAGACCTTCACTAATAGATGTGAATAGATGTTGGCCCTCTAAAGTCTTTTATAAACTTGAAATGAGTTGGTAAATTTTGTGAGAATTGGCTGTTGGATATAATTTGATGCAGCTTGCGTTAATATGGGACCATCCAAACATTATTAGTTAATTTTTTTTTTTTTAAAGGCCTTGAGTTGCTACTCTTCAATTTTGAGTCAATTCAGTTTCAGGACTTAATCCGAATAAGATGCAAACTTGTTGAAGGGCCTGCGTAAACAAGTATAACTTGGTGTGGCTGCCTTCCTGGCCGGCTTGTAGACTTGCAGCCAGAATGTTTGTGGATAACAATGGATTAAGCACTGCATTTCTAAAGCTTGTTTTCTCTCATTCCTGTAGAAGCCAAAGGTCAACAAAGGAGGTGTAGAGGAAGAGCCTCTTCTGAAGGAAAATCCACGTCGCTTTGTCATCTTCCCCATTCAGTACCATGACATCTGGCAGATGTACAAGAAGGCAGAGGCCTCTTTTTGGACAGCTGAAGAGGTATGTCATGTTTGGAAAGGGTTTGAGTCCATAGCTTCTGACTGTTCCGTAATGCTGAGGTGGCCTTACTCCCTTTCTTTGTCTCCCCCCTGCAGGTTGACCTCTCCAAAGACCTCCAGCATTGGGAGTCCTTAAAAGATGAAGAACGATATTTCATTTCTCACGTGTTGGCGTTCTTTGCTGCAAGTGATGGCATTGTCAATGAAAATCTAGTGAGTTTAGGATCTATTGTCTGGTATTTTCAATTCATCTTCACTGTTTTAAACAGTGGTTCTCATTGCTTGTGGTGATCTCAATACTAGGTGGAGCGCTTCACTCAGGAGGTCCAAGTGACAGAAGCGCGCTGTTTTTATGGCTTCCAGATCGCTATGGAAAACATTCACTCTGAGATGTACAGCCTGCTTATTGACACGTACATCAAGGATTCCAAAGAGAGGTAAATTCCTCAGATGTGTATGCTAGTATGCTAGGGGGCAATGATGAGACGCGCAGGGGTACGGACCTCAGCTGATGATGGGAGCTGAGTGCTGGTGTCTGACTTCAGATCAGTAGGCATGTGGTCAACTGACTGGAGGGCACCAGCATGAAACTGTCGCTTTACTGAGCCCTCACTATTTAGAATTTGGAAGAAGTGTTCAGTTGTAGACTTTATCTAAAATCACTCTTCTGCAGGGACTACCTCTTCAATGCCATTGAGACTCTTCCTTGTGTAAAGAAGAAGGCTGACTGGGCCCTGAACTGGATTGGCAACAAAGATGCACAATATGGTATGTCGCGTAAACATCACACATGCATACATAAACGCTGGTACAAAAAGTCTGAGTCCACCACATGCTGTTACTGTCAGCCTTATGGAAGTATTTGTACAGATGATGCACTTACCATGCTGTGGCCCAACTTGCGTGACTCTAGACCCCATCATTTACTTCAGTGCTGTCTAATGAGTTGCAGTGGCTTAGGAATAAGTGTTGCAGGGTCCCCCCAAGCATTGGAATGCAAATTAATAATCTGCCCCTGGTAGTGTAGAAACATTTTATTTGCCAAAGTATAATCCAGTTCATCACATACTTTAAGCATTTTATAATGTTTAATAAACTGTTCTCTGCAGGTGAGCGAGTGGTGGCCTTTGCTGCTGTGGAGGGAATCTTCTTCTCTGGCTCTTTTGCTGCAATTTTCTGGCTTAAGAAGAGGGGTCTGATGCCAGGCCTTACCTTCTCCAATGAACTAATCAGCAGAGATGAGGTAGATGGACTGTTGTAATACAAATGACATCAAATCTTAATGTTGTACAGTGAATTGATTTTTATTCTTTTGGATTTCAGGGGCTTCACTGTGACTTCGCCTGTTTAATGTTCAAGCACTTGGTGAACAAGCCTTCAGAAGCAACTGTCAAGAAAATCATTGTGAATGCAGTTCAGATTGAGCAGGTATTAACATGCAAATGCATCTGATGAAACTCAAGGTTATCATTGATTATACTTTTAAAGGCATTGACCTACTCTTCACCTTTTGTGGCACACAGGAGTTCCTGACCCAGGCTCTGCCGGTTAAACTGATTGGCATGAACTGTGACTTAATGAAGCAGTACATTGAATTTGTGGCTGACAGGCTTATGTTGGAGCTGGGCTTCAGCAAGGTAAGGATCTGTGCTATTGTAAAACTGTGCTGTTGAGATTTAAGTATGCTGGAGATTTACTGAGAATTTTAAAATGTACTCTTACATGTGTGCACACACACCCAGCCCATAATTTCTGCTTATCTCGAGTTCAGCCTCTCGTATTGGGCTTAATTTTATAATTTATGGGAAATTTTGTAAAATGAGTGCATGTGAATTAAAGTTCACCTGCGATTTAAGGCAAATACACCACAGTTGAATTTAAACATACAAGATGCAAGTTAAAAGGTGCAGATCAATAGCCTTTTTGGTGCCGACTCGTTAAGGAAAAGGCACAGATTTTACCTGGATATCTGAGGCTGGTTGACATTACTTATTTATTTATTATTATTTTTTTAAAATGTTTTCCCTCCTTTTAGATATATAAAGTAGAGAATCCATTTGATTTCATGGAAAACATTTCCCTGGAAGGCAAGACCAACTTTTTTGAGAAAAGAGTAGGAGAATACCAGCGCATGGGAGTCATGTCTGGACCCACAGACAACACCTTCCGGCTTGATGCTGACTTCTAAGCTATGTTTTGAGTGAGTGGACGTTATATGAACATTAACACTTGAAGAGGTCATTGTGCTTTTGATGACATCCATATTTTACTTGCAACATTTTCTCATTAGGACTGAGAAATGCTGCAACAACTTTTGTACATTGCTGTATGATTTTGTTTGTTATAACAAATGCAATTTAGCACAATTTTTTATTTTTTTTATTGTGCAGTTGGGAAAAGGGTTTATTTATAGCTTGCACAAACGCCATATTTACTGCTTTTGATGTACAAACTGCTTATGAATTCCCTTTAAACCCAGTCCTGTTCCCCTACCCAACTGTTTCTGTTAAATGTAAATAAAATTCTAATTTTACTTTGTCTGAATTCTTCTGTTTCCTACCATTTTAAAGTCTGCAACAATTAGCAACACGTAAACCAATTAACAACTCTTAAGTGGATTCTGAGGTTTTAAATTTGGGTTCGATAGACTTGACTCAATGGCTTAGCCAAGTTTGTCATTGAACACTTTCCTACAAAACCTAGCCAAAGTTTTCCAATGTTCATATTTACTGATCTGAAACACCACAGTAGTGATTAGGATTTTGATGCTAAATTTAATTCGGTTTTAGTAAGAGTTATTAAATTAATTTTTGGTTGTAAATTTTTTTTTCTTGTCATCTTTGCATGTGAGAAGCTAATGTTTACCAGAAACTCTAATTTTAGTGTGCAAATGGGTAAAATACAGCCTGTATGAAAAAGGAAATTTTGGTTCAAGTGTTTGACCTAAAAAGTTGGTGTCCCCTGCTTTTTAATGAAGAAAATTGATGCTTTCTTGGTTAAAAGGGGGGTGTAGTATGAATATGAACAATTCACACGGAAATTTCCAAAGGTCTGTGTATTTATAGCTGTTATCTGCAGCACTCATGGTATGAGATGAAGCGTTCAATCTTCCTCCGCCAAGAGTTATAAATGCATATTGCACAGATCCTTTAATTCCGTGCCAAATTTAAGTCCAGAATGTCTATTTTGCTTCACTAAGGTGTGCTTCTGAAATAAGTAAAATTTGAGACTTAAATGTAAAGGAATAACCTATATACAGTATATTTATACTTAATGCAATTTTTTTATTTTATTTTTTTGCATCATACTATTGTTTAAATGCCACTTTCTGCTAAGATTTAACTTTAAACAGACCGCATAATGCCCATGGCTATGAAGCTTAAGTGAGGGGTCTTGTTTTAGAGTCAATGTGTGACCCCATTGTTTGCAGTATCTAACTGCACTGTAACAAGGAATATTTATATTGCTGTTCCTGATTAGCACGCCTGTCAACATTGTGCCATTATTGAAGTTTATTCTCCCGATGACAGCTGTTTTAGCCTTTGTTAAGACCATGTGTCACTTGAGATGCCTTAAAACAGGGAGCGGGTATAAATGATTTGAGTTGCACTGTAGTAGCACAGTAAACTATACTTGATGGTAGCATGCCAGGTACTATGCAACTATACAACAATCTGCTACAAGGTGTTGAGTTTGACTAGTTTCCCAGACAAACACTAAAGTCGTAATGATTTATTGACTGATTATTGAAACTAATTAACCACAATACACAAAATATAATTAAAAACATTGTGGACATCTGACCATCACATTTGTGGACCTTTGCCAAAGTGTTGCCACAATGATATAGGATTTCTTTGTGTGATGTAGCATGATGGTTTCCCTTCATTTGAAATAAAGGGTGCAAACTTGTTCCAGCATTATGTTTTGTCAAGGTTGGCTGAAACCTATTCTGAACCTTTTTGGATGTACTGGAATACTTAATATGTGCCAGGTCTAATCAACCAATATCAGTGCCTGACCTCATTAATGCTTTTGTGGCTGATTAAGCACAAATCCCAAAAGCCATGGTCCAAAATCTAGTAGTACGTCTTTCCAAAAGAGTGGGTGTTTATTATACTGTAAAGGCAAAACAAAAGCTAATTCTGTAATTTGGTGTTTAAAAATATATACAGGTGTAATTGTCAAGCAGTCTTGGTTTAATATATTGAGGCATAATAATTTGAGGCCAGGTATCTTGTGGCCACAAATTGTGGTGTGACAGTCGTTGCTATTCTAAGGGAACATCATATGTGGCATTAAGTCTTCAGTAATTTGGGTGACGATGGGTGAACAAGTGTGGGGAACAAAGAAATGAGAGCCACCCCTCATTTCTTCATGTTAAATTAAATAATGTTAATTAAATGAAAGAAACGGAAACAAATGTTTAACTGTGACAGGCTGCAAAAAGCCTAATGATACAATTAAAATTTATTTACCTGGTTTATGTAGCAACCTCAGCAGCAACCTCATTTCCCATCTCATTCGTTCCAACCACTCAGAGCATTCAGTCTAATCACTATATTAATCACTGGGATGGTCTTCTGTCATCATCTGCATTTGTTTTTTACTGATTCATGCCTTAAGTTAGATGCATTTTTTTAATGCTTGAATGATTCATATCTCACTGTGTGGCTTAATAAACAAAACTCTGAAACTACTCAGGTTAAGGGAATGGATCATAAATGAGAGACAAAAGAAGAGCCTATATATAAAAATGGTATTATCTACTAACACAACCATGATTGATACTTTATCAGAACTTGTTTTAAAAGCTGATTGGTCTTAGGTATGTTCTCTAACAAACACTGGTGTCTTTATATTTATATTGAACGTGCATAATACCAAATGTCCAGAAATGGAATCTGTTCACCTAATTGTGACTTGGTCGCAGCAGAACCAACATAACCCATAGCAAAATGTTGTTGCTCAAAATGAGCTTTTTCTTGTCTCATGAGACTGAATTGAGCTGTCTCATTACAAGCTCGACTCTCTTTTCTATTTCTCCTAAACCCCACTTAGGAGAAACAAAGAGACATAACTGAGACACAAAGCAAGACATACTTTTGAGAAACAAAATCTGATGAGAAACATTTGAGAAAATTGATGTACATGAGAAATAGAACTGCATTTGAAGGCGAAGCAAATGAGCCATATATAAGATCATAATGAGGTTAAAATCAGATATAAATGAGATGCATGAAACAAATTAGAAATATTATAGTTTTATCGAACATATCAAAAATTCTCAGTTGACAGCATACAGTGTAATCAATATACAGTACAATTCACACAATATAACAGACACCAGCAAAATCTGGCAATTCAAGACACTAAATGATACAAAATGTGATACAACCTGACAAAGATATTAAGTGTAACACTGCTTAACTCAAAGTATGATTTATACAGGAGTTACACAAAGGCCACAGCATTATGACAATCTTCCAGTGAAAAGAATCAAAAAGGAGATGAAAAATTTTAAAGGAAAATTGGTTGCTTGCTGTACATAAGGGCTACAAGAACAGGCCAATGCCAGGAAACGTTCTTTCTCTTGGTATATAATTACCAAGATAATCTTTCCACAAACAAACATATTGGTCTTTATTTATAGAATATAATTAACCGATGTCTCTAAAGTTACATGTTCTGGTAACTAGTGTTAAACACTGAACACTCTATAACAAATCTACTGGTTTTTAAAAACTGATCATGCAGTAACATTAACTTAATATTTAAAAAAAAAAACTAATAATAATAGTGTAGCCAGCTGAGTGATTTTTACCATAAAAAAAAACAACGTTCAACCTCACAAGTGTTAGTTCCCTATATATGCTAATCCACCACCCACAGGTAGCATTTGAACTCCTTTTGTAATTTAAGAACAAACGTAAGCTGTGTAAATTTCAGCTAAGTATACCACAGTTTTTTTTTGTTTTGTTTTACCAAAGACTCTGTGGTTTTAACTTACATTTTGACTCCTTGTCAACAATAATTCATTTTAAATTTGGCTTGAAAAAGTAAAAATCTTCACCGTCCGCTTTGTCTTCTTGGTCTTCTTCTTCATTTTTATCTGCAGCAGGCAAAGTAGGTGGTGCACTAAAGGTCTGGATGAATGATGTATAAAGTGTTTTGTTTTTTTTTTTTTTTTACTTGACACCGAGGCCTGCACATTTCTCTAACACACTGGACACTTGAACATTTGCAGGCTTGGAGCACATGTGGGAGAAATTGCGGAAAATTATGTCTTTATTAGAATCTACATGTACTGTAGGCTTAATTGGGTGGCCATAAAAAAAATGTTGATAATTTAGTCATAAATGTATAATCAAAAATTGGTTTGGTCTTAAATGATAAGTGTATACAGAAATCACTGAACACAAACATTATCTCATTGCTTCACTTCTCGATAAACAAATATTCTGTATATTGTATTTTAGTTCTTTATTGATAATGCCATTTGTACAGAATGTAAAGTAAGTTTGCCATTTGCCAGTTTAATTTCAATAAATTCATTAAGGTGTACACACTTGTAAAAGGTTAGCCATGATGATTAACTAGGGACACCTGGGTGTACTGTATAATAAAATAACTGGTGGTTGGATTTAAAAAAAAAATAGATTTCTAAATAAAACATTTATCTATTACAAAGCAATTTTGTAATTGACTTTAGTTGTTAGCAACCTACATACTGTATCCACATATCTTCATTTTAGAGATCCAATCTACTAACCCCCCCCCCCCTTTTTTTTTTATTTACTTCACCTT
>JAOVVA010000009.1:19322349-19346894 GCA_028565275.1 Leiocassis micropogon | reverse complement strand
CTCAAAGATGGCTCATTTCTGTCTAGGAGACAAAGAAGAGATTAACATGAGATCTCATCTTGGAGTTTCTTTGCTATAGGAAGGGTTTCACGCCAATCTAGGTAAACACTTGCTCAATCACAAATGTTTAGGCTATTTATTTGTAAATCCCAATTCAACATTATTGGGTATTTCATGTAAATTCATAAGCCCCAATAAATCCATTGCAGTTCCAAGGTTTAACCCAACAAAATGAGGAAAGCTGCAAGGTGGTAAATGCAAGGCACTGTAAAGACAAACAGGTTGGTCAACAAAGGTTAAAAATCCATTTGTCACCAACAACTGCCATGTTTTAGATTAGGCTCTGTTAGGACAGGAAGACCAGCTGTTTTAAACAATCCAACACCCCATACAGTACATGCCCTTTTAAGGACCTTAGTTCCCCCAAATGCTCTCATGCTGTAGACCACTTAGTCTACTTCAGAACCACAGATTATTTCAGATATTTATAGCTCACAATCTGGTAAACAAACTCCTCCAAGACCTTCCTTTTTTCACACTGTGAAATATTTAAAAGAACATGTGAATAAACATACAGTTTATGCACATATAATAGCAACATTTGCTTTTGCACATCTTTAACCTTACATTACACAGATAGAGCAAATTTCTGTCTAGTATATAAATACAGCAGCCATGTTAGAAATGACCCCACGCCTGTATTATCATTCTGAATATCCTCAGCCACACGGAGCCTGACCAGAGCTATTCTGAGCCGCCATTATCACTCTGAGTTCAAGGGAATCCTCTAGGATTGTACTCACTATTTATCTGTGGATCTAGTGTGAAAACGTTCTAAGTATAGTGCCTCTAAATCGGAGGATGAGACTTTGTGTTACACAGAAATGTTCACACATAATCCGACTATGGCACAGTTGAATGGAACACAAGTCTATTGAATAACTCTGGTTTATTTAAATAGAACTGGGTGAAGGCACATCACATGTTTGAGTTTATTAAAATTCAGAAAGCTTTTTAAAAATAGGCCATTAAATTGAGACCATAGTTGTTTATCTGGCGTTAGATAATGACATCATTAATGACAAATCGTCATCATCATTTTGCAAACCTCATAAACAGAGACTAATACTAATACTGCCTCAAACACATGGAATGTCATTTCTTTTCTTTAGCAAAAATTCTCTGTGATTAATTAGATGTGTATGTATTAATCTTTTTTGGGGGAGTTATTTTGTATTTTTTTTTTTTATACAATATGACATTTGTGGAATGCCATCGAGTAAAGTCTCAGCCTCTAAATAGAGTAAAAAGTGTGTCTCTTTTCCTCATAGGGTTTAGCAAGGAGAGCTTGCTGACGAATAAGGAGCTGACAGTGGTCAAGAGCTTCGTTACCCAAGGACACCTGTTACATGACATGACCCTAAAAGGACACGTCAGAGCCAATCAGAATGCAGCAGCTTCACGCTATCCAGAAAACAGTTGTGAAGGAGGGACTGAGATGTTCATCCATCCCCCTTCCATTCAGCCACCTAAACCCCACCTCAGCTGTCTGGCATGTTTTGGGCCTTGTCACACATGCCATAGACAGGATTGCATAGTGCTATGCATTTGCCCCCTTGGTTGGATCCTTAACTAGTTCTGAAGCATTTACCATTAGAGTACCACTCCTTCTTCATATTTTTATATGAATGGATAAAAATCTATGGCCAGATTTCTGTATAGCTGCTTTGACATGCTGTCTACTGTCAAAAGTGCTAAACAAATAAAACTGAATTGAATTGAACCAGTGACCGCAATATTATGCTTGTTTATGCATGCTACATTTGAGAAGCATATTAGCCAAAAGATTGCATCACAGCCCATTGGCACCAATGCAAAATATGTGGATTGAGACTTACATGTGTCACAATATGACTCAAATAAACTTCATGACTGGTACATATTATATTTTATCTTATTCATAAAAATACACTCATATTGTGAGGAAAATGTATTTATTTATATATTTATATACTACCCCCCCCCCCTCAAAAAAACAAAAAAAAGCTGGTCAATAATGTTTCTTGACTAATAGAAGTTTAAATGAATGAACTGTTACTACTGTAGAATAGATACTATAGTCTTCTTTTGTTTTCCATAAAAGGCAGATGTACTTCCACAGGGAGGGACTATCGAATCCTAAAAATCACTATTCCATTTTAGTAGATTCCTGTGACTGAAGATCAGGTACTGCATTCCTTTTCTAGTGGCCCGTTTTTTTAACAGCACTTATTTAGGCTTGTGTGAATACTTGAGCCCCCACCAACTGGGCCCCTGGCCTCCTGGTATATTTAAGGAGCATCCCTCTCACTCACGCTCTGTCCCAGTGCGAACTCCAATCTTCCAGTACAGCTTGGTAAGTGCCTTCTGTTGTTTTTCCTAGGGCTACTACAGGAAAGGTGGAGATGAAAAAGGTTAGGATACAAAACTTAGAGATCTACATGGCGAAGATGGATTAACTGATCAATCAATATTTGGTAACATAACTAAGCCTTTTTTAATCTCTAAAGACAGGTAGTGGGAAACTCACCTTCTATAGGAAGCCAACTAAAGTTTGAGTTCATTTTGAAGAAATCAGTAAAAAGCTTGACAGAAAAAGTAACTCTATTGGTTCAAACAGTTCCTTTGTAAGTTTTGGCAACTAGTTAAATCCATAAATGTGGACTATAAAAATTAAACTCAAATGTCTATTACAGGCTTTTCTACAAAATATCCAGGCTGTTGGCTAATTAAACAAAGGGAATTATTAATGGTTTTGGGAAGAGAAGATTTTCTATGTGTAGACAGCTGAGCTAGGACCCCTCTGTCACTGATTAGCTGACAAATTCCTTTGTTTGTAAAATAGCTTTATGTAAGTGGGATCTACAAGTCACTCTATTTGTGATTACATTAACAGATGCTTAAAACAGTATTTTGCTTAAAACAGAATTTGTGATGCTTGACTAGACAATGCATGTTGATGTAATTTTAGTTTTTCATTCATTATGGTCATTTCTTATTACATTGTTCAGTATATGATAAACTTTATTCATATAGGTTTTCCTGGGTACATAAAAAATTTCCCCCACAGAGAGATTTTCATAGAGTAATAGTGGTGAGAATATAATATTCTCATTGGTATCTATTTTTCTTTTAGACCAATCCAAGCAAAACGTAATCATGTGTGACGACGACGAGACCACCGCCCTCGTGTGTGACAATGGCTCTGGTTTGGTCAAGGCTGGGTTCGCCGGTGATGACGCTCCCCGTGCTGTCTTCCCTTCCATTGTTGGAAGACCCCGTCATCAGGTACATCAAATTCCCACCACAATGTAGCAACAACATACTCTCAAATTTACCCACTGAAACACTGATTAATATTTATCTGTATTAAAGAGCAAACAAATCAGTGATTTCTGATAAATGACTTCTCCCAACAGGGTGTAATGGTGGGTATGGGTCAGAAGGACAGCTATGTTGGAGATGAAGCCCAGAGCAAGAGAGGTATCCTGACTCTGAAGTACCCAATTGAGCATGGTATCATCACCAACTGGGACGATATGGAGAAGGTGAGTACAAATTACACAAACAACTCAATTCAGAAACGTAGACTGATTATTCTAACAAATCAGAATGTTAATAACACAATAGCCCTTCTATTTTTTGGGGGTATTAGTGCTAGATTTCCTACTAAACTTTTTTTAAACCTTTGTCTTAGATCTGGCACCACACATTCTACAATGAGCTGCGTGTGGCCCCTGAGGAACACCCCACACTGCTCACTGAAGCACCCCTCAACCCTAAGGCCAACAGGGAGAAGATGACCCAGGTCAGTCGAGAGTACAGATTACATTATGCCTCACCATACAGTCACTCTCAAATACCCTGCTGACACTCATGCTTCACTTAAAAGTTTACTTAAAGTGACCAACATCTTGTTTTTGCTATAGATCATGTTTGAGACCTTCAATGTTCCAGCCATGTATGTGGCCATCCAGGCTGTACTGTCCCTGTATGCCTCTGGCCGTACCACTGGTCAGTATCTCTAGAAAAACGTATTATTATTATTATTATTATTATTATTATTACCAGTTTGGATATTTACATGAAATGAATACTCTATTCCACTGGTTCACAGGTATTGTGCTGGACTCTGGTGATGGTGTGACCCACAATGTCCCCATCTATGAGGGTTATGCTCTTCCCCATGCCATCATGCGTCTGGATCTGGCTGGTCGTGATCTGACTGACTACCTGATGAAGATCCTCACTGAGCGTGGCTACTCTTTCGTGACCACTGGTATGTGTAGATAGCAGAATTTTAGGAAATTCTTGTGATTGTTTTACAATTTGCTCAACACATAAGAATATCTTTTGTATTTGTATATTATATATATTTGTAGTTAATGACTAAAATATGTCCTCCACAGCTGAGCGTGAGATTGTGCGTGACATCAAGGAGAAGCTGTGCTATGTTGCTTTGGACTTTGAGAATGAGATGGCCACCGCTGCATCCTCCTCCTCCCTGGAGAAATCCTATGAGTTGCCTGATGGTCAGGTCATCACCATCGGCAATGAGCGTTTCCGTTGTCCCGAGACCCTCTTCCAGCCTTCTTTCATTGGTGTGTCTTACTTGTACAGTGCACTTACCTCCTGCTGTTGGCTAAGCCCAGCAGAACATTTCATTCAGGTTAACAACAGGTTTCACTGATGTGACTTTACCTGACAGGTATGGAGTCTGCTGGTATCCATGAGACTGCCTACAACAGCATCATGAAGTGCGACATTGACATCCGCAAGGACCTGTATGCCAACAACGTCCTGTCTGGTGGTACCACCATGTACCCTGGTATTGCTGACCGTATGCAGAAGGAGATCACTGCTCTGGCCCCCAGCACCATGAAAATCAAGGTAAGAGTTTAAGTGACTAAATGAAACCAGAAAAGCAATCTGAACCTGTTCTATGCACATTTTGATGATGATTCCTCCTTTTCTCCAGATCATTGCTCCCCCTGAGCGTAAATACTCTGTCTGGATTGGTGGCTCCATCCTGGCTTCCTTGTCTACCTTCCAGCAGATGTGGATCAGCAAGCAGGAATATGATGAGGCTGGCCCCTCCATTGTCCACAGGAAATGCTTCTAAATCCCTAACCCATCCATCTATATATCCCCCTGTCTGCATTTGTACTGTTTTAATTACTGTATATACATTTACTATTGTAATAAATGAAAGGACTGTTAACAGTATTCAAGCTTTTTATTGTCTTTTGTTCATGAATGGTGTTTAAAAAATATAAGAAAGGAAAAAGTCTACAAAATCAGAGCAGCAGGTACCTTTGCAGCCTCACAGTTTGGCTCCCCAATTTTCTTCTCTTTTTTAATTCTGAGTTTGTGTGTAGTTTTGAAAGTTCTCCTCATGCTCACATAAATTTCGTCTGGGTTTTTTTTGGTTACTTCCCTATCCATAAACATGAAGAACTGGCTATGCTGAATTGCAATCAAATGTGAATTGCTATGAAATGGGCTGGTGTCTCATCTGGGGTAAATATTCTCCTCCCTGGTGAGCAACTGCAAACCATAATATCATAACAAGTAATAAGGAAATGTTAGAAAATAACCCACTCTGCATGGATCTAGTATTTGTGTCCTATAACTATTGGGAGCATGCTGACACTTTGCATTGCATACACCAGCTGTTCTGCAGCAGACAGGAAAGCCCTTCAACGAGTAATCAACACCTCCCTGAAAAATCATCTGCTGCTCACTGCCCCCTTTGAAGACTAATTCAGCTGTCTTTGCCAAAGCAGAGCAGTCAATGTACTGAAAGTCCCGTCCCCTTGTGAATATCATCTGTTTGACTTGCTGCCCTCTGGCAGCTGTTTCAGGTCCACCACATCACGAACAAGAGTTGTACGAGAAGTAAATAATGCCAAACATTGACAATGACTGTTGGGGACCATGTTAGCATCACACACATGCACACTTAAATAGTTACTTTCACAGAGATGTGCAATATTCTCGACTATGTATTAATTCCCAACCGCCCTACCTGCACATAGTGCCACTGCAATTCTTCAAGTGTTATAATAACATATTTAATTATATAATTATTATAATTATTTTATAATTATTATATAATTAATTTCTTTTGATCTACCATCAAAACTGTATAATTCAATTTGTTTTATGTGCAGTGTAAATTTAAAAAGTCTATTCTATTTACAAGGCATGATTTCTGTTAAAATATACTATATGTGTGTAATGTAAGAAACTTTGTAATAATAAAGATGAGTAAAAACGGGGAGTTGCCTGTCCTTGTGTCCTTTTGCCCAGCGTGTAACGGAGATGAGCTGTGTTGCTTAGCAACAGTGCAGTATTCCGGAAGAGAGAAGGAAGAGCGTCTCTCTTCTCGTCATCATAGTCTCTTCTGATACTCATTAAACGGTAAGGTCTTGTTTTTAATCCTTGTTTTAGGATTCGTCGTATAAGCGCAATGCTTAATTGTCGTTTTGAGGTTTAGAGAAATGTGAAACATTGCGCTTGGGTAGTATCTTGTTTGCGAAAGATGGAGCTGGATCTGGGTGGAAAGCCATGGCGTCAACACTGCGGTGTACATTCTAATGTTGCATGTTTGCTTCAAATTAAACTGCAATAAATGTTTGAGAAATATACACAGATATGCCTTTGCATTTTGTGGATCATAATAAAGCATGCTTTCATTTTTAGGGATAGAAATATAGCGTATATTGGTAATGATATCAGAATAAAATGACCATGTTGTGATTCGCATGGTGTTTGTTGCGCACTCGCTGGTGCAGTGATGGGCTCGTTGGTCTGTGCGCTGGTGTTGAGCATGGCGGCGCTGGTGTGCGGACGGAGTGCGCGCGCAGACGCCGACATCGAGCGGCTCCTGCACGGGGTGATGGAGCAGCTGGGCATCGCGCGACCCCGCGAGGAGTTCACCGCGCACCAAGCCGCTAATGTAGCAGGCCCGCTCAACATTCAGGGTAAACACACACACACACACACACACACACCAATTAATATTATAATATTATGAATGTATAAGTAAATATATTAATACACTTTAATAAAAAATCACTCAGTAACCTGTTTACAGGTCTATTACTGTAAATCACACCATTGTGTTGAGCTCGTTTAAAGAGAATTAGAATTAAAGTCTATATGTGCCCAAGCATTGAACCTTATATTATAAAAAGACATAACTAGCATTTTTTAATTTACTTAAGCAATGTGGGTGAATCGGGTTACTAAGGAAATAAAAACAATAGACAGTTTTAGTAAATAAACCAAGTTCTTGCAAGTATTTTTATTTTGGATTTTTTTAAAGAGACTTTAAATGTAAGTAACTTTTTTTAAAATGTAAGTCGAGTTTGAATGGTTAAATGTTAAACAAACAAACAAACAAAATACTTTTGGTTCATGGTGTTTTTTGCATCATCTTCTGTTATGGTCCTGTCAGCGGAACCTGAATCCACTAACCGTGGATAAAGTGGATACAGAATATGAATGAATGAATGCAAGAATGAATATATGAATGAATGAATTAATTCATACTCTTTTTATGTAGTTTTATTTTATGTTTTATAGTACAGCAATTTTATTGTAAAGACAATTTCAGGATAAAGACGTTTACAGAAAACTGAAAAATAATTTCTCATTTTTAAAATCGTTTTTGGCAAAAAAACAAACAAAAAAAAAGTATGTTAGCAATATTATCTGCTTATAGGCTGTTTTTGTGTTTCATGTTACATTTCTGTTTTTGAACATTGGCTTGCTGTTTGTAAAATGTGGTGTGATCTGGTTAATTAGGAATAGTTTTCTATCATACTCACAGCATAATTAAGAGTCATGCTATGCTGAGTAACAGCATATCTCAGTAGGCCTGAGCCTCCAATCCTGCAAACTACGAAATATACCTATGCTGTTGTACAACATATTAGCACTTATGGAGCTCTACTTGTCCAATCAAATTAGTAGTCTGAAAGTAACTATTGTATAATGTATGTCTTTTTATGTGTATGTTCTTCAGTGACTTTTCTCTTTTTCTTTGACTGTTAATGTGTTTAATTCTGTCTGCATGCTAAGTTATGGAAGTCTGTGTCCTCTAGGTGGTGCTCATGAGGGACTTCAACATCTTGGTCCTTATGGAAACATCCCTAATATTGTTGCAGAATTGACTGGGGACAATGTCCCAAAAGACTTCAGCCAGGACCATGGATATCCTGATCCCCCTAACCCATGTCCTTTGGGAAAAATGGGTACGAAAGAGTCTAGAATAACTGAGTTAAAGACCTAATCTAGTCCCACTTAAATATTATGCTTAAAATGTTTATTATAAACTCACCATATCATTTTTTTCATCATATATTTATTATTATAAACTCATCACACAGTAATAGGAAGTTTAATTTTACTTATCTCTATTAGATAAGGTAGATAAAAATAAGAATAAATTGTATTTATTAGAATACATTTTATATATGGTTTTAGTTTTCTGATGAATTTTTCTTTTGTTTTGTTGTTGTTTTTAGCTTCTGATGGGTGCTTGGAAAATTCACCAGACACAGCTGAGTTCAGCCGAGAGTTTCAGAAACACCAACATCTCTTTGACCCAGAGCATGACTACCCCTCACTGGCCAAATGGGTGAGTTACAGTTTAGACAACTTGGACATAGATTACCAAACCAAAGATTAGCATCTGGATAACATCTGGTCTCAGAACAGACAACATAACTCTCTAACTGAAACAGAAATGTGCCACTGTTGAGGATATTGACTTGAATCTGTAAATCTTTATTCATTATGTTAAAAAAGCTAAACATAAAATATTTTTTTTATAATAAAGTAAACGATTCATTTGAACCATTTTTATTCTAGTAAAAAAATATTCAAGCACTTACTATTTCGACTAATTACAACTTTTTCTTTTTCTTGTGTAGAAAAATTAAAAGGGAAAAATAATTATTCTGCCAATGTCTGACAATTTTTTAAATTGTACTTCCAGAATAAAAAGCTGCTGTATGAAAAATTGAAAGGAGGACCAAAAAGAAGAAAAAGGGTATTTTTTTAATCCTATTGTTTGATAACTTGATTTAACAATATCTGAGATGTACTGTATATCACCCACTAGAATGGATGTTCCAGTGTCATTATGTCATGGTTTCATAGTTTAGTCACAATATATGATAAAACAGATATCTCTACCAGTCTAGTGGTTTATATTTTCCAAACGCCTTACTCTAGTGGTTTTCATTTTTCATCTCTTACTGTATGTGTCTGACTGCTATTCCCCCAAAACAAACAAGAAAGATTTGCTCAGCACACTGCCTTTTGTCACAAACACTCTCTTTTAGCTTATAGTGACATGTTACACATTGGCAATACAAAAGATTTCATGGATGCTTTGCTTTTTTGTAAAAAATTACAATTAGGTTCTTTTTTGGTATATGAAATTAGAATGTGCCGAGAAACATTTGCAATTTTTTTTTCCGAATAATAGATAATTCCATAATGAAAATAAAATTTTCCTTCAGTTTTCACAACTGGCTTGTGTGTGTGTGTGCGCGCATGTGCATCTGTGCACGTGTGTGCGCGTGTGTTTTAACCATCCATTAATACAGTCATAACATAAAATCATGTGGTTTTAGACTGGTTGAAGATAACGTAAGAATTTAAAAACATAACACCCCTGTCCACAAGACTTTTTGTGCTGGTATCACGTTAAGAAAAAAGCTGACAGACGCCGCTCTGTTTTCTGTTTCAGAGCACCAACCCATATCTGATGGGACAGAGACTGGACAATGTGGTGGCTAAGAAATCTGTGCCACATTTTCCAGAGGAGCAAGAAATGGAAAACACTACAAGACAAGTCTAAATATAATATTATAAGGCAGATGTATAATTGAGTTATATTGTATTGATCAGTTAATGCATGTTAAAATTAAAACCAGTAAACCTGAATCATAAGATCAAACTAATGAAACTGAAGATAGTGATCATTTTAAAATTTATTTTTCCCTGACATCATTTTTTGTTTTAAGAAAGTTAAATAAAACAAACATATTCACATGCATTTTTGATGTGTTTTCCAAAAAAAACCCTTATAAAATCTGTAATCTTTTTAATATGGCACATTTGGTATTTATTTTGTGGAGCTGAACTCTTTACTTGAGCACACCACATCTGTCACACACCTGTATTTTCCAGATGTGGGATTTGCGCACTTTAGTCATGTTTAGGTATTGTAGAATTCATTGTCATGCAATAGTTGTGTAAGCCAGTAAGTAAGTAAGTAAGTAAATAAATAAATAATAGATATAATGATACCATGTGTGTTTTTAGTTATTCTTCAGTGTTACCAAAAGTAAAAGTGTAACATTTAGAAATGTATGATAAACCCAATTATAATTTGTTTCAAATCTTGAGAACAATGTACGAAAAGAAAAAGGGATTAACTATTTGGGATGAACATTAATTTTTATGCAGGCTTTACATTAGCTGTTTATTACAGGTAGCAAGGGATAGGTGTGTGTGTGTGTGTGTGTGTGTGTGTGTGTGAGTTGTATAAAACTCTGTAACGTAAATCATGATGTGATGTCTATAAGGAAAAGCATGCAGTTTTGGGTAAATTTATGATTTGTGTGTTATGTAAAATTCTATATAAAATCTGTTTCACAACGTAGATACCTCATTGCTTTCCTTTGCATTTGGGTTTTCATAAATTTAAGATTTAAAAAATTTAAATTAAGTTTTTTGTTTTCCTCAGACACTTCACTCAACTAAGTACTACTGGAACCGAGAAGCACTAGAAATTCAGCATGTTTTGAGCAATTAAAACATAACGATTACTGCAAGAGAGTCTACTCTGAAGTGAACCAGAGGTGCCTGAGATACATGTGGCAGGCTGAGGTGGAGGCGGGTCTGTCTCACTCCATCCTCCCCACTTACACTTAAAACTCTGCGCGCACGCTTTGTAATTTCTGTTGCTCAGCGTATCAGCTGTGGATATTGAATCTTCAATTCACTTTTGTTGTTCAAGGCACGAGGCTGGACATAATTATCCCGAGTTAACTTTATGCACAAAATCAACACCTGGCAATTCACAAGGTAAGAGTGATGATAGAAACTTAAACGTTTTCAAGTTCACCACCAGCCTTTGTATATTAATGTTAACTTGTTACAGAAATATGGTTTACTGGAAGTCTGATAACTAAAATTGAGAAAGGGGAACCTGTCAGATTTGTTTATTCATATACAATATTAAAAAGAGGGAAAATTTTTATTTTGACAGAAAATATTTTTTTGTTTTCCCAAAAGTTTTAGCAGATTACGTGATTATACAGATTATACTATTTCAAGATAGTTTAGGTTGGTTTGAATAATTCCAATCCGAATCCTACACCTTTTAGGAGAAGTAATGAGTTAATATTTAACTTCTTGCTGTGTCCTATAAGCAATTTTGCTTTCTATATTTATCTGAAAAGATGGCGAAAGTGGCATCGTTTGCCGTGATCCTGGGTCTGTGGCTACTCTGCAGTCCTGTGAAATGCTGGAGCAGCGGCGGGTTTCAAGGCGTTATTCCTCATCACGCTAAACTCAGCCCGAACTCCTGGGAGCAGACAGCGCCGCCCGCACCGCTCTGGTCCTCATCGGGATCATCCGCGCATGCGCCGGCACAGGACGTGCTCGACTCCAGCCAGGAGGCTCTGCACGTGACCGAGCGCCACTACCTAAAGCGGGACTGGTGCAAGACGCAGCCGCTGAAACAGACGCTGCAGGAAGAGGGCTGCGTCAGTCGTACCATCGTTAACAGCTTCTGCTACGGCCAGTGCAACTCATTTTACATTCCGCGGCACGTCTACCAAGAGGAAAGCGCCTTCCAGTCCTGCTCGTTCTGCAAGCCGAAAACGTTCACCGTCGTCACGTACACGCTGATATGCCCGAGCCAGATCCCGAGAATCAGACGGAAGCGCGTGCGTCGCGTCAAACAGTGCCGCTGCACTTCCATAGACTTGGATTAATAGGTGCTGATCACGGCAACTTGTTTCTCTCCCGTATCAGCATTACACAGTCACACACAGTCCATAATAAAGCCTACTACTACGGTTGGCTTCTATGAAAAAAAAAAAGCATTTTAATAAAGCTCTAATTGGAGCTTGAGTACTAGACCTACTAAACTCCACCTTTCTTTCTTGATGGAGTAGTGCCTTTAAGAGTCAGTCTTTTGTACCTTTAATTTGTATTTTTCATCTGGGGCCATGGACATACAGTAGTGTATCTTAATTGTTTTGTGGTTTTTATACTTAAAAATGTATAAACCTGATGCACATCAGAGTAAAAAGTAAAGTTTTACTCTGTAATACATACTAAAAGTAAGAATGGTGCACTTTTGACAGTACCTTCTTTTAAACTGGTACACTTACTCATCGTCTATACCGCTTTATTCGGTATACAGGGTTTGCGGGGGGCATGGAGTCTATCCCAGGAAACATCCTGGATGGTTACCAATCTATTGCAGGGCACGCATACACACAGTCGCACGCTCATTCACACACTACAAGCGATTTGAGAATGCAAGTTAGCCTAATCTGCATGTTTTTGGACTGTGGGAGGAAACCCACCAAGCACAGGGAGAACATGCAAACTCCATGCACACAAACCCGATGGAGAAATCGATTCTGGACCCTGGAGGAGCAAGGCGACAGTGCCAAACTAAACCCTACCATTCCTTCTTAATGGAGTAGTGCTTTTAATAGTCAGTCTTTTGTACCTTTAATTTGTATTTGTACATCTGGGATCATGGACATATCATTTTGTGGTTTTTATAGTTAATTAACGATTTATAAACCTAATGCACATCATTTTAGACTAAAGTTTTAGTCTGTATGAAGATACACATTAAAAGTAAGAATGGTGCACTCTTGATGGTACCACCCCAGGGGAAAGGAAACATACAGTTTAGTTGTAGATTCTCGGAGAGTGTGCAATTTGTCGAAAATAGTCACAGACTATCGATAACACATGGTATTATTTTAAGTAGTATATTATTTCAGCAGTATTGGTATATATTACTGCAATGGACTGAAACCCAGTCCAGGGTGTATCCCGCCTTGTGCCAAAGTCCCCTGGGATAGACTCAAGGTGTCCCATGATCCTGTTCAGGATAAGTGGTATAGAGAATGAGTGAGTAGTATATTTTAGAAAAATACCACCATTGTTTCTCATACAGGTCTGTTGGAGCTTCTGTTGCAGTACTTACATTATTTTAATCCGTGTGTAAATGTAGCCTCTGTGGACTTTTATAGTTTTAAAAAAGTCTGTTCCAGGTCTCTTGGGAAGAAAGTGCTCTTATTCCACTGTAGCTACTTCCATTTCTGTGAAGATTTCTTAAATGATAAATGGTAATTGAAAATTACAGTTAAGGATACCATATGAAAATGGTGTTGTAATGCATGCTATGCTTACTGTTGCACAAACATGACTTTTAGTAAAACAGATGTGGGTCATGTTTTGTGTTCAAAGATTATTTTCTATTTTATTTAATATAGATGTAAATATATGCTATTCCAATAATCAGTAAAAAAAATCCTGTCAGTCTCCACTATGTGGATGAAGGTATCTTGAATGATGAAAAGGAAAAAGTCATTAATGTACATAATGCTTTTTAATAATACTGAATGCTGAAAAAACAAAAAATGTATTTTTTTATTTTTAAATGATATGGATATTTATTGCCTTCAGTTTTGTATTTGAATTTCCGAACTAAACTTCTTATTGCTACTACAGTCTATTCATCCTTTTCAAACAACATATTTTAAATAAATAAAAAAATAAGTGTACAAAAACAATTTCCATTTTCAAATGTTTACTTTACATGCAGTATCATATGACCACAACCTTTTATGCTGTGATTGTATTTTAGTATTTTATTCATGCAAACAAGTATTTAAAAATACAGTATCTTCAACATGCAAAATAAAGATATCTTTTGTTGTCTGTAGCAGTTTGTGGGTGTGTTGTGGGGAATCCGATCAAGTGAGACCGAAGAAAGTTCCTGGCAAGAGTATGTTGAGGTTTATAGACTGGTGTTTTTCTTTAAATACAGACAAGCTGGGGATATTGGACAGTCTGTCCATATTTATTAAAACCACATTTACTTGGTTACCAGTCTTGTTCACAAAACTGCTGCTGTAACCATAAGAGCATATGGAAAATTCTCACCTAATGTTAAGGATTGTTTGACTTTATAGTATACAGGTGTAATGTTTTATTATTGCACTATATGCAGTGACATGGAATGCCAGGGATGGGTTCCATTTTAAGTGGGCTTCCTCTCAAGTTTTTCTGCTTATCGTTTGTTCTTACCACAGTTATATTCTGCTTGTTCATTAGAGATCTAAAGATTTCCATAGAGCTGGTTTGTGACAGTGTGTTGTTAAAAGTGCTATAAAAATAATATTTAATTCAGGTGAACTGATTCAAATCTCATGTAAATTATCACATTAAATCAGCAGATAGAGAAAAAAACAATGTATGCTGTATCTCATTAAGGTATACCCAAGCCAAAGTTATAGGCTAATACAGTACTGAGCAGAAGTATTAATCCATCCCTTATTTTTTAATATTAAATGAAATTAAATGACGTTGATTAAATTAAAGAAATAGGAACACATGTTTTAATGTGACAGGCTGCAAAGTGCCTAAAGATACAATGTAAAAATTGTTTGTTTACGTAACAACCTCAGCAGCAGCCTCATTTCCCCTCTCATCTGTTCCAACACTCAGCATTCAACATCACCAGGATACTAATCACTGGCCTAATCATCTGTCATCATCTGCACTTGTTTCTCACTGGTTCATGCCTTAAGTTAGACATTTTTTATGCTTGAATGATTTATAGGTCACTGTGTGGCTTAACAAACATAAACCATTCCTCTGAAACAGGTCAGGTACAGGGACTGGACTGAAAATGTGCAACAAAAATGTACCAAAAAAGTCCTTTAGTAAGCCTGGAGAACCATTCCTCAATACTACATTAAGAATACAAGTAAGTCTGACTGTTTAGAAGCAAAATATGAAATAAAGTAAAAAAAAGAAACTTAAATTTATGAATGACAAAAGTATACTGTCATTGTGGAGGGCCAGTTGTATCTGTGGTGCTGGATAGGCTTGCTTCTTTTAGACGCAGTCTTTCCTTCTGTTATGAAAAAAAAAAGAAAACAGCATTTTGCTTGGCCTTCATAAGTTTCAGTTTCTTTTACACAATATTTATAATTACACACTACATAGAACCTAAGATGATCCTCTCTGACAGCAAATGGTTGTGACCCTGAAAATGAACCCAAAATGACTTTTAAATCATTGGTTATAGAAACAGGAAAGATGGACTTTGTTTCCCCTCATAATTACAGTATGGTCAAATTTGGTTTTGGGGGCCTGCTTCAACAAACAGTATTTTCCACAAGTAGAAATTAACCATGAATCTTAACCTTTGGCTACTATGATGGTAATTCTATCACGTCTTTATAAAAATTCTTAATGACCGTCCATTGGTGACTGTCTATAGATAACTGTCTCAAAGTTGGGCTCTTACCAGACCGTTTGCATTGACCTGCCTGGTCTCCACTTTTTTGTCTGCAGTGATGTTGCGGACTGATTGCTGGGCTTCTTTCAGTCTGGAGTGCAGGGAAATAGTTTGGATAAAAATAAAGGTCACACAATTTTCCCCATAACCACAAATTTAATCATTCGCCACGGTGTAACAAACAGTGATGTTTATATTTCTAACAATGAAAGGAATTGTATGTTGCACAGAATAACTTTTACTAGACTATAAAAGAGTCAAGGAGTAAAAAAATAAGCAATTTAAATCCAGACCAATGTTAAAGCTTTAGGCAACTATGGGAAAACACTGCTTTTTTTTTTTTACCTCTTATTTGAAATGGTCTTGTTCTCCCTCTTCCATCTGGTCTTGAAGTCATTGCAGAACTCAAACCAGAGCATAAAAACATGGCCTGGAAGGACATCCTGCTCGCCAGAACGAGGCTTCATCCCAAAATACTGCACCAGGTCATGGAAGCTAAGAGAATAAGTCAGAATGAAAGTAGAGATGAAATGCAGTATACTGTATGTAGAAAGTCTGAATCTTACATTACACAAACATATGCAAGACCTACTGTACGTCACATCATGAGAATTGTTTATTTTATGAAATGAAATACTTTTTGATAATTAACAGTACTGTTGAGTTCTTAATTTTGATTAAGGACTAGATAAATTTTCTGCAACAGCAGCTCTGACAATATGAGTGGTTCAAGTTCAAGTCAAAGCGGGACTTATGATTGTGCAGAATAACAGAAGACAGTTATGAAGGTAAAACTACCTTTTTTTTCTCTATATAATCCCTTGCTACACAGATACAATAAAAGTCTCATCACCCTCCCGTGCTTGAAGTCTTCTGTAAAGGTCAGTTTAACATTTTCATTTGTGAGAAATTTCATCACAATTCCCGGTTTGACTTAAACACCACTCATGACTCAGACTGAAAACATGTTTGATAAAAACGCAGTTGTTTGGTAGCAAAGTTTACTTTTAATGTAATAATTTTTTTTCTTGCCAGTTTTTATGGGAGTCTCCAGTAACAGTGATTGTAACAGACAGGGTAAAGCTGTGGCAGTAACATTACAAAAAAAAATTAAAACTGAGGAGTTTATAGTTTTTTGATATATACAGTATGAACAGCTTTTTCATATGAAAATATAAAATGAAACGAGACAATAGCTTCATAAAAAGCACAAAATAATATCATAAAAAAAATCAAAAATAACAATTATAAAAATAATATCATACCTTTTTTGGGCAGATAAGAGATGATGTTCAGTTGCTATTTTTTCTTTTTGGGCTGCAAAAACAACAGAATTGTTCTGTGTAGGGAAGCATTTACCTTTGAAACATTCATCTGCACACAAATTTTAAAATGAACACACATTGAACTTAATTTACCCAATTAGTGTCTAAATGTGACAATCACAGATGGTGCTGTGATATTTAGGCGGTCACATGACAGTAAATTATTTCTTCCATTTCCTCTGTCATATTCTTGTAGTGCTTCACTATACAGGCTTTTCTCAACTTTTAAAGAAACTGTAAGAGTAAGGTTGAAACAAATAAGTCGAGTCACTTAGAGGTCTTGTTCATTGCCAAAACCTCTGTGATCCCTATCTGTCTGTCTGCCTTCTGAACCTGACTGCTAGCTATCTCACACAGGTAGAGAAGACCACAGACAGTTATCAGGTCCCCGAAAGGGCCAATCACAGATATTCTCCAAGGCAACTGAATGCGATCTTTACTGTGCATCAGAGATAATGGAGTAATTATTGTGAATATTTCAGTCTGTATTCCTCCAGTCTTGTGAAGCTTTACCGCAGTGTGTAATATAAAGTGGTATTGGAGATGCTGATTGTTTTTGCATAATTTATTCTACACACAATAAACCATAATGTCAAAACAAAATTTGTTTGTACACTTGCTATGTGCATGTAAAAATGCTAATCAAGTTCTCAGTGCAGTGCACTGCAGTGGACTTCTAAAGCTCTATTAGGGGCCAATGGATTTTTAATTATCTCCCTGGCCCTTATAGCCTGGGTACAGAGTTTACCCAGATGGTCAGAGCAATCTTGGTGGTTCCAAGGTTGTTCACAGTTGGAACCCACTGTGGTCTTGGGTATTATGTTTTAAGACAATTTGAACACATTGTGGTCTTGAAGATGTTCTTGGACTTCATGGTTTGTTTTTTGGTGTGACATGCATTCTGAATTGTGAGACCTTATACAAACAGCTGGCTGCCTTTATAAATTATGTTGAATCAATTCGATTTTCCATATGTGGACTCCAGTTAGGTTCTACTGTATTTGTATTATACAGAATATACTCAGGGTTGTGATTATCTTAATTGTAATTGTAGGTGTTAAATCACTGCCAGGAAGCCACTTTCAGGGTCTTGAGGAGGAGAAGGGGTTCCTTAAAGTAGTGTAGACTACTACTTGGCTTACCACTGGAGATAAAAGCGTCCATTTTCTCCTTGAAGGGATGGATGTATTCCTGAGATGATGTTAAGCACACACTTTGGATATCCTTCTCACAACCTGAATGACAAAAAAAAGGACCATCCAAAAATAGACGAATACTGTATATTATGTAATTTATCTTTCTTAATTACTTGACTATCTGCTAAACTGCAAATGTTGTGAATATTTACAAAAATCATTAGACATTTTGTTAATTAAAGTTTATTATTTCTATTATTGTTATTCACTATTATTATAATTAGCCAGTGGTTACCAGTTAGCTTGTGAGCTTAGATTACTGTCTGTGTGGAGATTCTGGGTATGGTCGCCACATGCATGCGTGGGTTTGGCTACAATAAATTACCCCTAGGTATGAATGAGTGTGTGAATAATAGTGTATGTGGTGGTTAAAGATGGACTGGGTGTCTTTCCTCCTTGTGACTGTGTTGTGGGATAGGCTCCAGAATCACTGCGACTCTCACCATGATAAAGCAGTTACAGTAGCTAAAGTGAATATTATTCACTTTTTAAAACTACCTGACAACTTATCCTTAAAATATGGTGAATATTTTTGGCAAAACTGTCCTTCCTAGCTTACTGTATTCTTAAAGCACAAGGAAGGTATAGTAAGTGTACTATTTTTCAAATCAGGCAGGTTAAGAAGCTGCACCTATGGTGAAGTCGGAGGTTCGGAGCCTGTCTTGTGGCACCACTGATGGCGGCAGCAGATATCTGCTACTCCCCCCCCCGTGGCACCAGGCTGCGCCGTTTGTTCATCGTCAGTTCAGTCCAATCCGAGGATCAGAGGGGCCAGACTGCTGTCCCAGTCATAATAGAGAGCGATGGGAACCCAGGCCTGCTGGATTCAGTCCATCTGCATCTGCCTCTGATAAGACTCACATGCCACTGTTTTCATTCAGCATTTGTGTAAACTGTAGGGTGACTAGTTATGTAATAAAACCCTCAGGATACAGAAGAAGATTACTTAAGCAGTCTTCCAGAATGTAAACAGTGTCATATGTGTAACTGACATTTCTTTTTCAAAGATATCAGTGACACTGAGTAGTAAGTCCATAATTCATTAAGAGACCTAAATGCAAAAATTGCCATATGCAACATTTACAAACTCTGATTATTGCACAAAACAATAAAATTCCCCTTCATTTAAATATCAGAAATTCCTTGTAGCACTGAATAGCATAATAGCACTCTGAATAGATAACAGTAGTCACAGAGAACGAGAGAAAAGAGCATAAACTATGTGCATGGGGCAAACAAACTAAACATGCCATTGCAAAACAAAACAAAACCATATAAAACAAAAAAAGACATGGTTCATTGCAGGCATGAGGGTTAGTTCAAACAATGAGACAAAGGGGAGAACGTGATGGGCCAGATTTGGCAGTCTCTCAGTCGCCTGATAAGGAGGGCTTGTTGAGAGCTAAAGAAAAGAATCTCTGACACAAATCTGCAGGGCCACACTGAACTGAATCTGATACAGTGTAACAGGAGAACTGCGGTGCATCTGTGCAAAGATAGAGAGCGGCCTGCGGGAAGATAAGCTGCTCTTCCCTCAGATTACATAAGAACAGCTGCACTACAAGCCTGCGACCCTCTGAGATGACATACGCAACAAAGTCTTGAAATCATACAATACCAGAAAGCATCAGATGGGCAGGATTAAAGACATATCTAAAAGGCGCCATGGCAAAATCACAGAGACTCCACTTTGTCTAACATGCACACCATAGAAGCACACACACACACACACACATGCACACGCACACACACATACACACCCACACACACACACACTTTAGTGAAAAACTCTATGTTTTGCAGTTGTGTGTCATGCCATATGGACACATTACAAAGAGGTACACATAACACTGTAAATAAACTAAAACATAGTAAAAGGTAAAATATGTAAAGAAAAGAAATCTAGGAAGCAAAAATATATTCAAGTAAGCCTTCCATTCTAACATCACTCTGTAATGTGAGCAATGTCTAAGAACCAAACTTGCTGCAATAAAATGTTTTTCAGTCTATTCTGATTTGCGTAAAAGAGGCAAGTGTTGTAACTTTTCCAGTCTTGGGAAAGCAATTCACTGTGAAATACTAACCATGAAAAAGAAGCAATCAAAGCAATGAATCACACAACACAACTAAGGCAATGCAAAAACAGGACAAAAGCTGATGGATTACAGACACTTTAAGAATATTTACTAAATATATCTTTAGTACAGTGATTGCTAGATCTCATGACAGTAGCTAGAATTGTTTAAAAAAAAAACTTAGTGTAGAAGTTTTGTTAGATTTTGAAAGGCCATTGCTCTCACCTTCAACATCTTTGCTCAGCTTCCGGAGCTCTTTGGAAAGATCTTCGAACTTAACTTGAGAAGCAAGGAAGACATCCTGAGGCTCAGGCAATGGAAACACACAGTTTTCAGTCCCAACATTCTAATGAGATTAGATAAGAAAAAGCAAAATATTGTTTATGCAGTTCATGTAAAAACAAAAATTTCATAGGAAAAAAATAAACATTTTTACCTTATCAAGATTGTGTAGATAGTAAGACACAACATAATCCACCAAACTTATGCAGTTATCCTGTGGAGGATGTTTTGAAAAAAAATGTCATTAAAAGTGATCATCGACTACATCATCATGAGAGCATGTGTCACTACAGACAAAAACAATCTGATTAAACTAATAACATACAAATAACACACAAACAGTACTTTAGAAACAGTCCAATCTGAGGATCAAAGCGCCACACTGCTTTCCCCGTCAAATATAACGCGATGGGAGCCCAACGTCTTTCAAACTCATTGTGAAATTTTTGACATGAGTCATGAATGTGGGGTCAAAACAAGCCGAATCAGATCAGATAATGGACTGACCCAATTTGGCCTAGATCTGGCAATCCATCTGACATGGTTTATGTTAATCTATTAATTATAGACAAGAATGGATTTAGTGTGTAACTTTATTTAAAGGGCAAATCACCTGTACAATCATCTCCTTAATTAAAATATCAGACTAGCTTTTGAAGAAGTTGTGAACAAATTTCATTTACTTTTATCAGCCTGCTCTGTGAATGAGTTAATATGAAAAAACTCAGTATGTTTGATAAGGATCTAAGACTACAACAGTATTTGTGTTATTCACTTATAGTCAAACTGTGTTTCTCTATACAACAAGCCTAATGACCAAGCTTCTCATGTGTCTTTTATATTGTTGGGTGTGCTCTAATCAAGGTATGAGAATGTGCAAAATGTATATTTCCATCATATTCTGGGTAAAGCCTACCCTGCTCTTAACGTCTTTGAGCTTGGGGAGAATCTCAAGGTCAAAGCCGTCTGCCTGGCCTCGGTGTCTGCTCCCACCATTCATGTAGTTTCCAAAGGCAAGGACAAGCCCCAGTACATCGCTCACACTCTCTCTCTCCAGGAGACCCTGTCACAGGTTAACACATCACTATTAATATGCATGCCCACTCCTTCTGTGCCAAAGACACCAGTAGACTCCCTGAACCTTAACTTAAAGTCAAACTGCTCTTAGATGTTCTACGTATGACATTTACAATGAAGGATCTTTTGAAATAGTTCTCCAAAGAGGCTAGAATAATAAAAAGTCTTGTTATCATATACTGTAAGTAAAAGTAATGTCTTATCACTGTAAACAACACTGTACCTTGCACACTTGGAGGACAATGTTTGTTTTGCGCTGAATAGAGGCCACAGCATCAATGAATGTGGACTGGAGAATGACACAGCGTGCTCTCAGAGAGAACTGAGGGATCAGAGAGAGCTCATACAGGAACCTGCAAGCATTAGTACATAGTATTAATAGTACAGTGCTGCATTGCATTTCATAGCTCGATCCCACACAATGAACACCTAAAATGAACAATTCTAACCTTCATATCTTAAAAACATTTGGACATTGTACTGGGATTTAGCAGGTCATCTATACCATTTGTTCAACATGTTCTAATGTTGTTGTTCATGTAGTTTTATAATCTCTGGCATGATGTTCCTGTTTTATGTCAAAAGTGAAAATGTTATCTGTAGTATCTCACTGTTCAGGCTTGTCCAACAGTCTGACATGCTCTTCATCTGAGGTTTCATAGTGTTTTCTTATTTTCGCCAACTCTTCAGGCTGAGCACTCTGACAACCATAAAAAAGCACAGAAACCCAGCTAACAAAGTGAACGCTTTGAAATCATCAACAGGACATGCAAACATATAGCTTTTAAGTTAAAAAGTTTGTAGAGAAAAAGTGTGCTTTTTAAACAAACCATAAGAAAATACAATAAAACTACAAGTCACTTCTAGCCTACATAGTAGTCTGGGTATTAATTTAATGTTAAAGCTCATGTTAACAGCTTATTGTAACAAGGGCTCTGCAATAACAACTAGTCTTGACCAGAAAATTACACCCCTTCTGTTTACGTTAAAAAATTATAGAACTTTGCGCATGTTTTATAGTAATCGGTGTGTCCTAAAGTTTCAGAAGCCACATAATCAAGTCTTTATAGGGTGACTTTAGAACTTGGCTTTGCTTGAGATGAGTGTGTGAAATGTAAGTCTATAAATTGCTTGTTACTCACATTACTTAACGTTAACGTCATTAGGGTTGGAGCTGGTGTTAAAACCAAAGAAGCAAACTTTATGCACCAAATAAAATGTCTTGGCTAAGGAGCTAAATATGGGGTTCAGGCAGCTATTTCTTCATAATTAATAGGCCTAGTTAGCAATTTTCCATTCTTGTTAATATGTGAGCTGGCAGTGTAAACACTTTAATCAGTGCCATGCTATTAAAGTGTTTACTTAAAGGACACTTACATTCTCATACAGGGCTTCAATAGCATCCAGATCAACCACAGAGTTGTCCATCATCAAAATAGCTATGAGGGGGGAAAAAGTACTATGTTTATTAGTTTCATGATTAGATTTGACATTTTGCACAAGTCAAACGTTAAAATGTCACTTCAATGAATGGATATTGTTAAGAATCTTCTCTGACATACTATCCATCCATTCAGGAATCGTGGAGGACAATTATTACTGTATTTATTCTCATATTTTCACAACCATGATAGAAGCTCCGTTCAGCATTTACACACTACGGGCAATTTGGGAACACCGATTAGCCTAACCTGAATGTCTTTGGACTGTGGCAGCAAACCGAGGTACCCGGAGGAAATCCACCAAGCACTGGGAGAACATGCAAACTCTATGCCCACAGACCTGAAACAGGAATCAAACCCCGATCCTAGACCACAGTGCTAACCACTTCGTCACCCTGCCGCCTTAACATACTATACCTTGACTATAAGTCCATAATAAATGGGCTAACACTTTCTGGACCTACCAACCTACCAGCTGGTAGGTTCTGGACCTACCAGCTATACACTGTATATTTTAGAATGATGTTTGTCATTCATTTCTTAAAATAAAGTAATTTTTTGATTAAATTATTGCTTATTATTATTAAATTATTACAATTTGAATCTCACTACTACTAAAACTACTAGTTATATTCAAAATCCCACACATATACCTGCTTATAAGCTCTGTACTGTACTTAAGACTGCCCCCTAGCTGCCTGTTCATGAATAGGCAGCTAGGGGGCAGTCTTACCTGAATTAGTAATGCAATGCAAACTAATGTAGGTAGGGAAAGAGGAATGTAGAGAGAGATAATGTGAAGGAGACATGTAAAGAAAGAGAGTTGTATGGTCAGTATAGATATAGACTAGATAGATATAGATAATGTAGTGCATCTTGTTTACTTTGAATTCAGGTAGGTCTGAGTTCTTACTGGAATGTCAACAAGTTTTAGAAAATGTGTGTCAGTGTGTGAGGTCTGAGGCTCATGGGAATGTCTGGTGTTTTGAAGTGTGTAATTTTATACTTTTCTACATTTTTTTATATTACAGATGAGGCATGCATGACCTACCATGCAAAGTAATTCAGGGTAAGATCTGGTGAACTGATTTAGTTTGGATCTTAGAAATATAATGTTTGATCTTAGGTTTTAACAGTTGGGGCTGTTTGAAGTTTGGAGTTTTAAGGATTTGTGGAGTTGTGGACTCCATGCTCCCACACCCCTCTCACATATGCACTAGCATAGGAGACACAGCATGCAGCAAGACACTCCTACTCAGAGAGTTGTGATTAGTTTAGTCCATCAAGTTTTTGAATTAGGTTTCAGTTGTCAGTTTTTTGTGTATGTGGATGCACATATACTGTGGAGAGAAAGTGGAAACACAGTAAACAAAAACAGATGCAGATTAAAAAAAAAAAAACTTTTTGACTCCAAGTTGACTGGTGATGATTATGATGATAAAGAGGAGAATGATGTTGAGATGGCAGGTACTCACAGCATAGCTAACTAAATAAAGATAAGGAATGGTTATATTATTTTATAT
>JAOVVA010000009.1:19295662-19306524 GCA_028565275.1 Leiocassis micropogon | reverse complement strand
ATATGTGTATGCAAGTGTTTCATATGTGTGTGCATGAGTGAAGTTTGATTTAAGCCCTATACGGCGCCTCATACAAAGGCATTCCTGGGTGTATTTGCTGTAGAGGAGGTACACAAAACAGTATAATTCCCTTCAATGTTTAATTAGTTTACCTGTTTTCCAACCCCACTATTAGCCTGTGGTTGTATTTTGGAAATTTAGTGCCCCTATATGATATTGTTCGTTATTTTTTAAAAGACTGATCTAAACAACTACTTTTAAGAGAATGCTTTCTGTTTTCAATGTAGTATGAATAAACATTGGCCACTATGCTCATCTCAAATACACTTCAAATAGATTTTATTGCCAAGCACAGAGACATAGATGTGTCCCTGCTGTGTCACAATCCACACACTAATCTCTCTGTCTGGTACTAATCGCATTACAGATCAGGGGTGTCTTGGGAGATTTCATTTCCTCAAAGACTGATGAGAAAGGATTATTATTGGATGCCTGTCCCATAGCTGCTGGTGAGGTATCGTGGGAAACCTCCGCTTTAAATGTGCTCTAAAAGTGCTCGGTATACATACAGGTAACATGTAGGCTACCATGACTAGAACTGGCAGCTGCTCAAATGCAGGTGCTACACAATGTACTTATACTATACTGCATTTAAAGTGAACATTGGGGTGGTATAGATACAGGATAACACTTTGGGTGAGAGGAGGGTTTATACACAAGGCATGTTTTTTTTAATACAAGAAGACACATTTTACTTTTTATGTGTTTACAGTTATGATTCATATTAATTACATGTCCAAAACAAGTTAGTTTCTGTTTTTGATTACCTTAAAACACTTATTATAAACAGTAATGCCTTCTGTCAATATGTATCTCTAAATAATACAAATGATTATTTTCATACTGGAGACAAATGGGGATAATGAGAAACAAGCAAATATCAGCATATATTGCTCACATTGAGAAAACATTTTATGGGGAACATCCACTATGCAAGTCCCTATGTAAACTGTTACCATAGAAACAATATCATATTAGAGCAAAAACATTCATATAATCCTTGTGGTTGGTACTACGATCAGCACCGTGCTGTTATGAAAAAAATCAATCAACACTCTGGCCAGCCAGAACTGAGCATTTAAATTTACTAAGGTACATTGTATAAGATACGCATGATATATGACTTTAGGGAAAGTTATTGGGTAACAGAACAACATCAGTGAGGAAGAAGACTGCAAAAGACTGTGGCACACAACACCTTGAAATTTCACTTGCAAATGAGGTCCCATAAGCATTTAGCTCTTCAGAGCAAGAAAACCCTGCTTCAAAGATCCTGGTGATCTAAATCTCATTATAGTTTTATTGCATAACATTACATGTACCAACAGAGCCAAAATTCTATTTTCCAAATATTGTTTATATACAATGTGTGGCAAAAGTTTTTAGCAGCAAATTCTTGCATTAATTTTATATATCAGTTTTGGCCTTTTATCAAAAGATTCCATAATACTCAATTATATATTTTATAATCATTTAAAGATAACATAATGTATATGCTATAACTAGGTATTTTTAGAAAGTAAAAAAATAAGAATATGCCCACCTTCAACAAGTGAGATGACTGACATGACTGGTAACATTGTATTCTGCTCATTACTGATCAGCCTTTGAGCTGTCGCAATTGTTCTGCCGTTGCTAGAATCCACTGCTGCATTGTCATTTTGCAATTGCAGCCTCCTTTTGCTCTCCTTTCTAGGCAGGAATGGGATGCTGAGCTGTAAGATTGATACTCCCAAGGGACAAGGAGAAACAAATGGAAGCTCCCTGCCTGTGCTGCAGGATCTGAATAAGTGTGTAGAGGCAGACAGGATAAATACATTCTCTGCACTTGGTTTGATGTTAAATCTGATGTGTGTAAAATCCACTGGCTTCTTTTGGCAGATGAATATCCTTATCCATTTTTGCTTTAAAGTATCTAGCTCTTGCCCATATGCTGCATCGATGCTAAAGTCTTCCATTTGACACTGTCTAGTATAATCAGGTTTCTTGCTGTACTTTGCAAACAGCCTGTCTTGCTTGAGAACTCTCTGGATATTTTGGTTCAGATTTTTTTCCTTAACATGAAGATTCCCAAGGGGATCCTTTCCTGATAGCGCACTGATCCGTGGGCCTGAGGTATACGGGAGGTCTGTGAGAAAATAGATATTTTGTTGTCTATGGTTTTCAGCACATCTGCACTTGAAGGATGGACTCTAACCTGGTCGAAAACAATGATGTGGGCTTGTTGCATGACATCCTTCACCTTCTTGTTGACCCCAAACCCAAAAGCCAAACAGTTGTTTTTCGCTATCTCATCTCTCACCAAAATGCCCAGCTTTGTAGAACTAATCATTAAGCTCCTTAGTTTGATATCATCTTGTAAATCCACAGACTCTCCCATAGTCCACATCACAAAATAGACTTCATTGTTAAATCCTGAAATCTTGTTATTTAAGTCTCCGTCCATTTCAGCATTTCTGGTGAGGGCAGGATGCATGCCCTTCTGTGCCATGTGATCTGTTGAAATTACATAAGAGATACACAGCATTATAAATCATTATACAAATGTTAAGTTCAGAATGTGTGATAAACTTTGATAACCTTTGCTTAACATTGTAAGAGTAGCTCAACTGCTGTATCACATGCATAGTGAACCTTACTCTAACACTGCTTCACCATAATCAAAGCATTCATCACGCAGAGCCTTTTTCAGCCTCTGTAGGATGTTTTCAAGCATTATGAAGAGATATGAAGTTTACTGTAGTGTGCTGAAATGGCTTAGTTGCTGTCCTTATTGTCAGACGCTCTGAAATTCCTAGTTGTTAGGGAGACCAGAATTTTCGTTGCCCCGTTGATTCCCCATAGCAACCTTGGCTTTATAACCTGCAAACAGTCAATTGGTCCTTCATTCATTGTGGTTCTGTAAGCACCTCTTCTGCCTTCATCTGCCTTACCAAGAACGGTACTCTTTGCTCTTAATAGTCCCTCCTTCTTAAAGCCATGAGCAATTCTCACATGGGATAAAACCTTCCTGAGAGTAGTCTTTACTCCCCCTGTTTTCTGATATGTGTGTTAATGTTAAATGGGGTGTTAGGTGTACCATAGTATTAGTTAACTCGAGGACAAATAGAAATGCTATTTATTTAGAACGTCTTTCCCCTTATAGTTGCTACTCCTGCATGTAAGACTTGAAATAATGAAGACTTTTTCCACCCCACAATGTTCAATGTTCACTATCACAAATATATGGATAAATAAACATGTGGTGGTGCGGTAGAATTCCATCAAATTTGTCTATGGTTGAATTCTGGTAAACTGTTAAAAACAAGTTAAAATTTTATAATTTGGCATCTCTAATTTATGGAAATCATACATGCATTTTATTGCATTATAATAACACCTCAGTGTGTACATGCAAAGATGTGTTTATCAGTGAATTTCAAATTTCTTACAGCATGCCAAGACATCTTGGACAATTCTATGCTTAAATTGTTTTTGGGAACAGTTTGGGAAAGTTTTTTTCATTGCGAGCCAGGCCTTCTAGTCCAACATCAGTGCCTGATCTCATAAATGCTCTACAGAATGAATAGGCATGCATTCCCACAGAAAAACTCAAAACGAAATCTTGAGGACAGCCTTCCAAGAAGAGTGTAAGCTGTTATATCTACAAAAGGGGGACCAACTTCATATTGAAGTCTATGTATTTGGATACAATGCCACTGCAGGCTTGGCCAAATACTTTTGTCCATATAGTGAAAACCATCTGTTTTGGTAGTATTTTCTTAACATTTGCTTGGCATTGGCTATAGCAATACATATATGTAACGGGTTACGTTCCCAGTGGTCAAAACAGTGGCTCCAATTTCCCCACCAGATGGCCTTGTTGCTCAAAGAATAGAGCTGTTCTCTGGACCAGGCTGCATTGGGACGTGTGTATGGTAATGTAGGTAATAAAGAAATAACAGCCTACGCTAAGAAAAGCATGTGTATCAAATGTAACGTTATTAGTTTTTGTGTCAGCTCTTGCATGCAAAAAAAATAAATAAAGCTAATCGAATGCTTTGGCATTTTTATGTTTTATATTTATGCAGGGTAAGTCTCTAGAGGAGGTTATGGAGGCTATGTAGTTGTGCATACTTTAAGCTTAGTACTGTACTCCAAATCCACAAACACCTTTACAAATCTGTATCCAACCTGTTAGTAAATGAGCTGGATTATGCGAGTGGCAGTGTCAGGGCATGGCTGGAATAAGACTGACAGGAGCATTGAAGTGCCATCAGTGGTCAGTGTAAGTGCCAGTCTCCACTGGTACTGCCCGCTCTGCCCTATATGGCTCTGAATGGAGCTGTGCGCACATATCGCGCTGTCAGCGGTGCTTCTCTCAGTCTACAGCGCCAGGCTCTGCCACTACAGCCATGGCTGATGGGGGAGAAGGGGAAGATGAAATCCAGTTCTTGCGAACTGTAAGTACAGAAACACGCTACTGGTTATCTTTCAAGTCGTTTTATTTTAAATTGTTTAAAATGCACGCTCTAATAATAATAATAACAATAATAAAAATAATTGAAAAAAAAGACATTCCGCGCAAAATATCAGATTTCAGAAGGCTGAGGATAATTTTCACCCTCAGACTTGATTTGCTGCTTTTGTGCATGCGTGTTCTGCTAGTAAGGTTAATGTGATAGTAATGCTTTTAAGGTGAATCAGTAAGCCGATTCCGGTGCGAGTTGCACGCGCATGTGACGCACCTGCAGTTAAAAAGGTTGCGGGTGCGAACGTGGGATGATCCCTCTATGTGCACACAAGAAACTTAACAAGACTTGCTTCTAGGTCTTGTTGAAAAGTTTTCGCCCCCAGTTCATATAGCTTTTTTTTTTTGTTTTAACTCGAAAGAAATATGTCCTATAGCTATTGCTCGTTTTTTTTTCGTATTATGCAGAGTAGACGCAGTTGAACCCCAGTTGACAATGCATCTGCTCACTATCACGGTCAAAGCGTCTTAAATCTATTGACTACTGATTTGACATCCTGTGTGTTCAGTAACAAGCATGCATGTTTGTTAGTAAGTTTAAGTTCACTATACTATTTCTATTTCGGTTGTCCAAGATTAATGACATTGGCTGCAGGTTTCTCTGTAATCCATGTATGTCCAGTTGTAATGGCTCTTTTTGTTTGGTAACCATAAAAAAAATCTGGAATTTACATTCAGATGTTGTTAATATCTTTATCTGTTCGTGGTGATATGACATACCAGTCTCACTCAGCCAATGCATCTGTATATGGTAGTGTAGTTATAAAAGGCACCTACTGGATACTTGGCTCTTTGCTGATTTACAATGTAATATCTGCCTTTATAAGTCTTCATTATTAAGGAGGAAAAAATAATAATTTAGCTGTGGTTTGATTTCTCCCATAATATTAGCTGTTTTGGCTGACTGAGATTCCCAAGGGTTAATAATTGTCACCTTTGAGTGTTTGGCATGCTCGCTGTACATGCTTGCTTAATGTAACCCACAACACACACATTCCATTTGTCAGTGGCATGCTAACAATCTGAACACATTACAAATTCTGATATAATCCCCTGAGTGAATGATGACCATAATGGATGTTAACCAACAAGGTCATGGTCAAAAACAGTCTATATTTGTTTGCCTGAGTGGGGGATTTCTCGCATATGCATCCAAGAAGGAAATAACTTCTAATCCATTACTCAGTCTAAATTGTTTTTCCATCAAGGGAATAATTTTTTTTATTATCATTTTTGAACAAACATATAATTTGGAAAAGTAAATATCTGTGAGGATATTTTCAACTCAGTCCATATAGCCCTACAGATGTTGCACATTTACTTTGTGCAAATAAGCACTTCATGGATTGAAATCAAGATTTTAAACCAATGTTCTGTAATATTTATTGATTACAGAAATGTAGGGTGTACCTTTAGGATATGGAACATTTTCTTGTGGTTAAGTTCCAGCTGGACTGTGTGCAAAATAATTTACAATGCTGTGTTAAAAAATTCTAACAGATTCTTGGAAGATCCTACAAGGGTCAGGTGTGCACCAGTGTTTTGCCATGCTGTTAAGGTGTTAAGGTGGGAAAGTTGGCAGTGAAGAGGTTTTACTCTAACATGGGAAGTACTTAAAGGATATGAGCAGTATGAACATTTACTCTGGTTTGGTATACACCAAATATCTTTCTTGTGACTTGTGCCTTTTTGAGTTCAAAGACATAAAACATTTGCTTGATTTGATATTTGCCACTAATTTGCGCTATATGACATTATTATAGCACTGACCATTGGTTTCTGTGAGTATAGAGAATATTTCAGAGGTTTTAGGTAACCTTAGTTTTTTTTTCCTGTGTATCTGTGTATATTTTTATCAATTGTGGCACTGGCATGATTAAAAAATACTTTGCTTAAATTGCTTTGCAGGTCCTCACATTCACAATCCACATTGTGGATTTTGGTGGTGGGGGCATTATTAAACTTTTATAATAAGAGAGAGTTTCTGGCATTACCGGTACAGGAGCACTGGGCTTATTTGGTGTTTATGTTGGTTTGGTAGGCATATATACATTCTTACAGAAGATTCTGGGGTTTAAATTTAGCTTCCTTTCCACCTCACATATTCTGGCATCAGCCCACACATGGGTCATTGCATCAGCTATCTCAGTCAAATTGGCTGGCCACTAAACTTTCAAACTAAACCAATAGCTAGTGCAAAAAAAAAAAAAAAAAGTTTCATTTAGGAAATATAATAATACATATCCACTATAGTTTTTTAGCAAACCGAACATTTTTAATTTACGACAGTTTTGGAGAGTGCACCGTGAAAAAAAAATATTGACAGAATGTAGAATACTAATCCATAACATTATATTATTAAATATTTATATTCAATTAATTATCCTCAGAGAGAATGTAGACATATACAGTAATAGCTATGGTAATAAATAATAAATAAATGTAGAAATGAATAGTATAATAAAATTACACAGACCTCATGAATTTTTTTTACAAATTATTAATAAATCCTGTAAGTCAGTTATTTTTTGCAAACAAACTTACTCTGACTGCATTCAGTTTGATGTAGGTAATTACATCAAGCATTAATAAATAATTTCTAAATGTTTTTGCTTCTCCTCTACTCATTTGAATGGCAAAATGCTTTAAAGACTGTTCTCGTACAATGAAAGATTTTCAGCTATATTTACTGTATACGTACCGTCTAAAAGAGATTTAAAAAATTTGCTCCTTCATACTTTAAAAGGTTTTTCTTTTCTTCCAGGCTGCTCTTAATTGAGGTAAATGATAAACAACCACACTGTTTCTATTTCCTGCTTTGCTCTAGTCACCTTGTAGCCCAAGGTGACCATTTTTCATGCCCCATGAAGGTTTCTTCTAAATCGATATACGGTACATGTGGCGTTTCGGTTGACTCTATCACTTTGGTGCTAAGGATTTCTGATGTCACACAAAACTGTGTTGATGAGTTTTGCTAGAGTATCTCAGATCAGTACCAGAAGTGCAGACAAGCCGTATGACAGATTCATTTTGGAGCTATTCCTGCTTGTCAGTGTGTAGTGGACACTCTGCAGCTGTCCACTCATGAAAAGACAAGGTGCTGAGTGAAGATTTCTGGCTGTGATTTGAAATGAAGGAATGCCCAGGTAAAAGCTTAGGACCAGTGATGTGACAATATGTGAGCAGATCGTCTCGTTGTATCATGTGATTCAATGTTCCCTGGGGCTTCTGACCTTTTCCAGCTGCATGTGTTGAATTTAGTTTCCTACGCATTGATTAAAAACAGAGTCTGACGTCACTGCCTTGGTGTGATCCCTGCCGTTGGTTTGGTCCTGAAGGTTTTGGAGCCATCTGTGCTGAAGGACAAAATGATCTTCTATCCATCACCTTCACGTTGTTGAATCAAGTTTTAATATGTACAGTACAGTGTGTAATTGACTCGAGGTGATCTTCTAAGATAGGACCTGTACACCTTTGGATTAAAATACACTGATCTTTTTCAGCTGTTAATCTCAACCTGATGGATGCTTTAAAGAATATAGCTGCACTGTATAGTCAGATTTTAACTTGTAGGACTTTTCACAAAGATATTTCAGTTCTTTCGTGGAAAAATAGGGCTATGTTCTGTCTTTTAAAATGTCATGTATTTTCTGCATTTGACGGAGTGCTGCTTTATTTAGCAATAAAGCTCTTTCTGTTTATTTCACTATGAGGCAAAGGATTAATGTGAGAGATATCGGATACTGTGTGTGGTCAGATCTGAGCCTGTGTTGACAGATTAACTGGACACACAAGGTATTGCAACGGCAGCCTACAACCTCACAGTTTCCTGTCATAAGCAACCATATCCAAACCTAATACCAAAACCACAACTGTATATATCTGAAATCAACTCACAGCTCAGTAAAATTACATATAATGTAAAAAAATGACATAGGAATCATTATCCACATGTTCAGTTCTTACTGTACTTTACATCTTGCTTTATAGGTTCTCCATACCATTTGCTTGCTTTATAGGATCTCCATACCATTTGTGTGCTTTATAGGATCCCCATACCATTTCATGTACATGAAATTCCATTTCATTATATCAGCACATTGGACTACTTGTCAAATACTATCAGAACATTGGGCAGCTTGGCAAATACTTGAATATCTATGTAGTTTGTCACTGCATTCACATTTCGTTATTGCATTATGGGTATTGCTACATTAGGTTACTATTCCAACTGCAGATGTACTAATCTGCACATGGATTTACACATCATAAAAGTGTTATCTGTGGTGTACTGTGTAACATTGCTGTCCAGGGTTCTGGTTCAGTCCTGAGCTTGGGTTACTTTCAGTGTGGAATTTCGCATGTTTTTCTGTCTTTGAGGGTTTCCTATTGGTTTTTTTTTTATTCTTTAATTCTCTCACTTATTCTGTATACCACTTATCCAGGGGACTTGGGCACTGGACTGGACAGGGTACCAGTCTGTTGCAGGGTGCACCAGCACACACTCAGTCACACTATAGACAATTTGGAAACACAAGTTAGCCTACTCTGCATATCTTTGGAAGGTGGGAGAATCCCAGAACACCTGGTGGAAGCCCACCAAGCACATGCAGAACCTGCAAACTCCAGGCTAACAGACCCAATGCAAAACGCAAACCTTGGGTGCTGGAGGTTTGGGGTTCTTCCATTTTCTCACACATTCAAAATCATACTGGTAGGTGTACTGGCTTCAATAAGTTGCTCCATGTTGAGCATATTAATATATTCATGTCTCACACCCATTGTTTCCTGGACAGGCTTTTGATCCACTATTATTTTGACCAGGATGATGTCGTTACTGAAGATAAATAAATAAATGAAAACCTCATGGTCATGTTGTAGGTCTATATCCATACCATGGCTCTAATATTAACATGCTGCTAAATATCTTTCTTTCATCCAGAGCTTATCCATGCAACACTGGGTGTGAGGTAGGAATTCATGTACACACACATTCACATACATCTAGGAGCAATTTTGCATAGCCAGTCCACCTACTTACATGCTTTTTGGGTGGTGCGGCAAAAGCTTAGGAGAACCTCAAGGAACCCACTAAAAAATGTGGAGAACATGAGAAACCTATGGATTGAACCTTGAATCACTACCCACTGTGCATATCATCTCACACCTCTTAATATCCTGATTAACTGAATCAGCTGTTCTAGGTAACAGCTAAAGCTAAACATTTTAGGACACAGTTTATTTTACCTTTGATCTTTGCGCATTGCACATTGCTTAACACAGGAGGCTACGATCCTATTTGCTTGATACCTTTAGATATACGAGGGCTGTACAGAAACTAATGCAAATTGCAGATGTTGGTACAGCAAATCTTACTCTATACAAAGGTGCTACTCAACAAAGTCTCCATTAACATGCAATGACACCATTGATGTGCACAGTGGAATGAGCGATGAAGATAAAACATCCAACGGAAGACCATCGACTGTTTGAAAGGGGATTAGAGAGTTGGATTTACTCTACAAACATATGCAATTTGAATGATCTATGTCGATTAATAAAAAAACAAACAAAAAAACGCACCTTTACATTACTTTCCATATAGTGTGTAGTTGCATTTCTTTATTAAACGTTTTACCGTGCATGCAGATTCATATTGCTTTGTTTAAAATGAAGTGCTCTTAATAATAATAATAATAATAATAATAATAATATAAAACCCCTCCTTTTTCCTATTTTACCTTGCGCCTGTGTCTGGCAGTGTCATTTTTCACTGTTGATGGAAGTTGCTCAGTCGTGCTTACAAGCCATTTCTCTTGTTTCACGAGGCTGTTTTACAGCAATATGCATAGAAAGTAAGCCGGAGAAAATCCAATTTGTAATCCTGTTGGGCTGGTAAACCTCCGCGGTCTTATTTTCTCTGCACTGTTTTAAGATGGCTGTGTCTATATTAAAATTTTGGAATATGCCTTTTGCTGTGTCATTCACAGAGGCGAGATGAAAATCTCCCCACTGGCATGAATGACCATATTAGTGTAATGGCATTTTTCATGCATTGCATTATTTCCCTCTTTATGTCAACTCCTCTGAAAGGATGGTCTCAGTTTAAGATCTTCAAGAATCGTATTAGTAAATGAGTAATAGTAAAAGTTGTTGATATGGGTTGGTGGGTAATGTTCCTGATGTAATATGGTAAGATTCAGTATATGTAAAAGTTATATTATTTAAAAGATAACCTTAATTAAATATCCATAAGAAAAAAAATATTGTATACTGTTCTTCAGCCCCCCCC
>JAOVVA010000009.1:19244508-19275143 GCA_028565275.1 Leiocassis micropogon | reverse complement strand
ATTTCCATATTATGATAATATGGACCATATATATATATATATATATGGTCCATATTATCATAATATATACATAATAAAATTTTATACTGTATGTAAAAATTCCTTTGATATTCTGGTCCATATTGTCATAATTGTGTCATGTACATGAATATACTTACTTATATATAAAGGATATATCAACAGGTCCATGAAATTTGGAACAAACATAACTTTTTAGAATAGAATTTTTAGAAGTTGAAATAAAACACTCAAGATGTGAGAGAAGTCAAGACATTTAAATTTAATTCAAGGGGTTTGATAAAATTTTGGAATTAACCATTCAGGAATTACAGCCATTATCAGAAACATACTGTAAATAAATGGAACAAATGGCTAACAAGTACAGTACAGTAGTTGCATGGTGAGGTGTGGCGTATTCCCTTGTTACTCCATGATTAATTGGAGGTGATTCCAAGTGTTAAATGTGCATTTGGTAGCTGTTCAAACTCAACATGAGATGAAGGTGGGCATCTTTAAGCTGAAAATAAAATAAAAACAAAATAAATAATCAGAGAGATAGCCGATACAACAGGTTGGCCGATACAACAGGTTGGAACTTTCTTAAAATGCAGGAATTAACTGGCAAGCTCAGCAAAAACAAAAGGCCTACAGAAGGCAACTAAAGTAGATGACTATACTGTAGAATCCTTTCCATGGTGAGTAAGAGCTCTTTAACTACATCTGGCCAAGTCAATAAACGCTCTTGAGGTAGGCATGTCATTGGCAAGTCTACAGTCAAGAGATGGATTTGTGAAGTAAATAGAGACATTTAGACTTTGCCAGAACACTTTGTCAGATTTTCTGGACTGATGAAACCAAAATTCATTTGTACTAGAACGATGGTAGGAGAAAAATATGAAGAAAGAAAGAAATAGCTCATGATCCAAAGAATACCAGGATCTGTCAAACATGGTGGAGGAAGTGTTATGGCATAAGCATGTTTGGCTGCAAATGGAACCATGTCACAGGTGTTTACTGTTGACCTGACCGCTGATAAAAGTAGCAAGATACATTATAAAATGTACTGGACTATATACTGGATAATGATCCAAACCATACAGTGAACGCTACCCAAGGCAAAAAAATGGGATATTCTTCACCAGCCAAGTCAGCCACACAACTCTTAACCAAATATCACCCAAATGTGTTTCACTTTTTGAAGATGAGACTAAAGGCAGAAGCTGCAGTATAGGCCTGGCAAAGCATCTTGAGGGAGGAAACTCAGCATTTGGTCATGTCCATGGGTTCCAAACATCAGGCTGTCATTGACTGCAAAGGACTTTCTTCCAAGTATTAAAAGCAATTCTTCTGTTTGTAATTATGCTAGTTTGTTCCATTACCTATGAGATCCAAAATTGGTGTGCGTATAAAAATAGCTGTAATTACTGAATGGTTAACGCCACACTTCTGTCAAACCCCTTGAAATAAAGCTGAAAGTCATGACTTTCTCATCTTGAGTGTTTTATTTCATATGAATGTAAAAATGTATGGACCTGACTATATGTTAATTACAGGGAAACTTACATATACTTTTTTTTGTCTGTGGGCTCTTTTATGTCACACAGCTGGAGCGGGAGCCATATTCGTTGGGGTCAGCCCTTCCGCCTGCGCCATCTCTCCACTGGCCACTACCTAGGTCAGACAGAGGACCGTGGCCTGGTGCTGCTAGACAGAGAGAAGTCTGACACTGCTGCTACATCATTCTGCTACAGGCCAAGCAAGGTTTGCTATAAAAACTGCATATCAGTTTAGGGAGGGTTTTAAAACTCATGTCACCTGCTGTGATAAATCATTTTCAAAATAGGTGATACCAATAACTTACATGGTGCAATGTGTCTGTGGTATCTCTCTCTCTCTCTCTCTCTCTCTCTCTCACACACACACACACACACACACACACACACACACACACACACACACACACACACACACACACACACACACACACTTCATGAACAGTGAGAGAGAACCTGTCTGTGTCTGTTCCAGAGATGTAATTTCTATAGTGGTGTTCCAGTTATTTAATCCTAAACAGCGAATTCATCATTATTGTAGACATTAATTAGTCACGACTTAGCTGGAAGAAGTTGTTATGCAGAAAGGTCATTGGCCTGCCTTTCTCTGCCTGTGATTTATTCAGTCTTAACAGCATTTGTTTTTGCACTTAGAAATTGCTGTCAACTTAATTTAATGCTTCAAATATTTCTGAAGTCAATAATGACAAATACTCCAGATGGGGAGATTGAGGACACAACAATTTCACAGCCTTTCTAATTGTTTATTTCTTTTGTCCATCTTTTGCAGGAGAAAGTTGAGACTGGGCCAAAGCGGGACATTGACGGCATGGGGGTGGCAGAGATCAAGTACGGCGATTCAGTCTGTTTCATCATGCATGTGGCCACAGGGTTGTGGCTGTCCTATCAGGCGCCGGATGCAAAATCCTCCCGCCTTGGGCCGCTCAAGAGAAGGGTGAGGAGACAAACCTGGTTTAAATGTTGAGAAAATTAGGGCCCCATGCACCTCACCCTATAAGCTCATGAAGTCCGGAAAGGAAAGTTGACGATCTTAGACCACATGGCTTTAAATGTCTGCATCTGTGTATGCCCAAGCTATGACCTAAGCTCTGATCTGATGGCTTGTGAGACAGACGACCGTTAGCATGTGTATGCGTAACTGCAGTAGCCTCGGGTTCCATACCATGCTTTAAATGTGATAATGCTGTAGGCACAGTGACAGTATTTTGTGAGAGTGGTCTGACTTAGAGGTTGCTTCCTCAGCGCTGTGGCATGCAGCTTGGTTCTGGGACAAAATCCAGAAACAACACCACCACTTCCGAGAACATATTGAACAATTACCTAATTAATAGACATCAAAACCTCCTAGAGCAGGGGTGCTGAACTTCACTTCTGGAGGGCTCCCAAGTGGAAGTTTTTTGGTCCAGTAAGATCACATCCCAAAGTATTTTATACCTCAGAAATTGGTGCATTATTACCTCCTTAATGAATGAACTTACATTCTTATTTAAAGATTCCTGATGTTCTAAAGACTTTCCACTATTCTTGCAGTAAGTGGAACATAATATGTATATCATGACTGAAAAACAATCAGATTTGAAAATCAATCAGATTTAGGAAATTACCAGTTTGTCTGATTATTCATATTCATAACGCGTTATGATGTCAATCCCAACACAATGTCAAGCCCCTGTTCTGAAGTAGGTAACACTTTCTTAAAGTTGTGGAATTATTACAGATTGCTATAGCACTGGCTGATGTAAGGCTCATGTAAATGCCTCATAGCTTTTATTTCTTCGCTGTTTTCAATATATGTAAATGCACTTTTTTGTAATAATCTTATAAAGGAGGACTCTACTTGAAGTCTCTTTCTCTGGATACTGTAAATACGTTTGTGAGCAAGTGTGTATGTTGTATGCAGGCCTTTCTCTATCCAGAGGGCCATATGGATGATGGACTAATTCTGCAGCTCTGCCAACATGAGGAGTCCAGAGCAGCTCGCATCATCCGCAACACCACACAACTCTTTACCCAGTTCATCAGGTACTTTTTTATTACCTTGATGTAGGTGTATGGTATATTAAAGGATTCTTTACCAAGAATTTGGGAGTGGTATTTAGAGCTAGAAGCAGTTACAGTAGTTATCTTTTTTTGAGCCAAAATGACCTGTTCTGCAGAAAGTGTTTCAATAGCATAAATATATTTGCAAGCCCCGGTAATGATCCTCGACATGAAGGACGGGTCATCCACGGCAGACTTGGCAGACTTCCATGCGATGTTCTTTTTGCTCCTGGGTCAGGAGCCTGGGGATGAACTTGGTAGCAACATGGCGTATGTTTAAATCACACATGAGGATTGTCTGCCTGTTTTGAATGACACACTGAAAATGGCTGCAATGTTGTGGCTTTTTCTCCGATGATCATCATGCACAAGTTGCTGAATGGTTTCCATATTTTTGGGGGTTGAGCTTTTGGAAGATCTTCCTGATCTTTCGTCATCCTCCAGTTCCTCCGTGCTTGCCATTTAAAAAACCTCAAATGACTCATTGTAGTATCGCCGTAAACTTGCAGAATTATGAGTCTTGGTGGCAGGAATTGATGCAGAATTTCCAGTTTACTCGTTGTTCTAACATGATGAAATAGGAGATGTGGTACATTGGTCAGAATAGCACCAGTTGCACAGCTCCTGATGCACACCGGCCGATGTCTTTTGGCACACTGACTTATGAAGTTCTGTGCTCCCTGTGACTGTGCCTGTAGCCTTGCGCTGCAATCTTTTGGTTTGTTACAAAACTAGTCTCAAAACTTTTTGATAGCACCTTACATATGGCCAAAAGTATGTGGACCCCTCTCCTAATTATTGTGTTCAGGTTTGCTTTTCATCCACACCCATTGCATACATACCATGTAATAGCCATGTCATTTCCTTTTTTTTTGGATTTTCTCCCTAATTTAGTCGTATCCAATTCCTCCCCGTCATTAGGGCGCCCGCACATTAAGGCTACTACAACCACTCGGACAGAAGGGCCGAAGATTATTACATTTTCTCCGAACCACGTGACGCCAGCCCCGTGAGCACTTTACCACTGCGCCACTCGGAGGCCATTAGTTATGCCATTTCCATAGACAAAATATGGCAGTAGAAGGGTTATACTGAATAGCTTGGTGACTTTTAATGTGGCACTCTCATAGAATGCCACCTTCTAAACAAGGCTATTAATTACATTTCTGCACTGTTGGATCAGTCCTTGTTAACTTCAAATACAATTATTGTGAAATGGAAGCATCTAGATGCGACTACAGCTCAGCCACAACGTGATAGACCAGTGGGCTTCTTAGTGCTGAAGCACACAACATGCAAAAATTGCACGTTTTCAGAGTTGCTGGGTATGGAAGTGAGTTTTCATGACAAGCAGCTTCACGCAAGCCTAAGATCATTACACACAATGCCAAGATTTGGTTGGAGAATGCCACCATTGGACTCTAAAGCATTGAAAATGTGTTCCATGGAGTGATAAATCACATTTTACTACCTGGCAGTCAAATGGATGGAGGTTTCCAGGAGAAGGATACCTACTAGAATGCATTGTGCCAATGCCAGTTTTTTTTTTTTTTTTTACAGGTTTAACACCCTGAGCCAGTCCTCGCTTCAGTGCCAACAAATGTTCTTTCAACTGAATGGGCACAAATTCCCCCAGACACACTCCAAAATCTAGTGGAAAGCCTTCATGCAAGAGCAGAGGCTCTTATAACTGCAAAGGTGGACCAGCGTCTTAAAATAAAAAGCCCATGGATTTGAATAGGATGTCCAACAAGTTTATATAGGTGTCATAGTCATAGTCATGTGTGCACATATTGTGGACAGTATAGTGAAGTCGTTTAGACGTCTTGAATTACTGCAAGAGCTGGTCATGTTAAGAAAACTCACATATGTGCTTACATTCATGTATAGCATTTGAAGAGTTTTCTACTTCCTTATATTAAATACTCCTTATATTGCCTTTCCATAATGCAGTTGAAGTCCTGGGATGTATAATAAAATGTATATTTTCAAATGATATATTGATATATTGATTTATTGATATAGAACCAGAAATTTCACTTTCGCACTCTTCATGTGTCGTCAGAGGGCTGGATGAACTGAAGGGCGAGAAAGCATCAGGGGTGAGTCTGCCGGTGGGAGAGGTACTACAGACCCTGGAGGACCTCATCACTTACTTCCAACAGCCTGACTCGGAGCTAGAACATGAGGAGAAACAGAGGCAACTTCGCTCGCTCATCAAACGCCAGGACCTTTTTAAAGAGGAGGTAAGATCATTACCTTCTGAAAAGCACATCAAAGCACATCATATGGTTTTTAAAAAATGGCAGTATTCTTCAACCTATCAACAGCTGTTGACTTTTCAAGGTTTGCAAGGTTTTATTGGAAACTAGGAACATTGGGTGTAAGTTGGGAGTACACCCTAACTGGGATGGCAGTCAATTGCAATGAGCACGCATACACACACACACACATGCACACACAAACTTGGGTTCAGGATCGGACTGGGGTCCCTAGGGGAACACGATGAACTCCACAAAAAAAAAATTAAGTTACACTAAGATTAATAAAGTACCCTAAGATTAAGAATGTACTGTAGTGATGGATGATGTCCTTCTTTTTCTTTCTATTTTAGGGAATGCTTACACTGGTCTCTATCTGTATCGACCGACTCAATGTGTACAACAGTGCTGCTGAGTTTGAGGAATTTGCAGGGGAAGAGGCAGGAGAGGCCTGGAAGGACATCTTAAACCTCCTCTATGAGTTGCTTGGTAGGCGTGCCATCACATGATATGTACACATAAACACACACGCACACACTCCCTTCATGATAGGATTGATGGCAGAAAGCTGATGACATTTACGTGTACTTAAAGGCGTGAAATATAAAGGTGATGTTTGATGTTGCTGTGAAGGATATCACTCATTCGTCGTCTATACCGCTTTATCCCGTATATGGCGTGGGGTGGGGTAGACTCTGCATGGGATGCCATGCCATCATAGTGCACACATACACACGCTCAAAAGCTCATTCTCACACTATGGACAATTTAGGAACACCAATTTAGCCTAATTTGCATGTCCTTGGACTGTGGGAGGAAACCGGAGTACCTAGAGAAAATCCACCAAACTTTAGGTGAATAATACAAACCCATGCAAACAGACCTGAGGTGGGAACCGAACCCCGACCATGGCGGTGCAAGGGTACTAAGCCACCAAATGTTCCTACACTTGACTTATGACTTATAACCCAGCTGAGAGTTGACAACATACATTAATCCAGTATACAGTATATGAACTGTACCTTTATTTAACTGTGTATGAGGTCATATAATTAACATGGGTAGCAAGGTTTCAACAAATTTTTCATCTCAACGAAATCTCAAGAACTACACAAAAAGCCTGATTCTAGCCAGAAATTCTTACATTGGGAAAAGAAGATATTTTTCTGTTTTCCCAGCCTTCACATGGTCTACAAATTATCCACACCACAGCTAATCCATTGGCCTGTATGAGTGATTGTTGCAGTTCTCATTTTTCATCACTGGGCACAATGACTGTGACGCTAAGTGCTGCAGTGTGCGTGCTGTGGTGTACAATTGCAGAACATCTAGAAAGGCAGGCAAATGAATGGAAAAGCAGTTTATATCTGTCAAATAGAAACATTAAAAAAAGCATTACTCGTAACTTCAAAGACATAAGCAGTTCAATGAAATTTATTGAACGGCTGATGTACTGTAAACAATGTCCCTGTCTGCCTGACCTGCACTCAGGGACAAGCTTCCACTGATTAGTAAAAATAAATAAATAAATACATTATAGCCCTGTTTTATAGCTTACATACATTTCCTATCTCTTTCTGATACTCTCCCTTAACTGTAAAGAGACCCTTTTCAGTTCCAGCTTGTTTTAGGAGCCTTCATTGGGTTTAGGTGAATCTCTGAAAGGGTTCAGGTTTCCATTCTCTGTGCTTTGCGTTTAGTTTGCAGATGTTTATCTCTCTATACTATATATTTGTTTTAGCATTATATTTTACTGAGATAACTAAATATGATTTTTACAAGCATAAAAAGCAAAAAATCTTTACTTTGACTAATTTACAAGATACCTTGGCACCCTCCAGGGTTTGATTCCCTTCTCTGGGCCTGTGTGCATAGAGTTTAAATGTTCTCCCTGGGCATGGTGGGTTTCTTCTGGGTGCTTCGGTTTCGTCCCACAGTCCAAAGACATGCAGATTCATCTGATTGGCATTCCCAAATTGCTAGTGTCAAAATGAAGGTGTGAGTATGTGTGTGTACCCTGTGATGGATTGACACCCCTTCCAGGGTGTACCCTGCCTCGTGCCCTAAGTCTCCTGAGATAGGCTCTAGGCCCCTGCGACCATGAATACAGAATAAAGTGGAATAGAAAATAAATGAGTGAGTTTGAACTTGTAAAATGTCTTTTTATATTTAGGCAAGTACATACAGCTTTTATTTATATTAAGAAATCTCTGTGGGTAAAAATCTGCCATGGTTCACTTTAATTGCCTGATACCTTCATCAGGCAACTACAAACAAGCCTCTCTCACAGCAAAATGTGCAGGTGACCCTCAGGAGAGGCTGAAGGGCAGGACTATAGGCATGATGCATCAGTCTGCTGACATCAGCCTGTTTTTGTGTCTTTGACTGATTCATGTATTGCCTTACTGTTTGGACGTGTTCATTTTAGAGTGACAAAAGACATTTGGATCCACTACCACAATTAATTTTTTTTTAAGAGTAATGAAACAAAGAAACCTTTGCATAGCTCATATGTAAAACTGGGATAAATTATATAGTTTCTTTGTTCTAAAATTATTTATATTAACTTATATAAATACTTAATATAAGTTATATATATATAACTTATATAAAAACTTAATATTTAATATTTATATTGTTAATAACTTAACAGTCAACCCTTGGTAATGAGTCAAGTACTACAGTCCTGATGGAACACATTGAAGCGTGAGGCAGTATCAGGGTGCATATCTTTCTGCATATCTTGCATACATCACAGTGGTAAATACTGTAGCTTTTAAGCAGATGAATGACTCTCGGTGTAAAGGACATGACAAATGCATGATTGTGGCCTTGCTATGTATTGAGAAAACCCAACATCTTTTTGTATTTTTTTCACTCTTGTCCTCCAGCCGCCCTGATCCGAGGGAACAGACCCAACTGTACACAGTTCTCGCGCAAACTGGACTGGCTAGTCAGCAAACTGGAGCGTCTGGAGTCCTCCTCAGGTACCTCACAGGCAGAGTTATGTGTTTATAACTGTTCTTATTTTGTATGCACTACCTTAGTTTAGTGTACTGTCACATGGTCCACTAGCTGCAGCTGCACAAATAATTGGTTTTTGTTGCTTCTTGGCTCAGAGCACATTAGGAGGAAGCTGCAGTATGCTTAACCAACACTCTGTGCGCTTTGCTTGTGCCTCGACAATATTTCATAGTAAGAGTGTACAGACTTATAATACTGAACAGCCTGTGTTATAAGCAAGTGGTTTTTCTGTGCAGGCATCCTGGAGGCGCTGCACTGTATCCTCACAGAGAGTCCAGAGGCTCTAAACATCATCCAGAAAGACCACATTAGATCCATCATTTCCCTTCTCTATAAACATGGACGCAACCACAAGGTCAGTTTAGCCTCACTTCACACACACACACACACACACACACACACACACACACACACACACACACACACACACACACACACACAAGTGAAAATGTAGAGGTGCTTTAAAATGGACTGTTTGGAGCTTCTGCCTTCGATTTTTCAGTGGCATGTAACAGGACAAATTTCAACCATCATAGCAATGTAAACATAACAATCCTAACAACCATAAACCTAATTTTACTGTTAGATTTTAACAACAAAAAAAGCAAGAGCTTTTTTTCTTCAGAAAAGCCAATGCAGCACAGAACGCTGCACATGGGTCTTAGCAGGTAAAGAACCCAAGGCTGCTGACCTGGCCTCATATCTCCCCAGAGGCCAATCCGATTAAGCATTCATGGGATGTGCCCGACAAACAAATCCAAACCACGCAGGGTCCGCCCCGCCGCCCATAGTACCCAAAGCATCTGCTGCCAATATCCTGGTGCCAGGCACCACAGCACAGTCCCAGAGGTCATGCGGGCGCACGCCTCCCCAGTGGCACAAGGGAATATACACTATACTGGGCATAATGCTTTGCATTGTAATATTATAGTTGATGTGTACTGTATATATTTTGTGTGTGGATGAAATGATCCACAATACAGTGCAGCTATATGACACAGTAACAAGCTGCTGTTTTAAATGAACGAAACATTACATATTGTGATGTACAAAAGGAATCTGAATTCTTTTAACTGTCTGAGTGAACACACACACACACACTCACACTCACACTCACACACACACACACACACACACACACACACAGAAAGAGAGAGAGATTTTATATTGCAGTCAATACATTCCAAGAAAGTATAAGTGGAATGTATAACGTTGGGTCATTTAGAACTGATAGATCTTCTAATGTTTTAATAGCAGCTCTAAGGCCTGAGTATTAAAAAGCTCTTTGTCTCAACCGCTTCTCTGCAGATTCTGGATATCCTCTGCTCTCTTTGTGTCTGTAATGGGGTGGCAGTCCGAGCCAATCAGAACATCATCTGTGACCACCTGCTTCCAAGAAGGGATCTGCTGCTCCAAACACGTTTGGTTAATGATGTGCAAAGGTAACAACAATTTACTGGTGTATACTGTACATATACATATATACAGAATGTATATATGGTCAATAGTAGAGGCTATAGTATATTATAGTATATATAGTAAACTCGTACATTTTTTTCTACTGTTAACAGCATCAGGCCAAACATCTTCCTGGGTATAAGTGAGGGATCAGCTCAATATAAGAAGTGGTACTTTGAGCTGATGATTGATCAGGTGGACCATTTTGTCACAAGTGAATCCACTCATCTGCGTGTAGGCTGGGCCAGCACTAAAGGATATGCTCCCTACCCTGGGGGTGGAGAGGGCTGGGGGGGCAACGGTGTTGGTGATGATCTCTACTCCTACGCCTTTGATGGACTTCATCTGTGGTCAGGTGTGTTGTACAGTATTTACTGTGTGTGTATCAACAAAGTTGGCATTTGGGTATCAATAGTGAACAGTATTAGTGAATAGTATACAGTACACTCACTCACTCATTCACTCACTCACCAACTTACACATTGTCTATACCACTTTATCCTGTATGCAGGGTCACAAGGGACCCCGGAGCCTATCCTAAGGCACAAAGCGGGGTACACACACCACATATCCATCACAGGGCACACACATATACACACTTACGCCTCATTCACACATACGAGCAATTTGGGAACGCCAATTAGCCTAATCTGCATGTCTTTGGACTGTGGGAGGATTTTAGATGTGAATGGCATAGTGGTTAGCTCTGTGGCCTCGCACCTTCAGGGTTGAGGGTTTGATTCTCATCTCAGGTCTGTGTGAGTGGAGCTTGCATGTTCTGCCTGTGCTTGGCGGGTTTCCTCCAGGTACTTCGGTTTCCTCCCACAGTCCAAAAACCTGCAGATTAGGCTAATTGGCGTTCCCAAAATGCCCGTAGTGTGTGGAAGACATGGCGTTTCTAAATTCTCCGCAGTGAGTAAGCGCATGCTTGTGTGCCCTGAGATGGATTGGCACTCCATCTCAACTGGTACCCCAACTTGTGCCCAGAGTCATCAGGCTCCAGGCCTTCCATGACCGTGTACAGGAGGAGGGGCATAGTGAATGAGTGATATTTTACCTAAAAAGCCTTCCAAAACAAAAACATATACTTGTGTACAATAATTGTGAGTTATTTCAGTCTTACTTCTCACCGACAATTACAGTATAAATGAATAAATATATAAATGTGCCATACAATTACATTTGGAATACCACAAATATCTTGTATTTATTATTACTTTTAGGAGGTAATTATAAAAAAATATGCAAGATTTAGAGTATGCTAGACTATGCATTTCAATATAGTTTGTTAATATGTTTAAATCAATGAAAGGATTTCAGAATTTTTGTTTATTAATTATTGTTTTTTACTTTTATTACTACTAATAATACTAATATTTATTCTTAAAGCAAATGGCCATCTAAATTGCTTTTGCACTGATGACCTCAAGCATGTGTCAAGTGTCAAAACCTTCGATATTGGTTACTCACATTGGCTTTTAAATTATTTCATAAATACTTATTATTTAATGCAAATGTGTATGTTAAAAAGTCATTATGTAGCCTTCATGTAAGATGTTACAGTTTATTTCAACTTATTATTTCTAGGTTAAAATGACCTTTACTTCTAACAAATATGTGGGAAATTCATTATTAGCATTGCTCCACTTTTAGTAAAATAGCTTGAATAAAACATATGGGCTAAAGGTATACTCGGATAATGGTGCAGCTCAGCATGACTCCATGATAATGTGTTGCAGGGAGAATTCCGCGGGCCGTGGCCTCCATTAACCAGCACTTGCTGACCTCTGATGACGTGGTGAGCTGTTGTCTGGACCTCGGCGCCCCCAGCATGTCCTTCCGCATTAATGGCCAGCCCGTGCAGGGAATGTTCGAGGATTTCAACACGGACGGTTTCTTCTTCCCTGTTGTCAGCTTCTCAGCAGGAGTCAAGTGAGTCACGCAGTCAGCATCACCACAGGCTCCTCACCTCTCCTGCTTTATTATATTTGTACATAAATAACTGCCACGAATACGAGGACTATACGCACCTGTGTGAAATTACGAAAATGAACAAGTGAAGGGTTTGTTTTGACATTGCTCAAACTTGCATGTGTTTAAATGGTTTGAGGTGGGACAAGAGACAGGTGTATTCAGTCACAATTATTGATGGGGACACAGGGTCCTGCAGAACTGCTCAAAGGTAAATTTCTGGCTATATTTAGGTCAACATTGAACTTGGTGGTTGACATTGAACCTACAGACATTTTTCCACTGGGCTTTTTTCCTATCCATTACCTTTCACCTTGAGACTGCAGACAGGATTTTAGTGATTTATTACCTACTGAGCCTCATACCTTACTTTACACTCTTTCTCCACAACCAAGGTGTTGCTGGGAAATGTGTATTCATAATAATGGTGATGCAAACCAGATAATATGAATAATCAGTGCCCACTTTTACGTCTTTCACTAGGGTTCGTTTCTTGTTGGGTGGTCGCCATGGCGATTTTAAATTCCTACCCCCTGCTGGCTATGCGCCTTGTTATGAAGCCCTTCTCCCCAAAGAAAAGATGCGGGTGGAGCCAGTGAAGGAGTATAAGAGAGATGCAGAGGGAGTGAGGGACTTGCTGGGAACCACCCAATTCCTGTCTCAAGCGACCTTCATTCCCATTCCTGTCAATACTGGCCAGGTGAGACCTTAACAACAAATTTTTCAATTTCTCATCAATGTATATTATTTTATCTTTTACTCTATGCTGTACATTTAGATACTTTCCATTAAAAAAAAATCACACCAATGACTATAAATATCATCTTTGTATTTGTCAGATTGTTCTGCCTCCTCACCTTGAAAATGTACGTGATAAGCTAGCAGAGAACATCCACGAACTCTGGGGTATGAACAAAATTGAGCTCGGCTGGACCTATGGCAAGGTAAGACATCTATATTGACATTCTGTAGACACACCAGAATATCACTGCAATCAAAGGAATTCCCATCTTAAACCAAAGTACTGTGTAGGCAGTGACACCATCTCATTCAGATATTTATCTCTGTTTCATACCGTTCACTTCTCCCTCAAACACTGACCAGCTAGATAAAACCAGGGGAGTGTAAATGAAAAAGTCACCCTGAATTCAGAGTGCCTGACTAATCTTAAACATCCTAAATAGCTACCCAGCAGATGGGCATGTAGATCTCATTTTCAGATAACCGGGCGAAGAATGATGAGAGTGCACAGATGTAATGTGCAGCAGCAGCTCTGGAAACTGCTGACACTCACACACATACACACACACATATACAGTATATAGGTGGAGCTCATTGCAGCAGGGCTTTGGACCGCAATGGCTAATAAAGCAAACTCACTGAATGGCACATTGGCTCAGCAGGAGAAATTCATTAGAAGTTATCACTTTTATTACTCCAAAGATGCTACCTGATCACTTAATTTAGATGGGGGATTTTATCATTCCAGATGTTTACAGGGCTTCAATGACAGCTCATTAGCCCAATGTGACATTGTTCTGGACTTCTGGTAAGAACTTACCACTAGAAGTGACAACCAATTAGGCATGGGATGGCTTTCATGACTTGCCTTAATATTTCATTCCCAAAAGACACAGAATGGATTCCAGATTTTCAGACCGAAATTCAATTTCTACGTAACGCAGTCAGACATGTTTCACACAGGTGACAATACAGATTGGAAGAACAAGGCTAGAATCCAGAAGTACAAGAAGTCTATCAATTACTCTTCCTTAGTCCTTTTTAAAACACTTTTTTTTCCTTCTTTTTTTTAAGGTTCGTGATGACAACAAGAGGCAGCATCCTTGCCTGGTTGACTTCTCCAAGCTGCCTGAAACTGAAAAAAATTATAACCTACAAATGTCAACAGAAACATTAAAGTGAGTGCATATGAACAGTAGGACCATTCGGTTTTAGAGTTAAATTCTTATATTGTGACTTTTAAGGTACTGATTGGTCTGTGAACTAAGTTTAGGCATTTTATTAATTAAATGGTTTTTGAGTCAACATTATATATGCATCACTGGTACTGTGGCTTAGAGTTTAGCACTGTCACCTCCCACCTCCCTGGTTGAGGGTTTCAAATCTTGCCTCTAATCTGTGTGTGTGGAGTTTTCATGTACTCCTTGTGCTTGGTGGGTTTCCTCTTGGTACTCTGGTTTCCTTCCACAGTTTGAACACAAAAGGTGTGGGCTGATTGTTTTTTTCCAAATCGCCCATAGTGTATGATTGAGTGTGTGTACCTGAGCCATGGGATCAGTTTACACCCCATCTGGGGGTGTAAACTGATCCCATGGCTTTTTTTTTTTTCATTGTTCTTTGGAATAGGCATATATATGAGGGTGAGTCAAAATTCTCCAGCTCTGGTTATATTAAAACTGTCTTATCAGCGCTTTCTGTTCAAGGCTGCTGTCTCTCCAGTCACTGCTGTGCAGGTGTGAACATGTTTCATCTGTTCATTTGTAATTGCTGTGCGAGCGAAAATGGATGTCCCACTTGTGATTTGCATGAAAGAAGAAAAAAAAGCAGCGTGCAATGATTAATTTTTTGTGATCCAAGGGTGTGGTACTGAAACACCTCAGGAAAAAGCATAAGTAGAAGCGTTTGGAAATCTATCAACAAAATGGACTGAGACTCTAAGGAAGGTAAAAGTTTTTTTACTCATTGATTACTACGAGCCTGAGAGTTAATGGCAGAGTATGGAACAGGAACATCCTCAATCGTCGACCGAGAAAAAATTCTAAAGGCAACCATCAGCTGGAAAATTGATGTTCAGAGTTTTCTGGGATTCTCAAGGGCCAGTACTGACACATTATCAGGAAAAAAGGTTTAACAATCAACAATGCTCATTAGAGTGAAATTCTTATTGAAGAGCTAAAGTCGAAACTTCGGATTAAGTTTAAATTCAGCCTTATATTAGTCACATATACATTACTGCACAGGTGAATTTTTTATTCTTCAAATATCCCAGCTTTTCAGGGTGGGGTCAGAGTGCAGGGCCAGCCATTATTCGGCACTCCTGGGGCAGACAGGGTTAAGGGCCTTGCTCAAGGGCCCAACATCAGCAGCCGCCACCACCCCTAACTACAGAGGATTGGTATCCAAGGACAACAATGAACATCTGCATACGTTTGCAAACACTGTCGTCACCCTGCAAAAGCTTCATTTTAAAGTGGTAAAGCATCCCCCCTATATTCCTGATCTTGCTTTATCAGATTTTCACCTCTCTGGAACCCTGAAAGCACCCATATGAGGGTGAAGATTCACTTCTGATGAAGAAGTGAAGACAGCTCGTGGCTTGCAGCTCAGTCTAAAACATTTTTAATGAGGCAATACGAAAGCTTGACAGATTATGTCAAAAAACAGGTATTTGTCTTTTTTAAAAGTTAATTAAATTAAATTCTATAGCCAGAGCACGGATAATTTTTAACTCATCCTCGTATTTTATACTAGACAAGTTGCTAACAAAACAGCTGTTTTTTTTTTTGTTTTTTTTTTGCTGCAGCATCCATGCATTTAACCTTTTTACATCCACACGAAGAGACAAACACTGGAATCTTTTTTTTCCTTTCATTTCTAATATCTTTGATGCAATAGTAACAAAAATCTAAGTTTCTTTTTTAAACAGCCCTCAGTAAATAGTAAAAATAAAAAAATCAGAAAAAGCCTATCAACATCTAGTGAACTGTTTTAACATAGCAGCATATGTTTAAATGCTTATGATTACTGTATGAATCTGTAAACTTTCTTTTCTTCCTCCCGGTAATGCAGGACCTTACTAGCTTTGGGATGTCACGTTGTACAAATTAATGTTAATGCTGAAGATGAACTGAAGAAGATCAAACTTCCCAAAGAGTAAGTCCCTATATATGCTGCTTCACTGGCCTGTAACAATGCATAAAATAAAGAAAGTAATGGGATATACGGGATGAGCGGCACGGTGGCTTAGTGGTTAGCACAGTGGCTTTGCACCTCCAAGGTGCGGGATTCGATTCCTGCCCTGGGTCTGTGTGCATGGATTTTGCATGTTCTTCCCATGCTTGGTGGGTTTTCTCCAGGTGCTCCGGTTTCCTCCCACAGTCCAAAGACATTTTCCACTTTTCCATTAATCTATTCAGTAATGATTTTAGACTCTTAAGAAATAGGAATGTACATGAGTGATGGGTCTAAGTTGTTTTTCTTTTTTGTTCAGATATGTGATGTCAAATGGTTATAAGCCTTTGCCACTAGAGCTTTCTGATGTGAAACTGACACCTGGTCAGGAAGTTCTGGTTGATAAACTGGCTGAAAACGCTCATAACGTTTGGGCCAAAGATCGCATTAAACAAGGATGGACTTACGGAATTCAGCAGGTAAATTTATAATGCTTGAAAATGGTGTAAATGTAATAAAAACTACCAGTAAATCCACAATGAAAAGCAAAACCCTGTCTGCATATATGAAGTAAAATTCTTTTTCTTTTTTTTTTCTCTCCGAAGGATTTAAAGAGCAGACGCAATCCTCGTTTGGTGCCATATTCTTTGTTAGATGAGCGCACAAAGAAGTCTAACAGAGACAGCCTTCGAGAGGCAATCCGAACACTAATTGGATACGGATACAACATTGAGCCCCCAGATCAAGAGGGTACGCATGGATCTCAAACTGTTATTATACAAACCACCATTTTGTATTTTGTCAAAAGACAATGAAAGCCATAGCCAGGTTATGATGTCACCACTTTGTCCACAGCTGCCCATGTGGTGGAAAAAATAAGTGTTGAAAACATCCGTTTCTTCCGTGTGGAGAAGAGTTATGCAGTGAAATCAGGGAAATGGTATTTTGAGTTTGAGGCTGTGACCGCAGGAGAAATGTGCGTAGGCTGGGCTCGCCCCAGTTGTAGACCTGACGTCAGCTTGGGCATGGATGACCAAGCCTATGTTTTTGATGGTTTCCGAGTAAGTGTTCCTCTAGTGTTGCTCCAGCAGATTATCAGTTCAGGTTTGGTTGTTTCTTTAAAGTGAAACCTGTCTTGCAGGGTCGACAGGTGCACATGGGCAGCCACTTCTTCGGGAGAACATGGAACAAAGGTGACGTGGTGGGATGCATGATTAACATGGAGGATAAATCCATGATATTTACTCTCAATGGAGAGATCCTTATTACCAACAAGGGTTCTGAGCTCTGCTTCACTGACTTTGAGACTGAAGATGGTGAGTTGTGAAAGTCACATAATTCATTTCATGTTTATTTTACTGGTCCATTCAGAGAATGGGATGAATCAGTAATCATGCTAGAGTTTAATAAAGTTTCCTTTCTTCAGGCTTCATCCCAGTTTGCAGCCTTGGGCTTTCCCAGATTGGCCATATGAACCTGGGAAAAGATGCTAGCACCTTTAAGTATTACACCATGTGTGGCCTTCAGGAGGGCTTTGAGCCTTTTGCTGTCAACATGAACCGAGAGGTTACGATGTGGTTCAGCAAACGCCTTCCTACATTTGTCAATGTGCCAGTGGACCATGAGCACATTGAGGTACTGCTAATCCGAACAGGAAAATATTTGACTTGAATGCATAACTTTATCATGAATTAAACATGCAACTGTACATTTAAACCACATCTTTATGATAGGTGACTAGAATTGATGGGACTGTGGACTCTCCACCATGTCTCAAGGTGAGCCATAAGACATTTGGGACACAGGCTAGTAACAAGGACATGATTTATTGCCGCTTGAGCATGCCTGTTGAGTTTTATTCCAGTCCCAGAAAAATCACCGATATAAACGAGGTGATTGGTGATGGCCAAAGAGCTAAGAAGGTTGACAGTGGAAAGACTGATTATAGCAGCATTACGAAGGTACGAATTTAAATCTCACATTACCTGACATGAATTGATATTGTAGACACAGTTCTTGTTGATAGTCTAAAGCAGCTTCATTGCATTTTTCTTATTTGCTTGCGTTTCAGTATTTCTACTCAGTGAGGGTGTTTGCAGGTCAGGATCCTGCCTCAGTATGGGTAGGCTGGGTAACACCAGACTACCACTACTACAGCAAGAAATTTAACCTGAGCAAAGTCCGCACAGTCACTGTAACTCTTGGGGATGAACGTGGCCGCGTTCATGAGAGGTCAGTACATTACCCACAAGGTCAGAATGCACATATTAGTGTAAGTTAATGATATTTAACAAGATGTGGCGGAATAGTCCTAACAACAATAGCATCGGTAGCCCTTAAATTGTAGAAAGCGTGAAGCAACCCGGTGCAGTGGGTTAAAAGTATGTGTACTTCTGACAGTCACACCTGCACTGTATGTAAGGCTACTCCAGACTATTGTCACAAGGTAGAAACTAACCCCACAATAGTCTAGAATGTCTTCTATAACATTAACATTTCCCCTTTCCTGGAACCAAGGAGCCCAAACAGTCAGTGCTTTTGTGCACATATGATTCACCACGGTTGGAGTGAAATAACTGGAGTGGCCTAACCACAACCTCACTGAATACCTTTGGGATGAATTTGTATGCTGACAGCGTGCCAAGTCTCCTCAACTGACATCAGTGCTTGACCTCACAAATGCTGTTGATGGCTAAGCCATCAGATGCGTCCCAAAAGAACAAAAATGATTATAAAAGCTAAAAAGGGATGTGGCATAGGTGGGGGGCTAAATCTATAAATGGATGCTCAACAAGCACATACTGTACAGGTGTGACTGGTCAGAGGTCTTCCTATTTTTAGCCATATAATGTATGAACATTATATTTTTTACGTCGTGCTCTGATTCACCCATTGTGTTTTATCTGTGCTGTTTCTCCAGTGTTAGAAGGAGCAATTGCTACATGGTGTGCGCTGGTGACATTTCTAGTAGTTCATCTGGACGAAGTAACGTTGACCTCATAATTGGATGTCATATTGATCTGGCCTCTGGCCTTGTCTCATTCACTGCCAACAACAAGGAGCTGCCTATTGCATATCAGGTTCTTTTGATTTATGGATCTTATTTAAATAATTGAGTAATGTAGTCATCACTTTAGTTTGAAACATTTGAAACAAGTCCTGTTGGGACTATCCAGTTGCAGAATTATGTTGTGCAGATTTTTAATATACTGTAACCCATTCAGATTACAGACAGTCATTCACTTTACAGTATGAAACTGAGCTTGCCAGTTATTTTTTCCATATGCAGATTGAAGAAGCATATGAATAAGTATGGAAGTCTGAGAATATAAAGAGGGTGATGGTCATGGCATGTTCTCATCATGTTCATCATGGACATTTGTTTCCACTGTCACACAGTTGCTGTGAATTTAATACCCCATCTTGCTTCAGTACATATTGCACAAGGAAGAAGTTATAGACAAGTGTAAATGTCTAAGCAGTACTTGAAACCATAGTCAATTCTGAAATGTAGCTAACAATATAAAAGGAGTTGTTTGATATGAGCTTCCAGTCAGTCTGCCTTACCTGAATAAAGCTCTTATGTGCTCTCTTATCTTAGTTTGCCTGGGGCTTTAAATCAAAAATGCTGAACCAGTGCCAGATTCTAATTGGTGCTAGGGAGCAATATGAATTTATTATACTGTCTCAGAGAAGAACACATTGTTTGTGATAATATAAGTATACAAGTCATTTTTCTTGCTTTTTCATATCTCATAAGTCATTATCTATCAGGTGGAACCCAACACAAAACTGTTCCCTGCGGTGTTTGTTGAGCCCACAAGCCCAAACCTGTTTCAGTTTGAGTTTCCAAAGATCAAAGTAAGTCCTTCCTTGTAGAATAATGTTCGATCATTTAAGAAGATTTAAAAGTTAATTATATCTAATAATAATAATTATAATAATATTTATTCCACGTAGGATGCTATGCCACTGTCATCTGCCATTTTCAAAAGTCTTCATAGTAACCCAGAACCACAGTGCCCTCCAAGGTTGGATGTACAGACCATTGTAGCTGTTCTGTGGAGCAGGATGCCCAACACTTTCCTCTCAGTGGAAACAGCACGTGTCAGCGAGAGGCACGGCTGGGTGGTGCAGTGTCTGGAGCCGCTGCAGATGATGGCAGTGCATATTCCTGAGGAAAACAGGCAAGTGATGTTTTATTTTAATAAAAAAATCTCATGTACATAATTATAAGTTAATCTTATAAAATAAGAAATTAGGAAAATAGGTGCTTATACTGTATGTGGGAGGCCTTTCCTGAAGAGTGGAGGCTGCAAAGGAGGACTACATCTGGAATAGGGCTTGTGCAGCTTATATCAGATTGTCACATGATTTTTGCTGCTACAGCCATCTTGCCGGTCGTACTCACACCTATACAGTTGTCAACCTGCCAAGTCCTTGTCAAAGACTTGTCACAATTTTTTATTCTTAATCAAATGCACCTTTGACAAGCCAGAGTTATTATTTCATACACTGTAGAACTACACAAGATACAGTAAAATGAATATTATTTCAGTCTGCACTCTCCCTTAGACCAGTGGTAGACAGCCGTATGTTAAATGTGTCAGATTTAAGTATCTGACTCCAAAACATTTAATTAACTCTGACTCCAAAGACTTGCTTTCATGCATGCATTAAATAGCCAACAGCTATTATGCTTACAGTAGCTCTCAGGCTTTACGTCTGCTTTTTATGTTCCTTAAAATAACCATGTTTAAAATCTTGCAGTACAATTTTACATCTATATTAGAAATATATGTGATTAAAGGCTTGCTGCTGGACGTTCCCGCAGCCATCTTGTACAAAGTTAATGCTCCTTTTTAATCCTCTCTTGCTCATCATGTGCATTACAATAATCCATAAGAGTGCATTTCTTACTAATTATATTCTCCAAAGGGGATAAAAGCTCATACCTTCATGATAGACATGGATAATAATAATAATAATAATAATAATAATAATAATAATAATAAAGCCTGTTTTGGATTGTTTAAGGGTTTGTATATTAAATATTTATCAATTTTGGTAATGACTATTAACCATGGTCAGTGTTGGGGGACGTTACTTTTTAAAGTAACTAATTACATTACAAAATTATTCATCATTAAAATGTAATCAGCTACATTACAGCATTACTTTCTGATAAAAGTAACTAGTTCGAGTACTTTTCCATTGCAGAAAATGAAAACTCTTTTGTGATTCCTCATGCATGTTGTTTTAGTTAAGACCTTTATAATTATTCTACCATCATCACTCAGCAAAGTTTGGCCCATAATCTGTTAATACTAATACCCCTATCTCACCTACGCGGTTTTGCGCGATGGCCGTAAGTACGGTTTATCATGATTTCCATGAAAGATTTCCATTTTTTCGCATCGGTCCTCGCGGAAGCTCGCAGACCCTACAGAACTTCGCGGAACGTTGGGCGGTCACTCGCGGCAGCTCACGGTGCCTAACACCGCTTCTCACGGCAAATCAAACCGCATAGGTGAGATATGGTATAACAGCAGAAATAATAGAGAGGGCCGGGCTATCTGGATCGGAGCTTGTAGGACGGCTTTCACAAACACACACACACACACACTAACAGAATGACTGCTGTCTGGTTCACGTATTACATAAATTGTCTGAATAACGGATTACATTTTTGAAAATATAACTCAACTGAGTACTTAAATGGCGGACCTAATGCGTTAGATTACTCGTTAGATAATCTAATGTGTTACAAAGTAACCCACTGACCATGGGGGAAACTTTTTTTTTATTAACCAGGTTATTCTGTTATTCTGCAAAATCAAAAGTCTTATTTTAAATTGAACGCCTTTTCCTCCAGTTTGTGAATTTTGTGTGTGAATTTTCTTCCCTAATGGCCTCAAGGTGCATCGACATCATGGAGCTCTCAGAATACGAGGACCTGCGACAGTTCCACTACCACACTCTGAAACTCTACTGCGCTCTCTGTGCTTTGGGAAACACTCGTGTGGCCCACGCGCTCTGCAGCCACCTCGACCAGTCACAGCTTCTTTACACCATTGACAACCAGTACTTGACAGGACAGCTGCGTGAGGGATTTTATGACGTTCTTATCAGCATCCACCTGGAGACAGCAAAAGAAGCACGACTCATGATGAAGAATGAGTTTATCATACCCATCACAGATGACACCCGCAGCATCCGCCTCTTTTCTGATGACTCCAAACGCCACTCGTTGCCTGGCGTGGGACTGAGCACGTCACTCAGCCCTCGGCTTAACTTCTCACCGCCGTGCTTCATCAACACTAAGCGTGAGCACTTATACAGTCCAGAGATCCCACTGGGCATTCTGAAGGAGAAGGCCATCAGCATGCTGACAGAGGCAGTGCAGGGCGGAGGGACTCATATCCGTGACCCTGTAGGGGGCAGTGTGGAATACCAGTTCGTGCCCATACTCAAGCTGATTGCCACTCTGTTGATTATGGGCTCTCTGAGTAGTGAGGAGGTGCGAATCGTTCTCCTGCTTGTTGAACCCAATGTTTTTGGGGAAAGCAAGGAGGAGGAGACACAACTTGTGGCTGTAGAGGAGCCAGCCGAGAAAGAAGAGGCAAGCAGTAATGAGGAGAAAGCTGTGGAGGCAGGGGAGGAAGAGAGCAAAGAACACAAGCAGCCACCCAAAGGTCTTTTGGAGAAGAGCCTGCCTGAATCAGTCAAACATCAGGTCAATACGCAATCATTCGGTGCAAGCAATACACTTTCTAGGGAAGTGGTTCTCAAAATGTGGTCTAGGTACCTACAGGGGTAGTCGTAGAATTTGACGATGAAAAAAAACAAACAATTCTTTTGGAAGGGTCTATGCTAAAACATTATTCTTAGATTGTTTTATTAATTACCCATGCAGAACTTGTTGCAGTGAGTTATTTGAATTCTAAGCCTACTTGACTTAATTACGTCTTTTCAGTATATACAAATCTAAGCTGAGACCTCTGACTGCAAGAAGTTTGAGAACCCTGATCTAGAGAAGCTGCATGTGTTCAAATTTATTCAGTCATTATGGTTTATTATAGTGATTTCACCACCTTGTATTCATTGTGTTTATCGTACAGATGTGTGAACTCCTGCACTATTTCTGTGACTGTGAGCTGAAACAGCGTATTGAGGCCATCGTGGCTTTCTCAGATAGTTTTGTGTCCAAACTGCAGTACAACCAAAAGTTCCGCTACAATGAGCTCATGCTGGCCCTCAACATGTCCGCTGCTATCACTGCCAAGAAGACCAAGGAATTCCGCTCACCTCCCCAAGAGCAGGTAGAACCTGTGCACTCAACATTAAACCACGCACATAAATCTCATTTACTGTACTATTCTAGTCGAGTCAAAGGTGTTTGCTTTAGTCATTTTTCTCACTTGGGTCAGTCGTCTAGAAAAAAGTATGAATTAACAATTCCCAGAAGCCTTTCCATTTCGGTTTGTAATCGCACCTCCGCTGAAGAGCAGATTTATTATCCTTTCTAATAAACACTGATCCGCTGACAATGACAGAGCCGTGGTTTGCTTTTTTTTGCAAGATCAATCTTTTTTTAATATCTCGCACAGTAATATGGCTCACAAATTGTGCCATATTACACACTGGCTAGAAATTAAACTCAACTCACTGTGTAACCAGGGCAACTGACAGATCTGTCACTGAGGAGATGCAGAAATGTAATATTTGCAGTTTCCGAACCCTGTATATTCTTTATTTGCTTATTTAAATCTACCACCCACTTGTCATATGACAGCAACCTGTTCAGAGACCTGCATTTGAGCTCAACTCTGGCCTTTTATCCAGATTAACATGCTTCTGGACTTTGCCTCTGGAGAGGACTGTCCCTGTCCTGAGGACATCCAAGAGGAACTTTATGCCTTCCATGATGACCTGAGAATCCACTGTGGTATGACTTTTGTTACCCCATTTTTTTCCCCTTTTTACTACCCCCCCCCCCCCCGCCCCCCAACACACACACACACACACACACACATAATACACAGTATATTGTATTGTTCTGTATGTTCTTTTCTCATACGTATCATATGTGTGAACATCTAAAATAAATAATACTAGTAAAATGAAATAGAAATGTTTGTGCTCCTTCAGGTATTCCCATAGAAGAAGAAGAGGAGGAACCTGATACATCTATAAAAGGCCGTCTGCTCTCCTTGTTATATAAAATCAAAGGTCGCCCACAGAAAACTGAGGAACAACCATCAGAGGAAGAGCAAGCAGCTCCAAGTAAGTCAATATGACTATATAAAACCGGGACTTCTTTATTCAGTTGTCTTTCGTCTGTCTTTGCCTGGTTTTTGTTCATAGTTTTTGTTACCGCATTTGAATATGTGCTTTATATAGAAACGAATTTCAGTATAATGCAAGCAGAAAAAATTCATGTCAGTCACTCATGAGAAGGAACACATTCAAAACCAGTTTAATACTTCTAGTGGGTGCGTATTTAATTTCATTAAAAGAATTTTTAATCGTAACACATTAATGCTAACAAAGAGCGAAATAACGTCCTTAGTTACATTTATAGCATTGAATTGAAAGCATTCGTTTAATTTAGTAGCGGATTTAAGCATAAAATCACTTGACAAAAGATAGGCCAAGATAACGAATATAGTCACATAAATTGTGAACTGACTAACTGACACTAAATGCTGACTTAAATGTTATAATTTGAAGCAATTCAGGAAGTGATGACCAAAAGGTTACCTGATGAATAAAGAACCATTTCTGCTGCATTTGCTCTAATGGGCTCCTAGATTAATCCTGTTCTCACATGCAAGAAAGCATAAAAATGTTCAGCTGAGAGAGCAACTTTTCTCTCTTAAAAATAATGAAGTGTAGCTGATCCCTTAAGCAATGCAGGTAAAAAATGTGTCATGTTTGCTTCCTCGTCATCCATTTTAAAATATATGCCTAGAGAAACCTAGGAAGACAAGAAGATACACTCGCAGATTTATGACTCTGATGTACAACTCAGACATCAGCTTTTTTTACCTACACACTGATGTTTTATTTATCATTGTACCATTTTTCATTCCAGGAGCTGCTACACAGTCCAACATATACATTATACTGTATTATGAAATCAAAAATTAATTACTATGTCCATCTCTTAACGTTATTATGGTAGACATGGTACTCTAACAGCTACCTACTGTACTACCACTACTATCAGTGATGAGGTCATCACATCATTGAGTTACTTCTTTCATTTAAAAAATGTGATCTGAATAAATTTAAATGTATTTTAATGGTGAATGTTGTATGACCTTGTTAAAGACACCATGGTCTGTCTGTGCATCTTGTCTCAGCCAATTTATTTAACTGATTGTTTAGAAGGAATATCTCAAAGTTACTCAGTATTCTCTTTCTCCATTAGCAAACCTGAAGGAGTTGATCTCTCAGACAATGGTAAGCTGGGCTCAGGAATGCAAAATTCAGAACCCAGCATTGGTGCGGAGCATGTTCAGTCTACTCCGGAGGCAGTACGATGGCATTGGTGAACTGCTGCGTGCTATGAGAAAAAGCTACACTGTCAGCGATAAGTCTGTGCAAGACGCCATTAACCTGCTGGCCTCACTGGGACAGATCCGCTCTTTGCTCAGTGTAAGAATGGGTGAAGAGGAGGGCCAGCTCATGATCGATGGCCTGGGGTAAGGACATCTGTGATAGACACATTCCATGTAGCTTTGAAACTTTATAAAGGGTTTAGGAGTGGAGTAAATCTTTTGGTACAACTGATGTTAGAATACTTTTCACTTTATGTCTCATAGGGATATCATGAACAACAAAGTGTTTTATCAGCATCCAAATCTGATGCGGGTTCTGGGCATGCACGAGACAGTCATGGAGGTCATGGTCAATGTGTTAGGAGGAGACAAGTCTAAGGTACAGTTCCCTTTCTATTGCATTTGTCCTTGTTCAGTCTGTGTTCAGTTAGCATATTTAGTAATATTCAGTTAGTAAATTTTGTAAAATCCTAACCTTGATGTGGACTATGTAATTTTGTAATGTAATTTATTATCATATAGCTATGTTATGATGGTGGAGTATTACTCATCCAGAATATACTGTACTTATATTGGTCATATTAATTGTTCATTTGCTAACTAATTATAAAAATGTTCTTAACAAATTATGCATGTCTTTTGAGGGAAAACCACTGTTCTAAAACCACTAAAGCTACTTGATGTATAAGGCCTGTATCTGCTGTGGTTAAAAAAAATATGTGATTGAAGTAAAAAGGTCCAGGAGATAAATAGACTTGCAAACCTTAATCACTTAATACTCATGATGATTGAAGGGGCATCAGGTGAGAAGGTGATCTCTGATGCCGCTCCTTTTTGGGCAACACCAGGTGCCAGGCCTGTAATTTAATTTTTTGGGGTTAGAGATACTGCGGTGATACATCACCCTACTGCTTCTCATGTCGCCTTGGCAGGTTCATCAAGGGGGCCTCAGGATGGGTAACATGAACACCAGATACATGAGCTGAGACCAAGCACTTACATTTCTCATGAACCTTAAATCTGTTGCTTATAAGCCTGGTTGAGTCTGATGCCTTGAATTTGGAATTATAAAAAAACAGAAAAAACGCACCTTTTTAAAAGGTGTAAATTTACGCTAAATTATTTGGTCAACAGTGTGAACAAGGCAAACGATTCTATATGCTACAATGCAAAGTATCTGGATAAGCTGTTAGGATTAATACCTCTATGGAGTAAAAACAAAATCTGATTCATTCAAGTTGGAGTATGTTGGACACAACTAGCTTAGAGTTGTCAGTATGGGGGTATAGGCAAGCTAAAAGAAGGGCGGTCCCACCTTTTTGTATGTATGTAGTGTTACAAAGGTTTTTTTGTTGTTCTGCAGGAGATTGCTTTCCCCAAAATGGTTGCCAGTTGCTGCCGCTTTCTCTGCTACTTCTGCCGCATCAGCCGTGAGAATCAGAAAGCAATGTTTGAACATTTGAGCTACCTATTGGAGAACAGCAGTGTGGGATTGGGTAAATGCACACATATACACACACAGAGGCACTTTTTATGTTCCATCCATATAGGAACCTCTGTAGTAAAGCTAGGAATCGTGGACGCCAATGGTGACCACTGTATTTATTCCATTAATACAACAGTGGTAGGACCTCCAGTCAACATTCACCCACAAATTCACACACTTCAGGCAATTTGGGAGGAAACCCACCAAGCATGGGGAGAACGTGCAAACTCCATGCACACAGACCCCAGGACGGGAATTGAACCCAGACCCTGGGGGTGCAAGGCAACAGCGCTAACCACTACACCACTTTTTATGTTGCATTGGACAAAATATGTTAGGTGTTGAATAATCATTACTTTTTTTCATTGATTTAGAGAACATAACATCTTATAAACTAATTAAGAAATATGCAAACATTTTTTGATCACACCAACCTTATGTGGTATTTATGTAAAGTATGGTCATACACTACATACTGTAGACAGAATGCTGTATGGTGTATTTTTTCTAACTAGATATCATACTATCCTTCATGCTGCATGCTACAGAAATCAGACTTAAGTGGAAAATGTGACTGTCGCACTCATTGCACATGTCTGGTGTACAATGCGACACTGATTAACATGGGAGTGTATAGGGAAGTGTGCTGTTGTGGTTCTTGGGGTTGAGCTGTTACCGTGAGGTATGAGTCTGACTGCTAAGGCTGTCTGACTCTGCAGGAAACTTTACCCATCTCTGTATCTCAGCAGTATTGCTCAGCCTAGAGCAAATTCTCATTTTCCTCCTGTCAGGAACTAGCAAGCAGTCAAATAATTACAATGAACTCTAAAGCCAAGTCTGGCCATGTGATCTGTTTAAAATAAGAAACTGATCATTCATAACTGAGCGGCTAGGAAAATTTTATTACTATTTTATTACTACTTGAAGTAGGGTGGGTGAACGTTATTATGTTTGGGGGGATGGGGGAAAATAAGAACGAACATAAAAAAATTTCATTTACATGCTGTTCATTTTTCAGCTGGCTTATATTTGTTTCTGGGGAACAACGTGTACCGTTTAGCTTTTTTTTATATTTTCATATGCAGAAAAATTATTTGTAAAATAATGTACATTTAGGCACATTTTAAATACATATCTTGCAGCATTCAGAGCCCATGAAAATTCCACAAACAAATTTTTTGGAAGTTCCATTTCACCTCAATATCAACACTGCCTTCCTTGACAGTCACATTTTAAGGAACGTCGGAAGTGGAATTTGCTCATTTCTGGGCTAGCAAAATATAAGCAGAAATATCATTGTACACTGTAGAGTACACTGCCCCCTTGAAATGCATGCTTATTCACGGAAATAGCCTAAAGAAGATTCAGGGATGCCTCCCAAAACTACTATAATAGCAAGTGTAGCAAAATACTGTAGATTTTTGTCTTTGTTTTTGTATGCCATTTTCACAAAGGTGTGAAAAGACTGCACCCTGCTGGTGAAAATACTAACAAGTTTAATGGACAAACCATAACCGCCTTGTTCTTTTTTTATACAGCTTGCCCAGCCATGAGGGGCTCCACTCCTCTGGATGTGGCTGCATCCTCCGTGATGGATAACAATAGTCTGGCCCTGGCCTTAGAGGAACCAGACCTGGAAAAGGTACATACAGTATACATGATGATATGATGATTAAATATCATTCAAGCTCTAAAATAGTATTAAAAGGAATGCAATGTGCATATATAGAATATACAGTAAAGTTCTGCATTAGGATTTTTTCTAATAGACTTTAAGTAGAAGACTCATTACCATGATGCTTACTCCCACATTTGTTCAGGTGGTGACATACTTGGCTGGTTGTGGTCTTCAGAGCTGCCCCATGCTGGTAGCTAAGGGATACCCTGACATCGGCTGGAACCCTATAGAAGGAGAACGTTACCTGTCTTTCCTCCGATTCGCTGTCTTTGTCAACGGTGCGCTTTGTTTCAGTATCTCAGATCTCCTGCTATTGTCTAATGAGACCACCGATATGCATCAGGCTACTTGAATGTTTATTTTTGTTTTCTTCAGGTGAGAGTGTAGAGGAGAATGCTAATGTGGTGGTTAAGTTGTTGATCAGGCGTCCAGAGTGCTTCGGCCCTGCTCTGAGGGGAGAGGGGGGGCAAGGTCTGTTGGCTGCCATGCTAGAAGCCATTAAAATCTCTGAGGACCGTTCTCTCGATCTGCCCAGTGAAGGAGGAGCAACTGTGTAAGATCCCAAATGCCGTCTGCCACCAATGTTCACATTTAATATTCATTTATTGCAGCTCAAATATATCAGACAGGTACTCTAAATCTGTGACAAAACTTTTTCCAAGCCATTAGCTCTTAGTCTAACCATTGAGATTGGATTCGATCTAATGCACTTCCTGTTGAAAGCCATGAATGTGACTGATTAAATGTGTACTCTTTGTGTGTGGTGTGTGTGTTTTGTGCGTGCGTGCATGTGCATGTGTGAGACAGGTCTGGGGAGGATGGTGAGGAGGAAGAGGTGGCACACATGGGCAACTCTATCATGTCATTCTACTCAGGCCTTATTGATCTGCTGGGACGCTGTGCCCCTGAAATGCATGTAAGTTCTGCCCAACTTTACTGAAACAAAACAACTATTCATTTAAAAGCTTTAAGCCTTTTTAAGCCTGTTTTCTGTGCCAAGTTTAGAGAATAGATTTAGAAAATTACTTTCAGTAAGGCACAATTCATACTGTCTATGAACATCGTATTGTTTATGTTTCACAGTTAATCAACACAGGCAAGGGTGAAGCTCTGCGTATTCGTGCCATCCTGCGTTCTCTAGTGCCTACTAAAGACTTAGTGGGCATCATCAGCATACCACTCAAAGTGCCTGTTATTAACAAAGGTTAGACACATCTCTTGCTTGGGAATATTGTGGATCATTCAGCAATAGGGTTGTATTTAAGGGCGTTTTCTCACTGGGATCCTGGGAACCGTTTCCGAGAACACTTGGTCCTAGGACCAGTTGATTTTTGTCTGAGAGCATGCAATTGTTCCGAGCTCGGGTACCAATCTCTGCAATCTCATAGAATACAGTAACTTATTCCACTCTTATTTATTTATATGAATATCAAAAATCTATTATCTCAAAATATTAGAATATTTCATTTCGAGTTTGAGGAAATTACTGTTCATAAAGTATAAATACAGTCTCTCTTGTTCTGGTACATTACACACAACCACAATCATGGGGAGGAATGCTGACTTGACAGGATCATCTACAATTCAATTCAATTCAATTCAATTCAATTTTATTTATAATAGCGCTTTTAACAATGGTCATTGTCTCAAAGCAGCTTCACAAAA
>JAOVVA010000009.1:19218583-19230128 GCA_028565275.1 Leiocassis micropogon | reverse complement strand
CATGTGTGTCAGCAATTAGTCCTATTCAGTAAGTTTTCCACAAGCTGTTGGTAAGAAGCTGACGAGGAAATAACTGTTTATAGCTACTATGATGTAAGTGATACCATGAGCTAACTTCTGGTAGATGTTAACATGTTCAATACCATTTATCATTATTTATTATTAACATAACTTTACAGACATTTTAGAAGGCAAATCCTAAATGTTTTGGCTTTTACAGAAAGATACAGATGACGAGGTGAAGGATCAACTTAGACAGAACCTACATCTTCAAGAGAAGGCAAGTGTATATCATGTGTATATAATGATCATATGATAATGTGGCATAAGTTATTTAGAGAATCTATCTTTACATGGTATACAGACAGAGGACCCGGCAGTGCAGTGGCAGCTAAACCTCTATAAGCATGTTGAGGTGAAGAGCGAGGAGTCGCAAAATACTGAGCACATTATTGAGAAGATTCAAGGCATCTCATCTGCTGTCTTCCATCTTGAGCAGGTTAGAGACACACACATCATCTTTTTGCCATAGCAAATTCACCATCTTTTCTGAATACACCAATCCTCAAATGCATTGCATTATCATCATACTATCTCAGTGATCAACTATATTGAAATGTAGGAAACTTATCTAGAGTCTTCACACTGGACTTTAACTCACAGGTTGAGCAGCCTCTCAGGTGTAAAAAACTGGTATGGCAGAAGCAGCTGTCCAAACAGCGCAAGCGTGCTGTGGTTGCTTGTTTCCGCATGGCACCTCTTTACAAGCTACCTAGGTGAGTGCTGAAGAAACTTTCTTCATGAACTGTTCACCATCAAAACAGATGTGTGTTTCAGGTATATAGAGGTAGATTACATGCTATAAGCTTTCTTGATGTTGCCCTGTATGACTTACTATTCATCATCTATTTATGTTAGAATATATGACCGATTGTAATATTTGCTCTTTTTATTTATAGACCTATTTTCTAATCCAAACCATGTTTTCCTTTAATATCCTGTCTGACAATGTGAAATGTCCAGTGTTTCAGTAGAGGCCATTCCATACGTTTTTCCTATTAGGCCTAAAACATTTCTCCTCTTTGTTGTCTCTATAATACACTTTAGATTCAAAAATAATAATTACTTCCTGAATGGCTATGGGTACGTTTGGCTGGAAAAGTTGTACCAAACCTCCAGCTTTGACGGTCTGTTCTCCATGCTAACGGTAAAGTGAGCTTAAAAGACCTCATGATTCCAACATCTCCCTCCAGTCCATTTTCCAACCTAAGGACTAAGCACAAGCATTCGATTTATACTGCCATTCTGAATGGTCACCTTCCAGTGCTGTCCTTTACTGTTATATTAATAAACTTTCCAAACATTTGATATGGTGAGTATTTAGGCAAAGCAGCTTGTTGCAATAATTTGTAGGACTAGGTGAGAAACCAGAAAAATCTTTGACTGATTTTCACTCACTTATATTTGAACTGTGCTGATTTACTACAGTAGGTGTACCTCACTCAGTTATTGAGGTGGCCAATCAGATGAGGCCATGGGCTGTACATCTCTCTCACTCCCTCCCAGAATGCACCCCTTTTCCTATTCCCATTTCCCCCCATTTCTTTTACCCTGCCTCTATCCTTCCTAACCTCCCTTTCCCCTGAATCTTCAGGCATCGCTCTATTAACCTCTTCCTCATGGGCTATCAGAAACTTTGGATAGTAGCAGAGGAGTACTCCTTTGAGGAGAAGCTAGTGCAGGACCTGGCAGTAAGTACCGGGCCAGCCTTGGCGCTGCCCTGTGTGCCGTGTGTGCCCGCTGGTGCCCTCTCTGTCACTGTTTGCCCTGCGGCCAGCACCTTGCCCGCTGAAATGCGGCAGCGCGTTCCTGCTCGCCTCACGTCTTCGTCCTGGCCCGTGTTTGGCTCAGCTGGTTGTGTGCGCAGCAGACAGGCCCTGCATGAGTTTGGGCTGAGCCTGAGGCTGCGTAGAGCAGTGTATCTCAGCATAGCTGTGGTAAGGGGGCAAGTCTGCCCTGTGACACTCTGCCTCTCTGTTGGGTGTCGTCTTCCCTTTCGTAAGTCTCGTATTGTAAGTTGTGAGAGTGAGTGGCATGTTCACCTCATCTAGAAAATCACGTCTCTGTGTAGGTGCAGGCAGTTCAGTTGCTTTAAATCTCACAAGTGTTGAATGCATACTCAAGCATTTTTCAAATGTCATGTACTACAGCTGTTGTGAACATGTGAATACCACTGACAAGAAGTTTTGACCTGTTTGCCTGTACTGAAAAAAATGGAATGAAAAAAATTATTTATTTAAATGCATATTAAATGCGTATTAAAAGTTGAGTTACATACAGTATGTGTAAGCTAAGAACTAATGCCTGAGCTAAGAACTTGAGTTCTAAATGTAGCACATAAATGATGTTTATGATCCAAAATGTAGGCACATCAAATTATCAAACACCATCGTTGGTGGTATTGCCATTTTTTCAGTCCTAAAAAGTTTCTTGCTTTAGGAGGTACAAAATACAAATACAAGGTCTGTTGTTCACTTTGCATTTTATATCCTGTTTTATTCAAATTAGATTTTTTTTTAAAATCACGGTCTTGGGAACATCTGGCAAGTTCATGACTAAATTAACTAAACATGAGCTAAAGACATGTAATTTGCATTAACTGAATGGAGAGCCAAGAAAATTGTCTAAAGCACATGCATAATCTGACTCATAGCCCTTAAAGCTCAGAGCATTTTAACCATCATTTGTCTTGCTGTTTTTTTGATAAACATATATAGGGCCCTGGATTGTACAGTATAGAGCGTACTATCCTTTTTTTAGCACTAAATAGGCAATATGATTAACTGAATTTTAGTTTGTGAATCCTACCACGGTCCTACAAATGGGAATAAAGACTGTACAATAGTCCCTTTACCCCTCTGTTTGTCCCCACTGGCCTCCACGGTCCCTAGTTGGACTACAGAGGTTCCTATACAGATGAATGGGTGGAATTTTTGTTCATTTTAACCGACTACCCAAACATGACTGAGCAAAAAATAGCCAAAGAAATAGCAGGGTTACACATGATCACGTTTTTTTTAAAGCTTTTTTCCGGTTGTTTCTATGTCCAAAAATCATAATAATATGCTTGTTTTGAGATTTTTACAACATCAGTCCCAGTCGGGTAGTTGTAAAATTTACCCTTTATAAAAGTAATAAAAGTTTATATAAAGTAAGTTCTTTAATACAAAAGAACTTTTGTTCTACATGACATCCAAAAACCCAAATACAGAGTTTGAAGTCTGAAGCCTCCCTGTTTAACACACACCAACAATGCTTTCATATAAGCACATACATATTTTTAAATCGTTATTGATCTATGCTGTGTTGCCGGCACGTATTTGTGCCGCTTGAGCTTTAAGGATTTTAATATTAAATTCAGATAATTTCCTCTGCATGATTATTGACATAAATTTTGGTTTTCAATAATAGGAATTTGTGGTTATACATTTCTAAAATAATCAATGTAGTTTAAAAGAAATACTTCACTTTTGCTTTACTGCCTGAATGATTATATCCAGCTTTTTTCCTGTATTAAGTGGTCAAATGTTGGATAAATTACAGCTATTGTAAGAAAATCTTTCATGACTTTCATAGTTATCCTAACAAGTATCCATAGAGTACAGATATTTCTCATGTTATTTATTTATGTATTTATTTATTAAGCACTGGGAGTCAAAATTAATGTCAGTGGCAATCACACATACACTATAGATGCAGTGGATAGAAACTTGGTGGAAAATCTTGAGTATTCCTTTAAACTTGGTTCTGACTGATAAACTAGCTACTCTAGAACTAGGGCACTCCAGGTAATAGGGCATAATTATAGTGTATATTAATCAGTAGTGAAGCTCAAGCATTATCCAAACAGCTAAACATATTGTGCGTACCGCCTAATATTTAACATGTGCCTCAGCGAAATAGTTTAATTTATATGAAAAAAACCCCACCAGATTATCTGCTATCACTACGCTTCACGGGACATGCACTGCACTGCCATTTTCATTAATGTATGAGCACATAACATTGCATGTCTTTCATGAGCTGGTCATTGATACATAAATGGTATCATCCCTTGGACATAGTCCTGGAGCATCACATCAGGCAATGGCCATGCTCTTTTCTGGCATGTCACCTAAAGAAGTGCTTCTCAACTCTGGCCTTCACCTACTGTAAACGAAACAAAATTTTGACCTCATTTAGACCTGGTTGTTTATTCCTGAGTAAGATTTCAACAACATGCACATTTCCATTTGTATGAAAGAGATCCACATAGAGAATCAATTATGTAAACATATACATAATGACATAATTTACATTATGAAGGGTTATTGTCATGGATTTAAATATGTTTTAGGACACATGCTACAGTATGACCAGGTCAAAAATTGGTCTTGTAGTATTACATATACCAGTCATTTGTAAAAGTTAGTGCTCTTCATTTAATTCTCTGTTTTTTTGGTGTGCCTTCTTAGCACACACCTGAATGATCCAAACCAGCAAACTGCCAAAACGTCTGCTGATGATCAATTAATCAAGGGCTAATGATTAGCAGCACCTAGCTGAAACTTACCCTTTTAAATTCTGTGGAAGCAGAAAGGGGGTACTTGGTATTGCATGCATGTTTTTTTATTTTTAAATTTTTTTTTTATAAATAATGACTTTGTAAAAATAAAGTTAGATGTTGTTTTTCGTCTAAGGTTCTATTTGGCTAAGACCCGCTACAATCAGATGATTTTTTTAAATTATGCTTTGACACACAGAAAAAACACAGAATTAAAAGAGGGGGCACTAACTTTTATTCATGACTATATAAACAATTACATATTTATTACTTTTGGATTTGAATCAGATGTGCTTATCCTGTACCATAAGTACATCGTTCTATTCCGCAGGTCAAGGGAAGAGAGACACTATCTTAAATAACATTTCATGGATTTTGCCATCATGTGAAAGTGGAAATAATACTGCATGTGAGTTATGTGTGAATAAGCTGGTCTCAGTTGAAAAGTGACAGAAAGCATGAGTATAATGTGTGTATAGACACTAGAGAGCAGGTGCCTTGTTTCAAACGAATGGTAAAGTATGAAAAGTATCCCGTGAATTGTTCAGAAGGCCTGAGTAAAGAATGGTGTATAAGTCTTGTTTGAGGAAGCCATTGTGCTGAAATATTATAGAATGTGCTCTTTGTCTTTGTGTGTTTGTGTCCAAAGCTTAAGCCTATGGATTTGCTCCGTGACAGTATAGCGAGTGAGTCAGTGGTTCTCACAGTGTCTGAGTGAGAGACTGTTGTAAGAGAGAAATTAAAATGTCAAGTGTTGTTGCTGTTGTTGGTGTTGTTAGTGAAGGATGAGCATGTGTATGTGTGAAATGTGGGCTGAAGGCTTGTGTGACTTGTGTGGCTCTGCCTGCAGAAAACGCCCATGGTTGCGGAAAAGGAAGAGGAGGAAGCAGAGGCTGAGGTTCAGCCGGACCCTCTTAACCAGCTCATCCTCCACTTCAGTCATAATGCCCTGACTGAGAGAAGGTCCCATACAATCCTACACATGCATACCCATGAGGAACCTGTTTTATTCTATTTTTAAAAAAGAATGCTTGAAGTAATGTATTTTTTGTCTCTATTATCTAGTGTCCTGGAAGTAGATCCCTTGTATATTGCGTATGCAGATATGATGGCAAAGGTATTTCTTTTGTTCTGTTATTTAATCAGTTGCACATTGCAAGAATATTGCACACAAGTGAGAACTAAATACAAAATATACTCTTTGTAGAGTTGTGCTGAGGATGAAGAAGAGGAGGAAGAAGAAGGAAAAGAAAAGACATTTGAGGTACGTGTGAAGCCGGATATATTTTATTTATTATTTAAGAACACAAAAAGACAGGAACGTAATGCTTGACTGTCAAAGAAATTATCCATGGAAGGTGCATCGTTGAAATCCTCTTACTCCGCTGTCTAGAGTAATTAAACCCCTAGATGTTGCAACAATCTTCGTAGCTTGAAACTAACATCTGTCCACTTGTCAAATTTGGCTTGAGGTAGGATGACCGCCCAAACAAGCAAACATTTATAAAGAGTTATGGAATCAATAAGGTAAAATATCAGTTATCATTGCAGGCTGTTCTTAATTGCATAAATAAACAGTAGATACAGGTGTATGTGCATGGTTAAACATCTAGTTCAGCACTAATTATAATTACCTACAGTACATATTGATGTATCCAGTGTCCATTCAGTCATGATTTGTTATATGTTTCTTCCAACAACATAGCTAAACTGACTAATTGAATTTCATAAATGTAACCAAATTGCCAACTGGTTACAGATCTGATTTGTATATGCACATTTTTCATTACAGGAGAAAGAGATGGAGAAGCAAAAAATTCTGTATCAGCAGGCCAGGCTACATGCTCGAGGAGCAGCTGAGATGGTGCTCCAGATGATCAGTGCTAGCAAAGGTAATCCAAGTGCTACCTTCCCGTTGTTTCTCAAACTTGTCTTTATCTCTGTTATTTTTTTTATTCACGTTTAGGCTCACTAATTTTGCTGATGTCTAAAAGGTACATATGAACAATGGAGGCTTGCTATTTTGTTTCAGGACGACTAGGCCCTATGGTGACATTCACTCTGAAATTGGGTATCTCTATTCTCAATGGAGGCAATGTTGTTGTTCAGCAGGTACATCAGTGCAACTCAATCCACTTTCATTTACAGACTTAGATTGAAACTCTTAAGCAACTTATGTCGATTAGTTTTGCATTACAAAAGCATATGCATTGTGTCCTTAGAAAATGTTGGACTACCTGAAAGAAAAAAGGGATGCTGGGTTTTTCAAAAGTTTATCTTGGCTAATGCAGTCTTGCAGGTATATAAGATTTACAAACGTGCTTTCTCCCATTTTACTTTACAATCACTTTACAGTGTTTTATTGTATGTTGTTTAATGTATTGCACATTTCAGTGTACTGGATCTGAATGCATTTGAGAGACAAAAGAAGGCAGAGAGCCTTGGAATGGTGACCGAAGAAGGTTCAGGTAAGTCCAGTCCATTTAAATTCTTTTCGGATGTACAATCACACTGCTTATGCGTATTTACTCAGTGTTGTCCACATAGTCTCACCATATTTGGGTGTTTCTGTTTAGTATGGGAGACTTACTGAAATAAGAAAATATGAAGCAGGAGTGACTTGTTACCACAAATTTTGGTGGGACACGACACCATTGATAGTGATGAAGTCTAAAGCAAAATTTATTCGAGAGACTACCATACTTTACTTATGCTATAGACCTGTGGTTCTCACCACCGGTCCTAGAGGACTACCTTGCACATTTTAATGTTTTCTCAGCTCCCTGCCCATCTTATTTAACTAATCAGCTAATTAACAACCTTCTCTGAACTGAAGTGGTTGTGATAGTGCAGGAAAAACATTCAAATGTGCAGGGTAGTTGGTCCTCCAGGGCCGGAGTTGAGAACCACTGCTAAAGGTTACTGTTGAATGAATTTTTAGAGATTCGGATTTGGAACTTTACCAAACAAATTTATTTTGAATATGCATGAAATTAACATAAAAAGGGGTAATTAACTAACTTTCCTGCCTCTCACTTATAAGCAAAATGTTCAATGAGTGACCACGGGGCACAGAGATTTGTACATTTCATTTTTGACCATTTACTGCAATAATGAATTGGTGCTTAATAATAAATTGTTGTTCACTAAAAGAGTGAATAAGAATTTCAAATGTACATAGTTGTAAGTATAGATTTTTTTCATAGATTGCTGTAATATTTGTTGAAAGCCTGTGATATATGCCCCACCTGCATATATAAGGACAAGCCGACACTTGTAACAAGGAACATTCTAACATGCATAAAGGTCTACCAGAAGATAGTTCTTGTTAAATACAAAAAAAGGGTTACCTTACGTTCAAAATACATGTTGTAATGTGCTATTCACAATATCATAGATTAATATAAAAGTCTGCACGAGCCAAATAATAAACTTTTAGAGAAAATTCAAGGTAAGGTTCATCCTCTGGTTCTGAAAAATGAATCCAACAGGGAAGTTCCTTAAATGTCCACTGGGGGCTGGCTTCAAAGGTGAGTCAATCTCCAATCTCCATTGACTCCCATGCTTACGTTTCCAACTTTACAACAGAAATAAACAGTTTTGGTCTCCATAGCTAGATTTCCCATTCATAACAACTGTACAGGGGGGAATTTTTTTATGTAACACATCAGTTAAAAGTACATTAAGCTGTAAATTTATTAGGGAATTAATGTAATTGCATTAAGCCATAAACATATTAAATTGGGGCGTGGCCAATTTGTCTGGCAGCTGCGTTGCAGTTTTCAAACTGCTAGCTGTCTCTATGCATCGCTTTTGCTAACCAGCTAACTGGAATTGTTGTAGCTTAACTTACGAAAAAAAATGTAGGAGTTGACATGGGATGATGTGCAGGGTATGGAGGAAGAAGTTCAAACGAATCGAAAGTGACATTAGCATGTAAATTAAAGTTAGCCACCTAAAGCTAATCTAGCTACAGTAGCTTGTAGTAACTGAGGTAAGTATGCATATTCCAACCAACAGTCAGACTTCATCCAGATTCCAATTTATGCATTAACTGGCGGGTTTAGACAGAGTCAACTCCAGCCAAGATTGGGATCACCAGAGCTCCCACATTTCTGCTTCAAAACCGCTCTCCAGAAAACCTATGGGTGACACATGAAGGGTTTCAATCTTATTTATTGTGATTTTTAAAGATACTTAAAAACTTTACCTGATGAAAGCACAAAATCTCTTGAGATTTTAGTTTTTTTTGCAGTTGTTATTTGCATATCTCTTCCAGTGACTGTGTGATCAAGCAGCAGAGACAGTGAAACACCAGCGTACTGGTGTACCTGTGCTTATTCAGTTGTATTATACAAATGAGCTAAAGAATGAAAAAGTCACAGACAGTAACATTAGCTAGATTGCTAGCTAAAATACAAGCTCTGGTTAAAGGGGAAATGGTTGCTCTGCTATAATCTCACAGCGCGCTGCATGCACCAGACCACACAGTGCTTCACCTGAGACACTACTTATCTTCATTTGCTGATATATGAAGCTAGCCTGCTAACTCTAGCTCTAATATAAAGTAAGTAATAAACCAGTAATGCCTGGTAATTTCCAGTGTTCTATACTTAAACTGTGTTTACTTCGGATTTTGTTATCTAAACTGTCTAAATTATTTTGTTCTTCAGCCTGACATAAAAAGTTTGCTACAAAGTCACTAATAGTGTTATCATTGTTAGTGTTTGTTCAAACCCACACCAGGGTAAAAATGCAAATCATGCAATTTGAAACACAAATATCCAAAATTATGGATCAGCACCTATTATTATTATTATTATTATTATTATTATTCTTAGGCAGCGTGGTGGCTTAGTGGTTAGCACTGTCACCTTGCACCTCCAGGGTCTCGGTTCAATTCCTGCCTCAGGTTTGTGTGCATTGATTTTGCATGTAGATTAGGCTATTTGGCATTCCCAAATTGTCTGTAGTTTGTGATTGAGTGTGTGTGTGTGTGTATCCTGCGATGGCTTGGCACCCCGTCCAGGATGTACCCCGCCTCATGCCCTAGGTCTAATGGAATAGGCTCTAGCATCCTCCCCCCCGCGACCCTGTAAATTGGATAATACATGATGATGTAATTTATTTTTGTTATTGATTTAATAATTTTATAATAATTATTATTATTAGTAATAATAAAACAATAATAATAATAATAATAATAATAATAATAATAATAATATATTTTAAATGACTTATTTTTCCCCACCAGTTAAAACAGCTCTGAGTGCGAAATTCTCTAACAATTCAAGAATATCATATTATAAAGTATTTTTGTCATGATCATGTTTTGTTTCATATTCCAACTATATCTAACACACTGTGGCTAACAGAAAAAATGCTGCAAACTACTTATAACAATCAAAAGGTAAAAGCTGCTGCAATTTCTATATATTGCCCAAAGTATAAGAGCATATATTTAATATACAAAATGCGATAATATAAGGTATGGAAGTATAATAGTGCCAAAATTCCTCCAAGCAAAATAGCAGGTTGAATTACATGAACTGAAAAAAACTTGTTGCAATAAAAATGTTTGAATTTTTCTGCATTGCAATTTGATCTGAGTTGAAAAAAATCCTTACAGCAGTTACAATGTTTGAAATTTTTGCCACTGCAATTTATTGTGGTTGCATATTTCAAGTGAAAATGTAACTCAAGCATTTAAAATTCAATGCAAAAATATTCAAGTTACTAAATTGCAGTTCAAAATATGTTAAAAATACATTCTTCATTATTTTTCAATCTTACAAATTCAGGTCGACAAAATTCAGGTAACAAAATTCAGGTTGCTAAAATTCAGGTCTTCACATCCGGGATATCACAGGAAGAGCAGTGGAGAGCCGATTGCCGCTGTCCATGCCGCAGTGTACTTTAAAGTGTGCTTCCTGCTCCCTGTGCAGTCTACTTCTCAGGAACTACTTACCGATCGGAACGCAGCACGCTTACCTAACATGCTGGGTTGCCAGTTGCACAATAAACGTTTAAAATTACCCCTCTGCCGTAAACGCTATATTAAAAGCAAAGCCAGCGCGCTTTCATTCACACGCGAGAGCGATGGGTTTCCCACCCCTGCGCTCGGTAATGTACAGTCTGTGGAAAAATTCTGTATAGCAGCAGAAACAAATTTAGGAAGCAGTCAGCATGGGTTCAGCGAGTGACACCAGAGTTCTGCAGACGTCTGACTCTGTGCTGTGGCTGGGCAAAGAAACTGATAGGGACAATTCAAGACAAAGAATAAATAGATAGATAGATAGATAGATAGATAGATAGATAGATAGATAGATAGATAGATAGATAGATAGATAGATACTTTATTGATCTCGAAGGAAATTCCAGATATCCAGCAGCAATAGAAACAATAACAGTAAGACAGGTTATAGACTGCACATTGTATATTTTACATACACTCAGTATGCACAGGGTAATGTGAGAACTGACCAGAGTTACTAGTGCAGTGATGGACAAAATCTACAAGATATATAAAAAGGATATAAATAAAAAATATAAATTACAATAAAAAAGAGAAATGGGGTTAATTGCAGTGCAGCCATTGATGTACAATTTTATATGTCACAAAGTCACAGTGCGACAGATATTAATTGTTCAAAGACTTATGACTACATACTAAATATTAAACTGAAACTGAAATGTTGTAATTGCGTTGCATAAAATAATTTGTGACAAAATTTTATTTTAATCAGACTGACATTAAAACGTACTATCCACACTTTACGTTTTTCTTAATTACAAAGTTTTTATGGTTACCTTTATTCATAAGCAATATAAATTTAACAAAGTGTAAACAGCATGTACTGTATGTTGCTGAGGAAATTAATCCCATCTTGTTACTGAATGTGACTGTACATTACCGAGCGCAGGGGCGGGAAACCCATCGCT